>QGDG01000075.1:0-152474 GCA_003268315.1 Stemphylium lycopersici
AAGGAAGGAAGGAAGGAAGGAAGGAAGGAAGGAAGGAAGGAAGGAAGGAAGGAAGCAAGGAAGGAAGGAAGGAAGGAAGGAAGTTGGCATGGAGGATCGGCGATGAGGAACAGGTAAAGATACTCGTGATCGGTGGGATGCATCTGCTTGGGAAGCTGGGAACCTGTAGCTCGACCATGGGTTCATTTCTGTAATGACGGGCAAAGGTGGGAGTTTGTTGATGTTTTGCGATTCCATGGGAGACGTGAGAGGAACTTGAGTCTCCGGGTATGGCCCAAAGACGCGAGATGAGCTAGGATGGGAGGATTCATTAATGGGGAAAGACCTTCCATTTCCGTGCGGGTCAATACATTAGTGGATGGCATTGTGCTGTTACTATGTTGAAAGCATCTTGGTTTGGAAGCTTGTTGGAGCTTGTGCATGTTGAACGGTGAGGATTATGCGACTCCTACCCTGAGTAGAGGCGGTTGTTGGCGGCTCCACAGCGAGGGTCCCTCCCATTGCCTCGCTGGAGCTTGTCGGCCGAGTTTTGTGGCTGACAGAATCATGTATAGTTGCTGAGGACATGGTACGGGCCGCCTGCAGGAACACTACCTATGTCGTTGTACTCGGGACCCAATCTACGCATGTTGAGTGGGATTTTCCCAGCCGGTGGCCCGCAGCCGATAAGACGGAGATCCTGAAGGAGTCTGCGTCTTCTACCCCACAAAATGATTCTAACCGCTCGGTCGCTTTTGCGGGTTCAGGTATGATATCCGGCCCTTTTGACCCAGGAATACTATTGCTAACAAGTGTTGAATCTTGCACGATGGTACCGTTCACCTCCGCAAAGCACTCTAAAGATTCGTGATTGCTCGTAAGACCCAATTAGGAAGGTGTCCTCCATGTAAGGTGCAGTGCTGTAGCGGGCGTGTAGTACAGACTTGGCTCATCTGGCTGCGTGATCGATCCCCATCATGAATTGCCGTATCAGTCTACGTACCTGCATGCTAGCCTAAGTGGTGAAGTACCTCCCTCCCTTTAGGAAAGTAGCCAGGGCGTGGGAGATGTAAGCTTATGCAAGCCACCACCCTCCATGTAGGCAGCTAGCTATACCATACAGCAACACACAACGACGGAGCTGTGGGGTTATGGACCGATGTAAGCGCTGGGTGCGATTGCATCCTTGGCATGGGTGAAGTTTCGACGATCGGGGAAGGTCCTCTTACTCGGATGCGATGATCTCCACAGGGTCCTAGATACGAGGAGATCACGGGAGATCAGACATCAGAGGTTAGATCGCCCTAGCAGTAGCTGGTGCTACACTGTCGCATCTTCGAGCAATAGTATTGGTTTTGACCGCCATACGGTCCCATCCTGTGCGGTGATAGCATGACGGATGGAAGGCTTTCACAAGCTACTCGCTGATAACACGGCGATAGAACGAAAGTCCAGAAAATCTTTCGCCTAATAGCGGCAGCAGCAATGCAAGTCGCTTCTGCTCACATGAGATAGTCATCGGACCCGGGAGAGTTGCCTTCGTTGCATGTGCTTTGTTTTTTCGAGTATGGGTAGCGTCGAGCAGCAGGCACAAACTTGATTTGCGTCTCCTGTTCCGGCGTGGGTGACATGTCTGAGAGCCAGTCCACAACTGTGCAAGCGGAACGCGCTCGCATGATGCCAGTCAATCTTAAAGTTTCGGGACTGAACAATGGCCTATTGCGGCTGTCTGCTCCATGGTACCATGCTCTGGGAGATTAGATGCTCTTTGTCTACGTCTCGTTTGCTCCTGGTCGAAACTAGAGCCATGCTGTCGCATTGTTACGCATCTCTGTTGGAGACGGTGAGGACGACCGGAAAAACTGGGTGTCAAAAGAGAGCTTTCCTAGCGTCCTGCTGATCGCCGGCTGGTCGTCCTGAGAAACATGCAAATGCCATGGGTGGGCAGGTTGAGCGGGATAGGGAGCACGTGCGCGCGGCTAGACTCAGCGCCGATAATCTTCCGTACCCGTGGACGGCGCACTTGGCTCCCACTGTTGTCTGCAACACCACCATTACACCAAGACTTTCCGCCCTCGACAGCCCTACCATATGGCGACACGGCTGCTAGGTCTCTTTAGTGAGCGGAGCTTCTCACTTAAAAGGCAGGAGGAGCTTCACCACGGCGAGCGTTCGCCGATGGCGTAGTGATCGGCAGGACGCCTTCCGTGCAGGACCCGCGTTCGTCCTGGAGAGGCTTGGAGGATCGTGCTTTCACGGCCTTGCATCTGCATCGGAAAGCACGCAGGGCTGCCACGGCTCAGCAGTCTGATATACACGGCTCTGCACCGCTATCTTGTGGATTAGATCTGAATCCCCCGTCTGGCGTGCGACGATTGTGCGAACGCCAATCTCCTGATGGCGATTTGATCATCGCCTCTTGCGCTACCTGATGTATCTCGCTTCACCAATAGCACAACTCGCCAATTTGCTGTCGTCTTATCGGAGGTGTGTCTAAGGGTCAGGTTGGGTATATTGGTCTGCATCGTACTAAACCCCAAAGAAGGAGGTGGTTTCAGCAGTTGCGTGCTTTTAAGCTTATTGCTAGCAGGCCTTGGAGCGTCAGTGGGTGGAGGCACCGTGGCTGCAGATGACAGCAATCGAATGTCGCATGCGTTCAATTGAACCGGGAGATTTAGGGGACTTCGGTGTTGCCTCGCAGTTATGCCTAAGACTTGGTGCTCCATCACTCCAAAAGGAAGGCCAAAGCTAAATTCGCCAAGTCCGGTAAATAAGGTTGCGCCTGGGACTTTGATTGGTTGGATCTGGAATAACATCCCCTACTCGCCTAAAACGGCATCGGTGAGCTCGAATGCAGCTGCCGGAGGTCAACGAAGCAGACGACTCTGCTGGTAATTTGGCCACAGCCCATCATCAGAGTGATCCAGCCAAGGTCAAGATCCTTGCGGATATCATGAAGTGGGTATGAATTCTCGGCCTCACATGTGCCCATACACGATGTTTCCCTACTACGTCAACTTCACTTGTCAATTTTCGCATATCAAAGCTTGGCCTAGTTGCGAGCGCTATTGCAAGTTTATCTAGTCTTTCTCCATCACACAGTGCGTAGCTACGGATACCTCGGCATATTGCAGTCCTTGTTTCCTGCCAGCACATTGGCGGCTCGTCCCGCGCCCTTGGAATGTCATGGTCAAGGTGCAAAAAGAGCATACATGTAGCTGACCTATCTCGCTGTTGCTCGGCTGGATTTGCCATCCACGTTCATTGGAACTTGTGGAAGTCCGACTAGCAGACAGAGCCCTGGTGCCATACTTGAAAAACCCCTGGTGGCAATCCTGCATGAAACAGCTTCATTTGACAGTCGGCATATCACTGATCCACTCATCCTCTCTTCACTCCGTTATCAGGATTCCGACAAGGATTGTTGCGGCTGCAGATCGATTTGTCCCACGCCCAATCGCAGCACAGCACCAGCCTTCTACGTTGAATCTTCACGCGACCTTGTCCACGGCTCTAGCCCAGTAAGCAATTTCAATATAATCTGCATCGTGCCAAGATGCGACATCTGACCTTCTACTAACAGTCAGATATCCTCCTCCTAGTTACTCCACCCGTTCCATCATCGCCTCCGCCGTGGCTTGGAAGGAAGTAGTGCCGGAACACACTGTAGCACCTCCCAAACTAGGCATCGAAGGTCTACCAACGCCATCCTAGGCCGCTTCAGCAACTAACAGCATCTCCTACCGTGGTGTAGTCACGTCAGTGTTGCACAGAATCGCCTTGCCGGCGGCTACGAATCCTTATTGGAAGGTGGATTCGGCTCTCGTCGTCTCAATATCACGCTCTGGAATACACCTATATAAAGGGTACGCGAAGCTCTCTTTGAACTCCAGACAACGAGTATAGCAACACTCAGTCCATCATTCAATAGCCTCACCGACCTCCGCTTCACCGACCTCCGCTTCACCGACCTCCGCTTCATCGACTTCATTCGTTGACCGTTATTCAATATGAAGCTCTCACTTCTTCTCGCTTTTCTGCCAGTGGCTCTTGCCTTGCCTGCGCCAGTCATCCTTCCCCGTGCTGGCTCCCCTATCCCAGGAAGATACATCGTCAAGATGAAGAACGAAAACCTCCAAGGCCTCATCGACACTGCTCTCAAGCTCATCAAGAAGGATCCCAAGCACGTCTACAAGTTCGGTGGCTTTGGTGGCTTCTCTGCTGATCTTGCGGACGACATTGTTGAGCTGCTCCGCAACCTGCCTGGTGTCGACTACATCGAGCAAGACGCCGTTGTCACGGCAGACTTCGCGAAGGCCGACGCTGTGGAGAAGAGGGCCTATGTTACCCAGTCTTCTGCCACTTGGGGTCTTGGTCGCATCTCGCACCAGAACCGTGGTACAACTTCGTACACATACGACAGCTCTGCAGGTGAAGGCACTTGCGCTTACGTCATCGACACTGGTATCTACACTGCCCACCCTGAATTTGAGGGCCGTGCCACATTCCTCGCAAATTACGCGGACAGCTCCAACACTGACGGCAATGTAAGTGAAGGCGTGGCTCAAACTCATTATGTAACATTCACTGACTTCTCTAGGGCCACGGCACCCACTGCGCCGGTACTATCGGCTCTAAGTCCTACGGTGTAGCCAAGAAGACCAAGCTCTACGCTGTCAAGGTTCTCGATGCCAATGGTTCGGTACGTGGAAATCGCTCCATTCTTAAAACTAGTCGCTAACCCCTGAATGAAGGGTACCACTTCTGGTGTCATTGCCGGTATCAACTTTGTCGCCAACGATGCCAGTACCCGAGGCTGCCCCAATGGTGCTGTCGCCAACATGTCCCTCAGTGGTGGTCGCTCCTCTGCTCTCAACTCTGCCGTTGCCAACGCTGTCCGTGCTGGTGTTTTCGTGGCCGTTGCTGCCGGTAACGAGGGTGTGGACGCTATCAACTCTTCTCCTGCCTCAGAACCCACCGTCTTCACTGTCGGTGCTACTGACAGCTCTGACCGCCTGGCTTCCTTCTCCAACTACGGCTCTGTTGTTGACATTCTTGCTCCTGGTGTCTCTATCCTTTCCACCTGGAACAACGGTGGCACCGTAAGCTTGACCCAAGTATCAATTGTGAATCATAAGCTGACAATGCAAAGAACACCATCTCCGGAACTTCCATGGCTGCTCCTCACGTTGCTGGTCTCGGTGCCTACCTCTTGGCTCTTGAGGGTGCCAAAACCCCTGCTGCCCTTTCTTCCCGCATCCAGAGCCTTTCCCTGAAGAACAAGATCACCGGTGTTCCCTCCAGCACCGTGAACTACCTTGCTTTCAACGGCAACCCCAGTGGTTAAACAGCTAATTTGTTTATTGCTTTCGTCAAGCATGTTTCTCATTAATGTCGATCCAGGCACGAACTTATAGAGGTAGAAGATTTCTATTCCATCTTTTCTTACGAATTTATGATGACTGCTGTTGCATATGAGGCGATTGTTGCATTGATCTTTGGAGGCCGGTAGCTTTAATGAAAATACATGATGTTTACCAAACATGCCTTGATAACTCTGATTGCATGGGTGTTGTGCCTGGAACACAACTTCACAGAGTGGGCATTGGCAGTGATGAAAGGTACAGGGAAATATCAGGCGGAATATCGTCTCCACAACCTGCGATCCCAGGGACGAATGCGATGCACAAGGTCTTTGCACTACCACAATTAACCTCTTTGTGACTATAGCTTATCTCACAGCCCGGATTGTTTCCCCACCACAGACGCCTATGTCTCACGTCATGCCATACATTTTGTCGTTGGACGTCCCAACAAAGATTCTCTACCGCAGGTGACGTGGATACGCCGTTGCAATTATGCAGTAGTATGACAACACCGCGTCGACTGGTCTTGCATGGCTCTAATGCAGGGTCTGCTGAGGCGTCCAGCACTACAAGGCTAGAGAGACATGAGACTCTTCAAAAAGCCATGCACATCTCGCCGGGACCATGGTCATGCTCTGTTGATTGCAAGCAGCTGAACGCCCCGCACGATCGACTCTGGATCCGCGAAATGCAAGATCGTCTCACCATAGCAAGCCTAGATATTGCTCCACATATCAACATGGAGGTATTGCGCTTGTGGCTTGCAACTGCCATCTTTTTCCCGAGTCGGCGCACCAACTTGGTAAAGTGGTGTCATCGGACACGCGCCGCAAGACTCAACCACCACAGCCTCCGACACACCGATCCTCGCAAATAAGCCAGCAAACAATACAGTCCAGACCATACATGGAGAGCCCTTGTTTCCGCCCCATCTTCTGCGGATCTCAACGTATACTGCCCGTTACCGAAGCTCGCGCGCCCTGCATCACGGTACAGATGACGTACCTGCGCGACAAGCTTTAATTTGGCATTCAGCCACACTGCGGAGCAGCTACGGCCGGGACACCAACAAATGATGGAATGTAGCAAGCGACATAGCCGCGTAATATGCGAAGCAACTGTCGCATTGTTTGCGCCAAGAATAGCTTCTGTGGGCGCATTTTTCCGAGCGGTTTGACGCCCTCCATCACGGTTCCCGCGTCGCAGTTGACGCGACGACTCACCAGTTTGCGCCCACCACAAACCTCGACCGCAATGCCTCGCCGTAGAGACGATTTGGTTGGAGATCGTACATCAGCGCGTATCAATTTCCAGGATTTAGAGTGTGTGGGATGGCAGCCCTGTCTTTGCCTCCCCACCTGTAAGCAAGCCTCAGCTGTTCTTCACAATATGGATGCACGTCAGAGGCATCAACCAGCCAATCCTACTACTCTCATGTGAGAATATACATCGTATCTGCGAAATGATGCAGCCGAGATGATCGGACAATCCACTTCATCTGAAATGATCATTCTCGATGCGTATCGCTTTCTCGCTAGAGAAGCGGTCGCCACGACGCACGACAGTCGATACTACTCTGATTACCTCTAGATAGAACGATATTGAACACCAGAAGTGCCCCAAAGCGCGATAAATTGAAAAGACTAATCTTTGGAGATGCATGTATATCTGGTCCTCTGCAGTTATTACGGATGGGCAATGTCTGGCACTCTCATGCGACATCTTCGGCGATCCAGGAACATGCGCTTTCGACCGCTGCCATGCGCTCCATCACCGCTCTGGGGGAAAGCTCTTCAGCCAACTAATGTGACCCCAATTTTGATGCCCTTCTACGGGAATGTGCGGCTTCGTTGCTGTCAGCTGGCAACGATTCGTAGTTCTCAAGCAACAACGGGAATGCTGACTGGCAGAAAATGATTTTGCGTTTTCAAAACTCTTTTGATTTGCTGACCGTTTGTGAGATCCCCTCTGCGTTGGATCAACATACCATCCGCAGAGCTAACTTCTTTAGATCATCGACTTTGCAAATGGAGTAGCCCGTTTGACTTTGATTATCGTTTCTCAATCCCGACGGGATAGCAAGGCTGACATATAAGTGCACGAGCCAATACATGACGTTGCGTGAGAGTGCACTGCCCCCCAAGAACACATTTCGTACAACTGCGTGTATCTGACAATACGTAGCTCTCTCGTGCAGGGCATCAAACAGCCCGCTGCTTGGCTCGGATACCCCAACAGTCCCAGTTCTGCCCATAGCCTCATGTGTGCACGCAAGAATCCTTACTTTGCATTGGTCCCCGCGCGAATTATTATTTTCTGACGTCTGCCCTTGTTGGTTAATTTGACAGTATTTACAGGTAGACTTGGGGTGCATTAAGTCAATAGTGCGACGTCCTAGAGTGCTCATTTGTGAAAATTTAGCTCACAGCACAACAAGACTTTTTTAATGCGCGGCACTTTAAATTGTCGCAAACTAAGTGCTGTCGGAAATCCTATTACTAATAATGTTGTTTGATAACCTGTATATAAGCTTAGCTAGTAGGATATAAAATAATATAACATATACACTCTCTTCTAATAACTCTGAACGCAATAACAGCGCCTAACCGTTGTGATGGTAGTAATGGCAGCTGATTTAGCAACAAGGATGTAAGGATGAAAAGGTTTTATTGGTTTCTCTTATTGTAGCCAACTTATATTACATCTTCTTATAGAGTTTTTCTCTTACACAGACTAATACTTGTTATTCGATCGTTTATAGAATTGGATCGCCTTTACCTTGGTCATCTCCGATAACTCTTTTCCACACGAATCACTAGATAACCGCACAGCTTACAGCTTTAGTCTATCTCGCCTAAGTACGGACCGAGCTTAGAGAAGTATAGCCAAACCCCGTGTAACACGCGTTCGCCCAACTAGCGGTGAGGTGAGGGGATCCCAGACTCAACAACTTGGCCACCTTTGTTTTGTCGGCTTAGCTTACCACATGACACTAGATCAGAAAAGCAATTACATCGGTTTAGATCTAAGCATGTGAAATTGTCTATATAGACACTACTGAATTATCACTTGTAGACTTAGGAGCAAGAACAGTTACTTCTGACATCGTTTGCTACGCTTTTCGCAATATAAAATTGCTAGGTTTGACAGCCTACGTGTCATCCGCGTCATCCCAAAAAGACCTTTTCGCCCCGATCGATATCACTTTTGCAGAGAGCAAAGCTTCCAGAACACACAGATATGGTATACTATGCCTATGCAAAGAATGTAAGTATTAGCTGAGAGAGAGAGAGAGAGAGAGAGAGAGAGAGAGAGGAAGCCGGTGTATACTAACCGCAAGTTCAGAGCAATGACGACTGGTCATTCCGCTATACCATAATCGCGCCCTCTTTCCATGAGCTGGATGCTTGGTTCCGGGCTGTCCAGGGCAAAGTTGGCCAGCAAGTCCTTCAGAGAGTCTCAAACGACTTCTATGTGTTCGATAGAACCAAGTTAAACCTCGGAAGAAGCACTAGTCAGGGAAATGAGGCCCCAGAGTTTATGAACAAGATAATATTTCAGCTCCTTAGCGACAATGAGGGCAGAAACATTACGACTTTTGTCAATGCATACAATGCATAAGGCCATGTTCGAAGGTAGATGTCACAGGTGTATCTCTTGGGACCAGCATCTGCTCAGCTTGTTCTATTGTACAGCCAATTCAGATAGCTCACAATAATTAAACAAGATGACATCTTACTTATGGCCTTGATTAGATGACGAGCCCTCACAAATTTCACTGACAATTGGATAGAAGTACTGCCTTCGCCGTAGTTTATCGATGCACGACGCAGCCTAGCTTTGGTAAAGCTTCCGCTTAAACTCAGGTAAAAATAAGTTTTGAAGCTGACGGACGTCAAAAGTCTTTCAGAATCCGTGTCTAAAATTGTTTCCAATTCCCTTAGAGTATGTTAGTCTAGTCCATCTGTCCAAATCAACCCCCCTCTAAGATCCCCACTCCTTGAACGCCTTCTGCTTTTGCCTGCTATTGCATTGGAGATTTCTCGAAATACTGTCGAGCTAGTCTGTCCTCCTCTTGTTCGGTGGCGGCACACCCGGGAAAGGGAAGCGACTGGCACTATCCATATGTCTTGCCTCAAATATGGCACCCGGGGGCATCTTTGAATGACGCTGATTAGCTAGCCGCCTCTCTCGTTGCCCCGCATTTCATTTCCGCTGCATGCTGCTCGCCTCTTGTCGTAGCCATCGCAGCACCCCATCGCAGCAATAGCAGTAGTAGCAGCAAGCAAGCAAGCTATGTTTACCTACATCCCTGCCTATAGAGTGCTAATCTGCTGCGAGCATTAGTAAGCTATGTATGGCCTCAACGAGCATCTTAAACGACATCATGAGCTGCCTATCGCTAAGCGACGAGAGCTAAGTAATAGCTAGCTCTACTAAGAATAAGGTTCACATTGCAGGTCGAGTATGTTCAACAGGACGCCAAGGTTCACAAAATGGAGCTCGCTCAGCAGTTCAATGCTACATGGGGTCTGGCTCGTATCTCGCATGCGAAGCCCAACGATACCACATATCTCTATGATTCCAGCGCGGGAAGCGGGACATGCGTGTACGTTGAGAGATGTCACTATACTGTTTTTGAGGTCCACTGACAGCCTGTCTAGCTACGTGATCGACACAGGCATTGACATTACACATCCCGAGTTTCAAGGGCGTGAGTAAAAGTGCTCTGGCCTCTGATCGACGTCCTGACTTGTATACAGGTGCTTCTTTCTTGGCCGACTACTCCGGCGAGGACACTTCGATAGACGGCGACGGCCATGGCACCCACGTTGCCGGAATCATCGGGTCTGCCACCTGGGGTGTAGCAAAGAATACCATCCTCTTCGCGGTGCGGGTACTCGACTCGAGTGGCTTCGGCGAGACCTCGGGTGTGCTTGCAGGCATGCAGTTTGTCATAAACGATGCGAAGCAGCGCCAGGAGAAAGGCCAGTGTCCTTCGGGTGTAGTCGCCAACATGAGCCTTGGTGGTGAAAAGCTTCAATCAATCAACGATGCTGTAAGTGATCCTTCTTCAATTCACACTACTCGGAGACTGATGCTGATTCAGGCTGCTGCTATCGTTGCAGCAGGCATCTTCCTTGGGGTCGCAGCAGGCAATGATGCTACACCCGTTGACTACTGGTCCCCTTCCTCCGAACCATCAGTCTGCACAGTGGGTGCTACTGCGGCCAACGATACGCTCATTGAATGGTCAAACTACGGACCCCTAGTCGATATCTTAGCTCCTGGTGTCGACATCACCAGCACCTTTCCTGGTGGCAGAATCAGGACCTACTCTGGCACGAGCATGGCTGCACCGCACGTTGTTGGCCTTGCAGCATACATGCTTGGACTGGGAGCTCCACTAGGGGGTCTGTGTGAGACTTTGGCTGCTCAAGCGACAAAGGGTACAATTGATGAGAATACATTACCAAAAGGCACGCAGAACCTGTTGGCATTCAACGGTGCGGATGCGAGCAGGTTGTACGGGAGGCGTAGGATCAGGGTCTGAGCCTGGAGGTCATCGGAGTAAGGCGACGGCTTGAGTTGTTCCCGATTTCTGCGTCAGGGTTAAACACGATGCACTTCCGAAATACGCATCTTGCCTAATTCACCTTTCAACCTCATAGGAGAACGGAATGCGATACCACGACCATATCATCTCCTGACCTGGATATTCTATGATCATAATGCAGATCGCGCCGTGATGGCAGCGCCTGTCATCAGCTTGCGGGACGTTGCATGAAGACTCACCTGCCGTCCCGTCTCACGCCAACCGTAGCCGCATCATCGGTCGCAGACGGCCTATGGCGACGCAATATCTCCTGCCAAATGTCTCCGATGTCGACGGTTGCTGCGATATCTGCCCCAAGATCTTAGCGTGAGATCTCAGCCTCGTAACGGTGATGTCGCCAAAGCACTCGCCGCCGATCTTCACTCCAGTAAGCGGCTGACGTCGCACGCGCGACCAACCACAGGCAGCCTCACGAGCAAATTGCGGGGTAGACACTTGCAATAACAGGTTAGCCCCGTCTGCGAGCGTAACACCTTCTTAGCTCCAAGCCTTCCAAGAGCATTGCCTCCCACTTTTGATCCTGCCTCATCCTGTGCCCATTGGTACACACCTGCACTCCCCGGGCTCAGGCCACACTCTCCCCACGGAATAAAAGCGCTTCGCACAAGTCATGGCGTCATACTTCGACCTCCCGCCCCAGAAGGCGGCGCCGCCTGCGAGTATAGATCAGATGCCTCAGGACCAGCGCAAGCAGTTGGGCCGCATGAACAGTTTGATGTCCCCAGCCATCACACAAATCCTAGAAGGTTTAGGCGATGATCACTCGGGCAGCAGTAGTGAAGAAGAAAGCTTATCGGGAGCGGAAAACGAAAGTGCGAACCAGCCCCCTCAGAAGTATATCGACACCCAAAAAATAAATGAAAACAAACAGAAGCACCACGTCGCCCAGGCACCTCGGCCATCGTCTCTATCACCTAGCAGAAGCCACCTCAAGTCGTCAACGAGTAAGGCATCTGGCCAATCCAAGTCATCTTCTGCACGTGCCAACGGAGACAGTTCCGCGAAAGCCAAACATAAGCAGCCACATATGACACGCTTCCATTCTCTCCGAAGCATGCTCTTCCAACAGAAAATCGAGGACCAAATGAAAACTGTTACGAAAGAAGATGCCCAGCGAGAGCAGAGCGCTGCGGATAAGTGGCGGAGTCAGCATGAAGAGCGCCAAATGCATCACCCAACGACACCAGAGAAGGATGCGCAAGCGAAGAGCGGGATCGGTAGTAGGCTGAAGATGACGATGCGGAGAATGACCACTAAGGATGCGGGCGGAATGGAGAAGATTAGGGAAGATGGTGCGCCAGTGAAGTTCAAGGACCGCTCGTCGACAGCCTCTTCCGACAACGAAGAGAAGCAGCGGAATCTTTCCAAAGAAAGAAATGACAGCGACGATGAGAGCATCCATAACTCAGATGTCGAGGATCTTGTCCGATGGGTCAGCCGACGAGATCCAGCAAGCGACGGTGAAGCGCGAAAGAACGAAGTTGTTGAAGACCTCAAAGAAGACAGCGGCCACGAGAGCCTTGGGCAATCAGACGTCGAGGAGCTTGTCCGATATGCAAGTCGAAAATCTGACACCAAGGATGCCAAAAAGGTGAACGACGACCATTCCGGATACAGCGACGCATCAACCGAATCCGACACCGAGCTCCAAGAAGCATCTTCCGATGACGAAGAAGATGCCGACGATCTCGTACGCTGGATATCGCATCGCGACGGATCTAAAGCCGGTCCCGTACGAAGAAACCTGCAACGGCTAGAGTTGGACTCGGACGTAGGCGAACACTACGACTCCGATGTCCCGGAACTAGGCCGCTGGTTCAAGCGTCACGACGGCACGAGCGGCGAATCCACAGCCACGACTCCCATCAAAGACGCATCCGAAGAGCAAACAGAAGACGAAGAGGAACATCGCGGCCGTCCAAGAAGCCGAGAATCCGCTGGACCGCCCGTCAAAGAAAAACGCCACATCACGGACGCCGACGTCGACGAGCTTGTCCGCTGGGTGAGCAGAAAAGACTCCAAGCAACAAGATGTGCCCATCCCCGAAAGCCATGACCGTGTAGAAAGTCTCAAGCGCGACGAAGAAGAGAAGAAACAGGCAATCGGCATGAGTGTAGACCAAGGAAGCCTATCTCACAGTGACGTCCAAGAACTCGTTGAACACGCGCGCAAAACAAGCGGCGAAACAAAAGCAATTACTTCAGAGCCTTTCGACGTAGAGACGGGCGATCTAAACACGCTGAGAAGCGGGGATGCGACACCAGTCCAGGTTTCGCAACAGCAGTTGGCCGGGAAGAGGCAGGAGATTGAACACGGAGAAAAAGAAGAACAGCTGGGTATGAGTATGGAAGATGGCAGTCTCAGCCATAGCGATGTGTAGGATCTAGTCGCGCATGTAAGAAGTAAATGAGGAAACGAAGGTAAAGTAGGTAAAGAAGGCACTCGGCGGATATTGTAGCTTCGGCGCAAAAGAACGGATATCGGCAACGAGTGAGACTCGGGAACTACGGGCGCTAAGACGGGAGGGGTGGTGGGTCAAGCTCGGGAATCGTCGCCGCGGGATGGGTCGAATGGGGGGCGCGGTTCTAGACTTTTGGGGAAGAGGGGAGAAGGAGGCGGAGTTATGGGCGTTGAGTGCATGGGTGGGGGGGGGGGGGGGTAAAACATGCTTGGTTCAGGGAATAATGTCATAATGCAGATGAGGCGACAAACATACCCTCTATTACACACACACATATGTCCTTCATACCTTACATCCCACGACATGAATCAAAGAAAACATGGTATTCGTACAAGCTTGAGGAAACACGAAACTTTCTTATCCTCCCAGTCATACTCCCAAAACACCCGTAAATGCCCACAGACACATACACGATGAAGCACGCGACGTCGCGCGCATCAATCCAACTTGAGCGGCTCAACACCCTCAAACTGCAACCTCCTAAACATACTCCTGATAACCCCACACTTTCTCTCGCGCTCGTTGTCCCTAGGCCTCATCTCGGTGCGCATCTTCCCGAGCATATCCGTGCCATCACCGCGATGACCCCCCTCCTTGATATTGGTAAAGAACATGCGTCGGCCCGTCTCATCGAGCGGCTCCCACTTGGCAATGCTAACATCCTTTCTGGGAATAGCCTGGTGTTCGCGGTTGGGGTCGAGGAACTTGACGAAAGAGATGAAGTAGTCTGAGATCTCGTTCTGGCGGCGAACCATGACCTGGCCGACGGTACCGGCGTGCTTTGTGCCGTAGCCATTTTCAATGTCGACGCCCCACATGACGTCCCATTGGTATTGGTAGGTGGGTACGTCAGGGGGGTTGTGGCGCGACATGGCGTTGGAGGCGAGATAGGTTGGGCAGATGTAGCGGATGTCGCCTTGGGCTTTGGCGACGGCGTCCCACCACTTTCCACTGTCGGGCCAGTGGCGGTCGTTGGGGTATGTGTTTTTGAGCGTCTCGAGGTCTTCGTCGCTCAGGAGGGGGTAGTGGTCTTTGAGGTAGGATTTGAATTCTCCTTCGTTGTCGGTTGCCTTTTTGACTTGGTCGGAGCCTTCGTTCGAGGTGAAGCCGATGATGGTGGGGACTTTGGCGTAGTGGTTCGACATTATAGCCGCGGGGGCGGGCGCTGTGAACATGCCGCCGGCGGGCTCGGTCGTTGGGGCCCACATCCAGCGTGGTGGGGTGTTGCGGCCGGGGAAGCTCATGGGGTAGTTCTCGTAGTAGAGGTCGCCGGTCGCAGCATTGCGAACACATGCAATGTCAGTGCAGTTGAGCCCGTCTGCGACCTCGTTCCAAAACTTTTCAGCTTGTTCGGTGGTGAAGAATGTGGGGCTCGCGGGGGACTGGGCGATGGCACCGTGGAAGAGTCGCTTGCGGCCGGTGCCGGGGACGTTGACGTAGTTGTCGCCCTCGTTGGCGGTGAGCTGAAGCATGACGGATGCGCCGCCCGCACTTGTACCCATGATGACTACATGGTCGGGATTTCCGCCAAAATAGCGAATGTACTTCTGCACCCACTCCAATGCTGCCCTCTGGTCGCGGAGGGCGTTGTTGTAGTCGCCGTCCTGCGCAATCTCCTTGCCGGGGAGGAAACCATATATACCGTTGCGGTAGTACATGGTGACTACGACGATGCCCTTGTCCAGCTTGCCATTGACGCCCTTTTCACGTCGAGCCTTCTCTGCCATTTCACCGCCGTTGCTGCGTCCAGGGAGATGGAAACCACCACCGGGGATGTTGACCAAGACTGGCAAGTCATCGCCAGGCTCAGCATCAAACGGCGTGAAGACGTTCAGACTCAGGCAATCCTCGGTGTAGTGTGTAGTAATACCTAGGATATCTTGCCCTGAGATATCCTTTCTGTTCCTTTCGGCCGGGTTGATCTTTTGGATCCTTGGGCACATGCCCAGTGATCCATCCCAGACCAAGGGCTTCTCTCCCCTGCCAATGCCATATGTCCTGTTCACGGGTTGCGGTCCCCGGAACCTGTTTTTGCCTCCAGCATCTGCGGCATAAGGGATGTTCCAGTAGGAGCGGACCTTGTCTGTAACATTTGGCTTGATAGCTAGATAATCGAGTTCGACAATATACGGGTCATCTGTGTTCTTCACTGGCACAGAGAAGGGAGGCGTGGGCTTCGACGTCAACGGCGGTATCCACTCGGAACTGGGTCGCAGGTCGGGCGAGTAGAGGAAAGCGAATGTGAAGGCAAGGACGACGAAAGCGGCGAGACCAAGGATGACGCGCCGGTCGAAGATGAGGCTGGAATTGAGAGGACGCATTGCCATAGTAGGCATGTGCTAGGAGGGCTACAAAAGAGTGTGGTGAAGTGGCGTTGCAAAGCAGCGAAAGACTATCGCAGAACTTTCGCAGTCTGCATCTACACCCTAGATTGAAAAATCTCAGGGACTGATGGAGGACAACTAGTCAGGGCAACAGTAATGGAGTTTCCTCCACGCTGTCGCAAGCGTCGCAGGCGTCCTGGTTTCTAGACTCCCGGTCCCTGGCCAGATGGGACGACAGAAGAGGCTAAGGGGGCGGCAATCGGCACCAGCCGCTTGGCGCTGACGCGTATCGCATTTGAGGAAATACCATGGCGATGAAACACAGAAACGCGCAACACCCTGCGTAAAGAGATGGATGAGGACAGGTGAGGGGTTTCGTCGTGATAGACGATAAAAACTGATGTTCGGCGATTCTGCTCTATACGAAGGTCAGATGCGGGCAAATTTCGCCGGTTAGCGTGCTCTCGATTGCATCGCGACTCCTGTCAGCCTGCCTCCCTAGCCTTGGCACACTTCCTTTTCATCGTATCATGGGGTTTCGAATAATGATCCAGCGTACATCAAAGCCTATGGCGATAGTACTCAGTGGAATACTGCTTGCGGATGCATGCCCGCAAAGCACCGACTCAGCTACAGGCCTCCTCGTTGTGACTGCGCCTTTTGCAGTTCTACCGACTAAGACCTACCTGAGAAGGTAAGAAAAAGCAGAAAGAATTTCTTGAATCAACTGTTGGTATTTTCGTGTATGGCATGAAAGCGCCAGAAGCGGCGTTTTGGAAGATGTCTAGGGAAATAGTCTACAACACAGGCAAAAGCCGCTGGGTCTCAGTTTATTTCCTCTGTCAAGCAACGGTCGGGAAGATTCTGGAGATGTCTTCCATCATATGCCTCTGGCAACTAGATGGTAAGCAGGGCATGCTTGATCCGGCGTTGATAATGTCATTTCTTTCTCTCACCTCCTCGCTCTCATGGTGACGCTCGATCGGGGCTTGATCTCTCACTTCAAGCTCCCTACAAGCGCCTATCTATGTCTCATCACACGTCCTCTCCCACCTCTTCTCCTCTCACATCTTCAACTAAACACACCACTCTTTGCTCTTCCCTCCCTTCTGGCAAGTATGCCAGATGAGATAGTCATCATGAACGGCCTGCAGCAACATATGCCTGAAAGCACCCAGAGCCCGCTGTTTGAACCAGAACGCCCAGATTCAAGTGTAGCTATCGAAGCCATAGTTCCCTCTTCATCTCCCAGGTTTAGGCAGTCCAGCAGTCCGGAAAGTTCCGCAGTGTCTCCTCATATTGCGCAGCTCCAATCCATCGAGTCAGCCACAAAAGCTGCCATCGCCAGCTGGAACCATGGCGTACTCTCTATGCTCCCGGCGAAGCGCAAAGGTAGGCAACGTTATCAAGGCATCTACGAAGGGAAGTGGAAGTTAACAGTTCGTTAGCATTGGAGATCTTGTCTGACAGCGAAGATGAGGATAGCGACAATGAACAGGATCCCGCAGAGGTTGCGCCCTACGATCCAACTCAACAGCGCCGCCCGAAACTACCTATCTACCATCCGGGTTTCCAGCAAGCTGAAGAAGATGCTCAAAAGATCTTAAGGGTCTTCATGGACTTCCTGAAGGTCGCCAAGAACCGCGGAGTTGGTGGCGAAGAGGCTACGTATCTTTGGAACCAAATCATTGACAACCGCGACATTCTGTACCAGGACGAAATTCGCATCGCTGTGACCGGAGACACAGGATCTGGAAAGTCGGCTACTACAAATGCTTTGTTAGGTGAGGATCTAACGCCAGAGGTAATAATGGCCTTGCGCGATATGCGGATTTCTTTGACTGACCTCTGGAAATAGGGTGACAGTGGTGGTGCCTGTACCAACGTCGTGACAGAATTCCGTCAGAAGAGATTGTCAACCAATATAGGCGCAGTTCAAGCCGAGGTCCAATTATACTGTCTGGAGTACTGCACGGACGACCTCGTCACCAACTGGTTCAAAGTTTGGTTCACCACAAGGCAAAAAATGATGCAAGACGAAGACAGCGTTGATGACGACGATCGAGCGCGCAAAGATGCGGCGCTGGAATGCCTTGAACACATATTTACCCCTCGCGTCGCGCCCGACTCACTCGAAGACTTCATGGCATCCAGCAAGTCGTTGGAGAACAACCCAGCGCTGAAGAAGCTGTTGCAGTGGACTGTCGAGATTCACGAGCAGTTTGTTCCCGACGGCGAGCTTTCCGTTTGCTTCAAAGCCAGCACCCACAACGACATGCGCGAGCAGCTACGTCCATTTAGAATGCGAGCTCAAAACGCCCGGTTCAATGGAAAGCTTCTTTCTTTCAGTCCATGGCCTTTTGTAGAGATCATAAGGTAAGCCCGACAGGTGCAGACAGCCACTCTAAGCCACAATCACTAATCAATCATTGTAGATACTACGTCGACAGCCCTTTGCTGCAGGACGGCATCTGCCTGGCTGATGTCCCAGGTGCGAAGGACATCAACATGTACCGTGTCACAGCTGCCAACGCTTATTTGCAGCAGTGTGAGATGACCATTGTGGTGGTCGACATCAAGCGCGCCACGAGCGATCAGTCTTTTCGGCAGCACTACCTCGATGCGCACAGTAGGCGCCACCATGGAAGTGTCATTCTCGTCGCAACCAGATCCGACGAAATGAATGATGATGGCGGTAGTACTCTTCAGTTGGACACTATGGCCGCAGATCAGCTTGCTCCCATCGAGGAAAAGCTGGGTGATCTGATCGGCGAAACACAACTCATCGACAACGAGACAGAGGCCAAAAAACATGAGATCAAGCGCATCAAACTCATGATTCAGCGTGGCAACGCGACCGAAGACGATTGTGATAGCGCTGAGGCATTGCGCACCGCCAACAAAAAAGCAAGCGCACGCAAGAAAGCTATAGCGTCGTCTATCACCTTGTTGGAGAAAGAACGCAAAGAGGTCCGCATCGTATGCCGTAACAGGTTTGTCGCTACGGGCATGAATCGCATGTACACTTCGAGCACAGGCGACGATGCGGGCGCAGCATCTTTTTGCTTATCTAATCGCATGTATATGCGCCATCGGCGAGGATACAATGCGTTGAATCCGGATAAGGCGCCTACAATGAAACTGGAAGACACCCAGATCCCAGCAGCATGCACCTACATCTCCGGAATACCCTCTCAGGGAAAGATTGCTGTTCTGGAACATTTCATTCTGTTCAAAATCCCGATGTTGCTAAGCATTGTTCAAATGAGCTGTAGCAAGAGTACAGAAGCCCGCGTGGAGCATGTGACGAAGATCATGGATGAAGCGATTAAGGTACATAGGTTTTTGCCTCAATCGCGCACATGTGCTAATCCTCGCAGGACGTGGAGTTCAAAGTCGAAATGATGGCAACGAAATGCCGCGCGACGTTCCTGAAAGACCTTTGTAGCGAGCTGCTGAGCCGCGAACTACTTGAAAAGTTCGACCGCAACGCAGAGAAGAAGTTGGAGATTCTAGCCAATTTGGTGCGTACAGGTTTCTTTGAGACCTCTGTTTCGCCAAATACTTCGCTAAATCTCCCAGAATGCTGCTTCTCACAGGGCTTTGGTGAACAAGAAAGGTCAATTGATATGCTGCCTCAATGCAAGAATCTCACACTGACCTTATTCAGGCCTTTACCACCAAAAGAAACTGGGTATCAAGCACGATTTGAATGGTGCGCTCTTGTCACCCGCAAAGCCAGCCATGGAGAACGCATTCCGGACTGTCATCGACATTGCCCCAGCGGCGTTCAAGGCCCAGGCTGCACAAGCTATCAAGAGCGGCTTCAATGAGCTGAATAGGAAGTTGAAAGGTATGCTCATCGAGCAACATCCTTACAAGAGCACTAACACATGTCCCAGATGACCCTCAAGCTCTGGCCGGAGATGCATATCAGATGTGCTTCGGCAAGAACCTCGTCGGCTACGAGAAAGACATCACCCTCAAGGTCGATGCGGCAAGCAAAAGCCTCCGCCAAGGACTCATTGCTATCCATCAAAAGGCCATCAAAACCACAGAAAGTGGTTACATCTACGAAGCAATGGACGATATCTACACAAAAGCAGGCCTAGAGAAGCAGGGGAATGGCCAGAGGCTCAAAGATGTCAGGCACGCATACCTTGAGGAAAATATCCCCGTTCCTGATGGCCCTTTCTCCGCGATCGGCGAGTGGACTGAAGAAGATGCGACCAAACTCATCAATGTTATTTGCGAGAAGCTTTGCGGAGAGGTCGTCAAAATCCTGAAGACTATTCGAGCTGCGTTCCAGCGCCAGAAGCATAGGAAGGAGAACGATACCCCAGAGGGTCAGCAATTTCGCAAAGAGCTGCATGGGCTAGTTGCTGAGGCTTCGAGGATCCTGGATGGCGTTGTGAGAGAGAGCTTGGAGAAATGCAAGGAGTACAAGTGAAAGGCAGGCTTTGGTAATGCTGAGCGCTGATCTGGTTCTGGGCAAAACCCGACGAGGTTGCCTTGAACACCCTTGTAATTTCAATACCTTTGCTTGCCAATGACATCTTAAGCTTGTATTTCGCAAGCCAGCGTGAGTGCATCTTAACCTCAGCTGGTATGCTTGGCCCGTGACCTCGGGAAAGACTTCGAAACTAGTCTCTACTGAGCTAGTCCCTGCCTTAGGCAAACTCCATGCATACAAATCTAGGCGTGCTTTGCGGCCACCAATCAGCACACCCTGGCGCGCCCAGGCTCAGCCTCGCCAGCACAGCTCCTCTCGCATATAATGGGCATCCTGCTCCTCCCCGCTCCTTCACATTTCTCATTGCGAGATACCGCGCTGCTCCAAACGCTTCTTCAGTTTCGACTATCAGCCCTTCAAGTGCGCTCCAACGGTGGAAAGCGGACGCGGCCCGCCGCCGTCGTCCATCGCCGGTTGGGATTCACTTACCAGACAACTCGCTTCAGCAAACTCAGCTCCAAAGGCCCGCAGTACAACAGAGGGGCTCTATCTATATATTCACATTGACAATATATCGACAGAAGGTGCGGCCTAGAACTGGGCCGTTCACGCCATCACTTGTAGTCACTAGTATGTCATGAACATTATGAATACAAGCAAAAGTACTGACCCCATACTAGTGATCATTGCATAGAACAGTCCGGTGACTGTCCGCAATGTGCAGCAGGAGCACAACAACTATGTCCTGATGACCCAATATACGGATCTGCCTCATTCAACGACTTATGGATATTTGAAGATCATGAGAGCCATAACGTGTGTTCGGATAATGTTTTGCACTGGTGGACAGATCTTCCGGTTGAAATCCCCCATCATGGGGACTCTTCAGTCCTTCGCACCCAGGTTGAGAGTGTGCGTTCAGGTACCTCTCAACTGCCGTTATGGGATATGGAAGAGTTTATCGACCTAGATTTGTTAACCTCGCACTCTTACGAACCTGATGTCTCTATTTCTTCAAGCATTAATCTGTCCGTTGATGAGGCGACGACCGAAAACCCCCGATCGCGATCTTGCACAAACTCCATCTCATCCACCATTACCCCCGCCGCTATCGACAGCGCGACCTATGCCTTCGGGTCGGAATGTGTTCCAGATTTCCGCCAGCGTCTCGCAAGCGTCTCAACTCCGTCATCATCCGAACCTTGGCCGGCACACTCGGCAAGTCCTTCGAGTAGCTGCCATAGCTCAGAGAAGGTGCCGATTGGCAAGAGAGAAATCAGCTCTACTTACGCCGATCGTACATGTCCAACTTGCAGAGCGGTCTTCGCAGGAGAATGGCATTACCAGAAACACAAACGTCGTGGCAAATGTAATGTTCCCTCACTCAAGCTGCAGTGTGGGGCATGCCAGCGAACGTTCACGCTCCCAAAAGATCTGGCACGCCATCAAGCACGGTCTTGCTTTGCACTTATGCAAGGGCGTGAACAACCGGAGCATTTCGCTTGCGTACAATGCGACCGGTCTTATCCTCGGAAAGACTCACTCCTGCGCCATGTACGCATCAATCACCCAAATGTGCGGCCCATCGTGTCTGCATGATCTCTATCGGCACCTCATCTTGCGCTACCAACAAAGGCATAACAACACCCCAATCTCAAAAGAAGTTTCGCAAATTGCATTCGGGGATCAAAACGATCTCGTCTTATTGGAAAAGAGTACGGGCCCTAGTACCAATACTCAGGATACTGCTGCTGCTCGGCGGATAAAACCATGTTAGCATGATCATGGCCTCGAAAATCCTCCATCCAAGGAGGTGCGCGGATGTACCTTGGGGCGATGACGACCATACCAGAGCCTCTCTTGTGCGACCCATCGACACTTGTTCGCCGCTGTGGCGGTGCTTGTGGCTATCTCATAGCTTTCATTGATGGGGGAAGCGGAGTAGTAAACCGATTCCACCGTTGCAGGAAGGTAAAAAAGACCATCTGGTATGGGGGGTACGTGCACGTTTTGCTTGTTGTTTTCATACACGTTCTGTCACTCGTTTGATTTCTTGTTATTCTACAATTTCGCTAGACTTACGTTTCATCCCCACAAAGGCGCACAGGAGGGCTCACTTTGCCGTGGGTCAGGAAAGGAGTGCGTATTGATTGCAAGATTATTGCCTTTGGTATGAGGCCTGCCCGTTCTTTGGCAGTTTAGAAGATGTTGACTTCGATTCTCCCTTTGTGCACTATTGTTTTGCACCGACTTAACTTCAATGTTCATATCATAGAAAATAAAAAAACTCAAAAGGCCTACATGCAACATCCCATTAAAGCTCTATCAGACATTTAGCCGTACTGTAGATGGGCGTCAAGTAGCAGCCATCCACATCCACCGCATTACCACAAGAACCATACGATTACTTCGACACCCTCAATGGGATAGCAGGCACCAGAACCTATCAAACATTGATATAATCACTCGGAGACAAATAATTGCTAGTCTAATTTGTTGTGTCGTCTTGCTTGTCGCTTGTCTCTTTGCTTTCTGCATTTCTTTTCGCGTTTCCTTTCTTTGATTTCGGCAATGCGTTCCTCCGCCTCGTCGTTCAGCTGGGCGCACAGAGACTGTACTTTATAACCACCGACGACTTCTCGGCAAAGAACCGCTGCGTAAGTTGGCTTCTCACCACCAAGCAATACGCGCTGTGTGCGAGTTTTGGTTCTGATTGCGCTCTCAGATGGGCCCGCAAGTTCCTGCCTCTTACAGCCGAGAGTATTGATGCGAACAACGAATATCCGCATCTCGCCGTGCCAGAAGTCGTCGATACAACAGCCACTATTCCGCATGCGGCGTTGCTTCCTTTGCGCATATGTTGCGCTTTTTCCGACCTGGATATTCAAAAATTTGTGGAGCTCCGTCTTCGAGTCTGAATGGGCTTGGTCTGAGAGATCATCCACACTGTATACGTCTGCATGTGATTCGTTGCGTATGAAACCTTGGATGCGCCATCTTTTCCGCAGTAACATCCCTGTGGGAAGGAACTCCTCTGCCCAACTCTCTACTTCCTCCCCCAAAACCAATCTCAGTAGTCTTTTTGGCGGTTCTGAATCATGCAGTGGATCAAGATGGCCATCTACTCCACTTGTGGAGCTTTGCAGTTCTTGCGTTTCGTGCGTGACTAGCTGCACTTCCCTATCTTGCTCGTAAAGGCCTCCGATTTGGAAGTTGGACTTCCCCTGCGGCTTCAACTTTTTCCTGGGCTTCCATGATCTGGGCGTCTTGTTTGTGCGGCTACCCCTACCCTGATGACCACGCACGAAGGCCTGGGGTAACCATATTGCAGATATGAAGAATAATGAACTGTTCCGAGCGGTGGATGTTGCTCTTGTATCATTTCTCAGATCTCGAAACTTGGACTTTGGAACTTTCCGCCAGGACTTGCTCGATCCGGCTAATTCCTTCCAAGACCTGAGGGCTATGCATCCTTTTGAGTTCACTTCAGAGTATAACTCGTCCATGGATGAGTCCTCGTTGGCAAGATCTTCTCCACTTAATACCTCCATCTGGTTCAGCTCCCGGCGGAAATTGGCCTCCCGTGACGTGCATGCACCTGAAGGTCCCACGTGGCCTCTCTTTCTAACGAAATTCGCGAGTAAAAATCTCAAGAATAAACGCTCCCACATTGACTGCGGAGAACCATTATTGCAGGTTTCAGGAAACTTGTGATAGAGTTGAGAATCATTCCAAGGGTGAAGGGGTTGAGAATCATTCCAAGAATAATCCAGGAATGCTGACATCACTTTCGGCGAAACGGGGTGGTTTAATACGAATTCAGATTCGGATATATTCCAGCAGGATTGGGGCCGTGGCCACCATAATGGGGACCACGGATCGTCTAACAGGCCATCATTTCTGGTTTCATTGGTAGCTATCTCAAAATAATGACAGACCTCTTCAGAAAGTCCCAAGATATTGTGGCAGAGAATGTAGTCCGTAGGCCAGACAATTTCCGAAGCTAAACTGGTATCTGAGTTCCGCCTATCCTGTTTCGCGGAATATGACCCCAGATCGGAGACATTTGGAAACACATGATCCAGTCGAAGTTCATCCGAGGCATTTGACTCTGAATGGGAGCATCTGTGAGATTTTGTATAGCTTTCGTGATGTTTGGAGCCTTGATGATCTGGTGGGCGAGACGGCAGGTTGTAGGACACATGATGTCTTCCTTGTTGAGTGCGATGAGAATGTTGGGGCTCTGCAGAGTACGCCATGGCAAGTTGAACGAAAAAACATTGACGATGAGTGGAAGGGCTGACACTTGTAACTTTAGAACGTCACTGTGAGATGTGTCTACGATTGATAGCGCGGGGTCGGCATGTGACCAAACACCAGGCTGAGACTGTGGCTTGCATCGACTTTGCGGCCTTCTCTCTCATCCAATCGTTCCACCGTGCCATTCTAGGCTAGCTTGCTAAATCAACAACACAGCCCCGAAGCTTGCTTCTGATTCTCTCCAGATATCCTTCGGCCTCCAATAAGAGTCCGTTTCGCTAAACGTAGTGAATTCTGCGTCCCGTGTTAACAGATAGACGGCTGTACATTTGCGGCCTCCAGTAGACATCTTAGCCTTGGATATCCTGCTGAGGCTCCACGGAATTCTTGTCAGGGATTTTATGGCGGCCACCAATCAAGAGCGCCAATAACATAACCTTGCCCTGCAATGGCTAGGCTTGATTTATGAACGATGGTGCTGAAACTACTACTCACAAAACAACCATTGTGGCCTCAAACCCGGTGATAGACGGCGTGCACAGCACCGCGGCCGACTCTCAATCCGGTCATACCACGCCGGGGATGTCCTGCCACTGATCTTTTGCCTTCTGCGGCCTTTCATGGTGTCCAACAGTTCGAGATACGGGGCAAACCCGTCTTGCGGCCTCGAATCAACACCATCGATCCTCGAAAATGCGGCCGCGTATCTCGTCCAACGGCTATATGTCTCGAGATGGTCTTAAACAACGAAAATCGTCGCATGGGGAGAGCATCTGTACTCGACGTCGACAATAAGTTTACAGCGCAGTGATGAACAAACAACAGTCGATGGTGAGTGAGGAATACATCCCATCATAATCATAATCTAAGAATTCGCAGAACGCACCTTCTCCTCCAATCAGTACAAATGCAACGTTGGGGTCCGACAGGGACACACGTGAACCCAAATCCTCGGATATTGTGTCAGACATGGGATACAAACCAAAGATGGCATCTGCCGACGATGAACAGCCTGTGCGTCGATCAAACCGGCACATCCCATATCCAATGCTAATGCCGTCTGTGCTTGCAGCGAGATGGTGGACAGCGCCCTGAGCTGACCCAGATAAGTTTCCAGTTGGTGGAAAATGAAGGTGTGAAAGAATTCGGACAAGGTGAAATGATGGCACGCTGGATGAGCGAGGCGCGAGAAGAACAGCCCTGGAGTGCTTACAACCGCCGGCAAGGCAACCCGTAGTTAGCTAGCGCTCGAGGTTGACAACAACATACGATGCTTTTTTTTAAAGCTTTGTCTTTTTAGCCAGGGGTAGCAGCACACCCTCGTTCCATGCATAGCCGGTGCCACGATGCTATTTCCAAAAATCCAGGTGTCGCAGAATCTTCGTGACGTGTTGCGGATCGAGATGAATTGGTTTCAGTCATCGCGCAAAGCAAAGTATGCTTTCGGACATCAAGATTGAAGCAGGCCTTGACCCGGTTTCGTCCCTTCCGAGCGTGTCTGCACCTAGATTCCTTTGTTGAGCCTCACAGCATGAGTTCTGCGCTGTGCTTCCAAGATGAAAATTCACAATGACGTCGTGTTCGGGAATCCTTTCCTGTTTGTCAGTGCGGAACGGAAAATCGCAATGGGCCGGAGTTCGGAAGATGGTGTGGAGCTCATTAGCACGTGAAGACGACACGCTAAGCAAAACTCCACTCCCTCACGAGCCTCGTGCATTATTTTTATGACAGCAGGTGAAGAGGGCAGAAGGTAATGAGAAAGCGGCGGTACGTCAGGGGAGTGGGAAGGCCATGATCTCGTCCATTCACTGCATGTGACACAGCGGTCCACATCACGCTAAAATGCTTAGCTCGGAAGCGGCGTTCCCGCAGTTCACGCGAACCTCGCGTCTGATCTGAGCAAATCTCCCAAAGTCACGAAGACATCTCACGATGTCTGTAATCAGAGACTCGCGGCGCATTCATATTATCCTTTTCCCTACGTCCTTCCTATTATCGACGGTTCAGTTCGCCTTGGAGTCATGAGCCCTCGCCTCGCCTAAAACCCCAGTACTTATGACGATCACTGCAGGGCTGTTAGGGCCTTTCCCCTGTGACCGGAATCTTCATTGGAAGCGTGCCTATGTGTTGGCAACGGAAAGTTTGGCGATACATTCCCGGAACGGCCAAGCTCCATCTTGGTACATGATACCCCAAGATCTATGACTAGTGGCGCTATCCCGCTATTGGATGCAACCTTAAGCATCTGCAAGGCCATCATCTCCTAGCGAGATGCTAGTATCCAAACAACTGCGTTCATCTTTTGTCGTGTACGCGCCGGTGTACAATACTCGGAATGATGTAGGTTTGCTGCATATCTGTGGGCCAATCCTGCAGGTACGCTCCCTAGGCCGGTTTGCTGCATGACAACTGTTTCTCTTCCCCCACAAAAGCCCACGGGTGAAATGCTCCTCTTTCCCTTCATATTTCGTCATTGCGCTCTAGTATGAATTGGTTTCCGTGAAAAAGCATCAGGTGGCCACTCCGACGCAGCCCGAAAAAAAGGTATAATGTGGGTCAAGCGGTGGGCTGTGAGTCTCAGACATACCCTAGTCACTGTTACCACTCTTTACCGATATCGTGAATAATCGCATGGGCCCTTCACTGCAGGTCCGCCTCTCCATATATATTCCCGCCGCAAACGGGTCTCTGTTATTGTTGTTTCTTCTTCTTCCTCCACCAACAATTCTCAACTCTTAGTTAGAAGAACGAGATCTCGAGATGTTGAACCGTTTCCTGCTCGGGATCACTGCCTGCTCGAGTCTCATCCACGCGGTTCCTATACAACAGGATCCTACCGACCTTGCTGCCGCTCTCACTCGCCGCGTAGCGATCGATAGTTGCCCCGGCTACACTGCCTCCAACGTCGTCGAGAATGAGTCTAGTTTCACCGCCGACCTCACACTCGCTGGCGATGCGTGCAATGCATTCAGCGACGACATTAAGGACTTGAAGGTGCTTGTCGAGTACCAGACTGGTGAGTACTACGCTGTTTGCGGATATAACAAATATCACCTTTACTGACTTCTGTTAGATGAGCGTCTTCACGTCAAGATCTACGACGCCGATCAGCAGGTGTTCCAGGTACAAGAAGAGGTGTTCCCACGGCCCAAGAACGAGAAGGCGACCGTTGCCAGCTCTGCTCTGCAATTCGGTATCAGGAACAGCCCATTTTCGTTTGCTGTAAAGCGCAGTGACAATGGCGAAGTTCTCTTCGACACCGGTGACGTCCCGCTGGTTTTCGAGAAGCAGTACGTCCGCCTTCGGACTAAGCTCCCCGACAACCCCAACATCTACGGGCTCGGTGAGCACAGCGACTCTTTCCGCTTCCATACCGATGACTACGAACGCGTTTTGCTGAACGCCGAGTCACCCAACATTCCGACGAATGCCAACCTCTACGGAAGTCACCCTGTCTACTTTGACCACCGCGGTGACAATGGTACTCACGGTGTTTTCATGCTCAACTCCAGCCCCATGCAAGTGGACGTCAAGAAAGACGAAAGCGGCAGCCAATACCTTGAGTACAACATGATTGGTGGCGTCATCGACCTGTACTTCATGGCTGGTAGCAAGCCCGCTGAGGTCTCCAAGCAGTACGCTGACATCGCCGGTTACTCCGCCATGTACCCGTATTGGACATTCGGTTTCCACCAATGCAAATACGGCTACTGGGACGTCAACATGGTCGCCGAAGTCGTTGGTAACTACTCGACTGCTGGAATTCCTCTCGAGGTCATGTGGACCGACATTGACTACATGCACCTTCGCGAGGATTTCACGACCGACCCCGAGCGCTTCCCTCTCTCCAAGATGCGTGAGCTCGTCTCGACCCTGCACTCGCGCGACCAGCGCTACGTCTTGATTCTCGACCCTGGTGTTCACGCGGTTGGCGACTACCCCCCTTACCAAAAGGGCCAGGAGATGGATGTCTTCCTCAAGGCCGCCGACGGTTCCGATATGCTTGGTGTTCAGTGGCCTGGTGAGGTTGCTTGGCCCGATTGGTTCGCGCCGAACACGCAAGAGTGGTGGACGGAGCAAATCATGCAGCAATTCAACTCAGAGTCCGGTATCGACTTGGACGGTCTCTGGGTCGACATGAACGAGGCCTCGAACTTCTGCCACGACCCTCAGACCTGCAAGCCCCGCCAGCAAGCCATCGATGACAATATCCCGCCGAAGCCTTCACACCCACCGCGTGAGAACACTGGGCGTCCTATCCCTGGCTTCCCAGCATCGTTCCAACCTTCTGGCAATTCTTCGGTCAAGGCTCGCCATTCTCAACCTCTACCTGTACGTCAACCTTTGGTTGAGATTTCCGGCCGTCAACCTTCTGGCGTTGTTGCTGAGCGCCAATCCTCTGGTGACATGAAGGGTTTTCCAGACCGCAACTGGTTCGATCCCGCCTACCACGTCAACAGCCATCTCGGTGATGTTTCCCGTCAAACCATCCCGATGAACACCACAAACTACGATGGCAGCTGGCAGTACGACACGCACAACCTCTACGGTCACATGATGGCAGCGACTACTCGCGAGTCCATGCTGAGCCGTCGCCCTGAGCTCCGTCCCTTCGTACTGACACGCTCTACCTTTGCCGGCACAGGCCGCAAGGTCGCCCACTGGTTTGGCGACAACTTCTCCAGCTGGGAGCATTACCGCACATCCATCCGCCAGATGCTGTCCTTTGTCTCAATGCACCAGATGCCCATGGTCGGTTCCGATGTGTGCGGCTTCAACGGCAACGCAGACAAGTACATGTGCGCTCGGTGGGCCCTCCTAGGCGCCTTCCAGCCCTTCTACCGCAACCACGCCGAACTCAGCACGATCCAGCAAGAGTTCTACCAGTGGCCAGTCGTCGCGTCGGCCGCCAAGAAGGCCATCGAAGTACGCTACAAGCTCATGGACTATATCTACACGGCACTGTACTACCAAACACAAGACGGCACGCCCATGATCAACCCGCTCTTCTTCCTCTACCCCTCCGACTCGAACACATTCGGACTCCAAGAGCAGTGGTTCTACGGCCACGCACTGTTGATCTCGCCCGTGACTACGGATTACTCCGACACAGTGACGTTCTACCTGCCCAACGACCTGTTCTACGACTACTGGACGTACGCCAAGGTCGAGGGCCAGGGCCAGAACGTGACACAGAGTAACCTCACCTACAACGACATCCCCGTGCACATCCGCGGCGGAAGCATAATCCCGCACCGCATCAACAGCGCAAACACAACAAAGGCGTTGCGTAAAGAGGACTTTTACATCCTCGTTGCCCCCGATGCGGACGGCAAGGCGAGTGGTCGTTTGTACCTCGACGACGGCGAGAGTCTCGAGCAGCCTGCTATTAGCGAAATCGCCTTCTCATACGAGTCTGGCAAGTTCAGCGCAACCGGCTCGTTTGACTATGCTGCATCCGGCGGCGAGAGCGTCACCGTTGCCAAGGTGGTGGTTCTGGGCCAGGACAAGGAGGGTGCGAGTGGCACTTTTGATGCGGACAAGAAGACGGTCGAGGTTACCGGGCCGTGGAAGATGGATGGAGAATTTGGGTTTAGCCTTTGACAATCAACTGCCGAGCTTAGTGAAGGGGAGTTCAGGACCTCGGCGGGTTGTGTGTGGAGTTTGGGGGGGAAGTGGTGGGTTTTTCCTGTCGCTATGATGTTTATGATTGGCATGTAGATTGGCGTTCTTGGTCGGGGAGGCTTTTTTTTTTCATAGAGAAGACCTTGGGATTGATACTGGGTCTGGAACACGGCATTGGATGCGATGAGATACCATCGGTAGGCGCTTGTGTGCCTTTTAGCACGGCAGGACTTGGATATCCTCAGTTCCCGCTTTACGAACTCGATTGATTCAACAGTTGACTTTGGCGCCACGATTGTTGTGCTGTGCTTGTCTGTCTATCCCCCTCCGACTACTACTACTACTACATCTCTTGTTCTGGAATTATCTCCAACAGGACGCATACGATGAACAGGCCAAATCATCGTACACCATGACCACAACGACATCAGCACAACAGAAGATGCTGCTTACCTACCTAGCACCAATCTGCAGCGTCACGACTGTCGTGCAGATTAACTGTGGTCACAGCGCAAAGTGAGACGGAGGCGTCTGGGGGTCTGAGACAAGACTCGTGCGGGGTAGTGGAGTGTTGACTCTTGTGCGACTGAGACATTCGTCTTGGGGGGAGTGCTGGCTGACAGGTCACGTTTGTGGCGCGTCACACGAGCCTGTCAGCCACAAGCTCAGAGTAGTGCGGAAAGCGGGTGGGCTGGCTGTGAGGGCCGAGTCGCGTGCTCGTGACTGAGGGGCAAGGGTGTTTTGACCACTATAACGGCACGTCGGGGGATGCCTTGGTTATGTGGCTGCTGGCTGGTCCTCGGGCTTTGCACTGGAGTGGCATATGTTATGCGTTGCTGAGGCCCTCACTCGCCTCCAATCGTGGTGGCTTCAAGATCATCGCGCACGCTGTTTAGACTGACGTCTTGCACCTCATACCCCACCTCGATCTTGTTCTTGGGGCGCGCTTTGTTGAGGCCCTCGAGCAAGACACAGGCTTTGCAGACGTCTTGGCTGGAGAGGTATCCGCACCTCTTGCACTGACCCATGACTTGCTTGGCCGTCTTCTTTGGTGTGAAACCCTTCTTCGCCTTCTTCCCACTGGCCAGCGGTACAGCTTGTTGGTTTCCAGCGCCGTTCACGCTCTTTGTTGTGATCTCTGTTTCAAGGCTGCCATGGGCCGCAGCTTCGTTTTGCCGCAGTTGGGCCTCTACGCTTGCCATCTCACCACCGCTACTGCGCCCTTGAGCGCTGCCACACCCGCCCTCTTCTTCCTCGCCTGCAGGCACGCTGCTCGAGCATGCGCCTCCACAGCCCTCATCACTGCCCGGTACAAGCTTCGCCATGTCTTCTCCGCTTCGCACAACGTCCAGAATGGCGCTTGGCCGTACACGTTCCAGGTTCTTGATCAAAGCGCGGGCGCTGCCTCGGAATGCTTCAGGTGAGTATATGCATTCGGTGCTGAAGTAGTCGAGGTTCTTGTGATGGGCATAGAGGACGATCTCCTTCTCATAGGCATACTTGAGGGGCTTGCTGCGCTTGATGTTCGTGTTCGAGGCCGGGTCTGACGAGGCCGAGGGCGTGGATGTAATGATGGACGTGGTGCGCGACAGACGCGGAAGATCGCCTCGCAGCACTGCTCCTGTTAGCATTTCTTCTCGGCCCACGGCATACATGGCGGCGAGACTGACAGTTCATCAACACCGTCTCGGCAACGTCGTCGGCATTATGTCCCGTGACGACATGCTTTACCCCGAGTCTGGATGCGCCGCGATCGAGTGCTTGCCGGCGGAAGACGCCGCAGTAGGTGCAGTTGCCCTTCTTCCCCACCTGCTCCACAACCTGGTCCATGGTCCACCCATACAGCTCGGCGTAGCCCAGAATCGTCAGTGGCATCTCGTACTGCTGCGCATTCCGCTTCACCGTCTCAAGACTGTCATCGCGGTAGCCCTTGATGCCCTCGTCGATGGACAAGAGGATCAGGTCAAGGCCATAGTCGTAGCGCTCATTGAGAGTCTTGAGCACCGACGCGAGCACCGTGCTGTCTTTTCCGCCTGAGGCACCAATGGCGACTTTTTCGCCGCGTTGGAAGAGAGAATTGGTGGTAATGGTGTGGTGGATTTCGGTTTCAAAGACTTGGATGAAACACGTCTTGCATAGCTTGGAGTGGTCTTTGGGGCGGAGGATCAGCGCGCGGTTCGCCTTGCACAGGGCGCAGGGCGAGGGCGGCATGGTCGGCGATATCTGGTGTGGAAATGTGAAGGGAAGATAGTTGGTGGGCTGCGGGGCGAGGAGATGGGCGCACACGAGTCATTTTCGCGTACCGTCATCCACGATGCTGAAACCACCATTTCGTCCTCTGCACTCCTATTTCCCACCCTCTCTAGCGTGCACTCGGCCGCGCGCCATGGCCCCTCTACAACAAGCCTCATCCGAAGCGCCCATGGCAAAGTCTAACGCTACATCGATTGCGCAACAAGGCCATGCATCCTCACCTCAACAAGTCGGGTAGATTGTAAACTTCACAACAAACGCCACGACGCGCCTCGAGACTGAAGCTCAAGGGTTGCAGGAAGGGATCAGGCCGGTATAGTGACGCGAATACGAAAGTCTCTTTGCGTGTGCTGGCGAGGTGCGAAACACGCAGTCAGCATCTGCAAACTATCCCCACGACGCTCCTCCGCGCGCGCTTCACTTGCCATGGCCCAAAGGGGACGCCCATGGTACTATCGATTGATCTGCTCGAGGCTGTGCGACTACAAGAGCTCGCCGACGTCAATCCAAGGCCTGTCGACATCTTGCGCATGCAGCCTTTGACAGCTCGGCCTATTGCGCAATCTGTCTGCTACTATACCAGAGCAGGCTCTTGGCGCCTCTGTCCGCCTGACGACCTCCTTGCTCACGGCCGGATGTCTGAAGCTCCTGAGCCTGCTAAGATTGCTGCGCGGCTGAGAAGCCTCACGCCTCGCTTGCAACCGCATTGACTCCAGCACCTGCGGCTCGGCGCTTCTTCTCGCCTTGACATTCCTGCTGATTTCTCCAGCCCGTTTGCACGCGTCGCCCACCTTGTGTAGATGGGGGACATCTGGATAGGGACATCTGGATGGCGACTTGACGCTACCGGAAATAATCTGCCGTCTGAATTTAAAGTTTGCTCTGAGGTTGCTCGACATCACGATGATCCACTAGGTCGTTTGCGCATCACTTGCTCACATCCGCTATCGAAGCCAATTCTTCCTATACCCAATCCTACAGCTATACCTACCTCCAAGTCGAATTATCGATACACTTAAATTTTGCCAAGCGCTACCTCAACCAGCTCCCGCGCCACTGCGGATGTGGCATAACCGGGACTGATATCAGGCTGTAGAGATGCCCTAGTGATCACCGTAGCCCCGAACACCCGGATGCGGGGCCAGTCATCGTCACCAGCATGCGAGTCATACAGCTTATCGTCCATGGGTCATGAGAGCAAACGGCAGCGGTGAAATCCGTCAGCAAGCTTTGGCGTTTGAAACCGGCTTGAAGTCGGCAAATCCATGTCTTCTGTCATGGCGTACCACAAGTGCAGATGTGTAACTGCCATGCAAGTTTGAACAAGTAGCCACGGGCCTGCTCTACAACTCTGCATGGAAACGAAAGAATTCTGCGCTTCCGCTGTCCCTGCAGTGGAGCTTTTTCAGAAAAGAAAAAGCAACCACAACAACATACACCGACCAAGCGTTCGCCTAAAAAAAACGTCCTCAATAGTGAAATCGCCATCAACCAAGGGAGTTACTCCGGGGAAATGTACGATTAAATGACGATCAACACTTAGCACTAGATTTTCAAGTGCCAGGTACCGCACTAGCTACTTGGACCCAAGACAAAGCCTCTTCCGACTCTAGCATGCTGGCCGAGCGCACGCTAGCGGTACATCGTTAGTTGACAGATGCCTCCTGTCAGCCTAGTGGACATCGTGCACCCTTGGGGGCTTCCCGTTTCTAAGACGCGCTCCGGGAGCTATTGTCGTCGATCCTCGCCTCTCCCAGACCCCTACGCATATGCGCTCGCCGACGGCATGCTGCCAACGGTACCCCTACAGTGCAATGCACCAGTATAAGGTACAGCGCCACCCACAGGCTTCACCTACTCAGTCTCGTCATTTGCGATACTCGACACACTCATTTGAACATTTCTTCACACGACACAATGGGTCCCCAAGTTGTTACCGATGGCCTTGGATTGGCGTACATCACAATCTTCATCGTTTGGAACGTCTTGACTGTGGCCAGTCTTGTCTTCCTCTGGCTCAACCGCCAGCACCCTTCTCTCCGTATCCGGAGGCTGCCGCTGTTGTTCGCTGGTATCATCTCACTCCATATCTATGGCTCCATTTGCTGTCTTGGTAAGTAAAGTCAGCACACCTCAATATGCAGGACCTACAGCACCCACACGACGGGTTGTTTCCAAACGAGCTTGCTATGGTGAAACGTCGTGGTTCGAGAATCATGGCATCACAATAGCAAGGCATCACCTCTTTTATTCGTACGTGTCTAAGATGAATTGGGGCAACGGCTGACTTTACTTTGTGTAGCATACCCCATTGGCCCGGTGGTAAACTGCTCGGTCGAATTCTGGATGATGTCTATCATGGTCCCGGTGGGCATGGGTATGGATCTACTCTTAACTGAACAAATAATACGTTTGCTAATCTGAACCAGCACTATTCCATGCTTCCAACAGCCAGTTCCTACACATCGCTAGTCGACAGAAACAGTTTGCCCGCATGAGCTCCCTCAAAGACCATGCGCCAATCGACGAGAAGACGGCTCAGGACGTTGCCAACAGCCGATGGAAGAGGATCACCAAAGGACTTGAGCGCGCCGACAAGATCAAACGCACGCTGATCTTCATTGGCATTGGCATGGTCATTCAGGTAAGAATTCCATGCTACGGTAGAGCAGTACGGATCTAACAATCACATCAGTTCGCTCTTGTCGTCTTCGTCTTCTTTGCATCAAAGAAGTTCCACTACAGCTACGGTATTATCAACTACACGGTCAAGGGTACTGGCCAGGAAGTGCGCTTTAAATGCAGCAAGGGCTGGGAATGGTGGTTGTCGCTGGTGTGGCAGTTCTTCTGGTCTTGGATTTACGCTCCTTACATCCTCTTCAAATCCCGAGGCATCCGGGACGTTCACGGCTGGAGACTACAGACCATCTGCTGTTGTCTCGTTGGGTATGCTACTCCTAAACTATACGTCAGACAATTGACTAACTCTACTAGTCTCCCAGCATCTCCGCTCTGGCTTGCCGGCTTGTACATTCCCCAGTTCGTTACCCTCAACGCAGTATTCCCTCCTCCCATCTGGTTTGCAATCTGCTTTGGCCTGATGGAGGTCTTCACCATTGGATTCACAATCGTCGATGTGCTCAGGGCCAACAGATTGCGTCAAGAGACACTAGATGCCATTGCAGACTGGGAGGCACGTCAAGCAGCAGGTGGCTTGGATGTACCAGCCAATGGAGAGCCCCTCAAGAGCCCTGCATTTTCAATGGCCTCTACGCTGGAGTCGCCTAGTGATGTCAGCTTTAGCAAGCAGTCTCTTGAATCTAACAAGTCTGACATCTTAACAATGACGGCTTTGGAGAACGCGCTCAGGACCAACGCCATGCCACTTCTTCAATTTGCAGCGCTCAAAGATTTCTCTGGTACGTCCCCTGATGGCTCTTACTACATGATCGTATATTGACTCTACCACAGGCGAAAACGTCAGCTTCCTCACACATGTTGCAGACTGGCGACGCTACTGGTTTTTGCCAAAGCCCTCTACTGCCGACCATCGCCGCCAGCAATTCGTGGCTGCCACTCGCATTTACGCTCATTTCATCTCGCTCGAATTTTCCGAATTTCCCATCAACATCTCGTCTAAAGAGATGAAGCGCCTTCACATGGTTTTCGAAGGCGCAGCTACCATCCTTTGCGGCCGCCGCCGGAGCTCAGACACATCATCGTCGAGCGACAATGCCACACCTTTCGACAGTATCCTACCAGATGACGCGTCTGATTCGCCCATAAACAAGGAGAGCGCGCAAACATCGATCAAGGAGATCAAGGGGTTCAAGGGCGCCATCAGCCTCGATAACCTCGGGCGCGCCAACCTAAGGGCCGTGTCACGCATAGATTCTGCCCGTATCGATGACTCGTTGGCGGATTACGAGATCCCAGCCGCCTTCAACGAGATGATGTTTGATGCAGCGGAGACGGAGATCAAGTACCTTGTGCTAACAAATACATGGCCCAAGTTCGTCCAAGTCGGACGGGCGAATAGCCAGATGAGTAAAGAAGATGAGGAGAAGGGCAATGTTTGGATGAACAAGTTTTTATGCTCATAGTCCTTGCTATTGATGCCACGTTTCTCTGAAATACCCCATTTTAATATCCACGAGCTGCCGCGAATCGGTAGCAAAAATTCAACTTCTTATGACTCGGAGACTTTGTTGGGTGTTGTGACGAACTCGGTTGCTTTTTTTTTTTTTTTTTTTTTTTTCGATTGCACAAATGTTATTTTTTGGTCTTGTAAGAGATTCGGAAAATGTGGTAGGCTGATCTTGTGCTTATGGCCTCCCTGGGAGCACACTCCTTCCTGGTTGCGCATCAGGGTCTTGATCGCAGGCGCGTTGGGCATTTGGTGGCTATCGCCAGCATTGGGCCGATGTGAATTGCCGAAGATCCCATCTACATGTATGACGTACCACGACCAAAGGATTCTAGAGCATTTGCATGAGCGCGGAACATTTCGACTTTTCTTCTAAAGTCCGCTACTTCCGAAGGCCCGCTTGTGGTGGGTCGGGTAGTGAGGATAAGTCGGGGTAGAGATTGGCTGGTTGCGGGTATGATGATGTATTCTACTATGACGACGGGGTTGCTATAAAACCTCGGGGACTTGCAACGAAAGCTTATGAATTACATCTCGTCTGATCTTTTACATCATGTCGCTCAAATACAACAAAGTTCTCGTACTAGGCGCAACCTCTGGCATCGGCTGGGCGCTCGCCGAGAAGATTGTACAAGACGGCAAACACGCCATCATTGTGGGCCGCAGACAGGAGAAACTAGACGAATTCCAAAAGGCCCATGGCAGCGGAAAAGTGACCAGCTACGTCTTCGACATCACCAAGCTCAACGAGATCCCGCAGTTCGTCAAGGATGTAACGACCAAACACCCCGACCTCGACTGTGTGTTCCTCAACTCAGGGATCCAGCGCGGCTTCGACTTTTCCAAGCCGGAAACAATCGACCTAGACGTGTTGGAACTGGAGTTTAGGACAAATTACCTCTCATACATGCACCTCACCACAGCATTCATCCCCTTCCTACAAGCGCAAGAGAAAAAGCAGACATCGCTCATCTACACCACCTCAGGCCTGGCCCTGATGCCTATGCCTCGCTGCCCCAACTACTGTGCTTCCAAAGCAGCGCTACACCACATGATCCTCGTGCTGCGCCACCAACTCGCAAACGGGCCCGGAAACATCAAGGTGATTGAAATCTTCCCGCCTTCAGTGCAGACGGAACTGCACGATGCGAAACACCAGCCGGATATCACGGATGGAGGCAATATCGGGATGCCGCTGAGCGAGTTTACGGATGAGGCCTGGAAGGGGCTAGTTGAGGGCAAGGACCAGATTCCAGTCGGGTTTACGAGCAAAGCGTTTGATGAGTTTGAAAATAAGAGGCAGCAAATGTATAAGCAGATTTTCTTGTCGTGAGGGTTTGTTGTGAGGGATAGATGAGATAGGACGGGATGGGAGATGGACTGAGGGAGGGGGGGGTGGGGCGTTCTAGGCTGTCAGGTCAAGCCACATGTTAGACCCTGGATGAAGGCCGCCGAAGAGAAGCGAGAGATGTTATCGTGCAACAAGGTCACAGGCGCGGATATCAATGTATGGATGGGAGAAGCATTGAATTGTTGCAAACTGCCCTACGTTTCACCATATGTCCGTAAATAAATCGCGTACCCGTTGTTGCGCAGCCAACATAAGCTAAAGATGCAAGCACAGCCCCAATTGCGGCGCAGAGGATCCGAGTGGTGTGCCGCTAATCTACTCCCGCCCAAACCTACCTCGTATCAACTCGACTCTTACTTTGGGCAGCCAACTCCTGTCGACTCGCGTCCTCTTTTCACAACAACAACGATCGCAGTAAATTCTCCCGACTTTCTTTGTTGATACAGGAGCCTTCTTTTCCACGTACCCAAGCGAGTAATTTGGAGAAGAATAGTCACCATGGCGGACAGCTTCAGGAACGCCATGATCAACCGATCGCTCGGCGACATCAAGAACGTAAGTCAACGTCGCAACAATTTCGCCCAGAACAATTCTAAGGCGGAACAAAACGATTAGAACCTACAATTCCTAGTCGAATCCAACGTCATCACGACGGCGCAACAAGATGCCATCTCAGCGCAACTACCCGTGTCAGCCGAGAATAGCAGCCGCGCCCTTCCCGCAGTGCCATCATCGCAACTCGCCGCGATGAACATCCACAGCGAGCCCACGCCGCCGCCAGAGAAGAAGAACACAAACATTGGCTACTACTCGGATGCGCCCGTCAACGCGCCACCACCAGCATACCCCTCCGTACCCGCCACGCCCGCTGGGCCCCCCGTCCTCTGCCACGCCTCTGCCATGTACCAGTACAATGCGCAAGACGCCGGCGACCTCGCGCTGCAGCCCAACGACAAGGTCGCTGTAACCGAGTACATGAACAACGAATGGTGGAAAGGGCGCAACGAGCGCACCGGCATGGAGGGCATCTTCCCCGCCAGCTACGTGCGCAAGGAGGAGAAGAGCGTTATGCCCGCCTACACACCCGGTCCCCCGGCTCCCAGCAACTACGGCAACATGCCCCTAGACGTTGCGTCTGGTGCGCAGGCCCCTGCGACGCCTGCTGAGCCCAGTAAGGCGGAACAGCAGGGCAAGAAATTTGGAAAGAAGCTCGGTAACGCGGCTATCTTTGGCGCAGGTGCGAGCATTGGTGGCAAGATTGTCAATGGCATTTTCTAGAGGCTTACGTTTTTGCAGGTGCGACTATTGGTGGGAACATCGTCAACTCCATCTTCTAGGAAGGCCATGGAGTTGACCATGTTGTTCTGTGTGGGGTCTATGGAGCCGGATTACTACTGCTTCTACTACCGACATGTGAAGGATTTCTTTGGGCGTTGGGGTGTCGTCTCTCTCACCATGGCACGTGTTTCGGCTGTCGGGTTTCTTTTCCTAGGTGCGTGGTTTATCAGATCTAAATCGCTTCAAGAGGGAAATGGAATATGCCATCTCTTTTCTTTTCGGGTCCGCGAATCGTTTGCCATATGACTGTGATCGAACCTCGACTTTGCAGCCTACCCTATCGAGTCGCCTGGAACCATGTCACCATGCCAACACCCAAGTTCTGCATCGACAAGCCCAACAACTCCTTTAAAACTCACTTCTTCGACGACTCTATTTGTGACATTATCTTCCTGTTGGGCTCAGGCGAAAGGACATAGGGATAGCCACGACAAGGACAAATGACGACGGCTACAGAACCCTCAGGCAAAAAGAAAAACAAAAATGAAGCATCTGCTAACCATTTCATTCGGCTTCCCCCGCGTACTCTAGCAGCACATCAACCGCACACATACCCTCATCTTCTCTTCTATCCTTGTCCACCTCCCTACACCATACTCCTTTGCACAAAATAACCCTTCTCTTCTACAAGTCTGGGAGAGAAATGTTGATTCAGATAGGGAATCGATTTCGGTGTGTGCATATGTATTTACTCTACTGGTGACTCTTTGGAAAAGACATTAATGTATATTAGTCGGTCCTACCATGTTTTTACCTACCAATCCCCCTCCAACGCCCTCATCGCCCCTCGATGCTCACAAGTAAATATAGCACATCGGACCCTCGGTCGTGCTCATCAAGTCCGCCATTGGAACCGGCGGTCCCGCAGCATACCCAAGATCAACCATGGTCTCAAGCGTGGTATTAGCCGAAGGCGGGTTATTCAGGAATGTGCCCGTTCCCGAGATACCGTCGCCACTCATACGCGTCTTCCTGTCGAGCTGCTGCCAAATCCACCAGGTACGGTCAATCTGCGCGTGGTGGAGGTAGAACAAGGGCTCACCTGGCGAGACGAAGAAGTCTCGACCAGGGTCCCCGCCCATGGAGTAGTGGCCTCCGCCGTGCACGCCGAGACTAGGGCCGCCAGGCCAGCCCTGCATCGTCATCTCAAAGTTCCAGATGTCGCGGTTCTGCAGGATCAGGCTGGCCACGGCGGGGGCGTCGGCCCATTGCTGGTTCGCGTAGTTTGTGAGATCGCGCTTGAGGCAGCGCGGGTTGTAGGATAGGCCGTCGCCGTTTGAAATGGTGGAGCCATTCGTAAGCCCCAAGGAAACGGGGCCAAGATTCACCTCTACAAGGCCGATGTCAGCGCGCTCATGTCTGTACAATCGCATTCTTGGGCTATACGTACTCATGTCCTTGAATGGCCCGCTTTTCACACAGCCCCCGCCCGAACCAGCAGGTATCTCGATTTCTGGTGGCCCGGTGTTGGCAATGACGACGTTTCCTCGCCCGGGGATGAACTCGCCGTTGCCAGACATGGAGTACTCGGACCCGTCAAGCATTGGCGATTTCTCGAGGGTGCTCTCGGCCGTCTTCGCCCAGTTCCAGTACGGTTGGTAGCCCTTGTAACCGCACTCGTTACGCAGAGCTTGCTCATAGTGCCAGGTAAAGTAACGATGCCAGCCCAGGAAGGTGCCGGTGAAATGGATGTTGTTGGTCTGGTTGATATGGGTGCCTACAAAGTCGTCGAATCGTGACTTGGCTCCAGGAATGAGAGATGCGGGGGTTTTGGCCTTCTTGGCTTGTAGGCAAAGTACAGCGTCAGTGTATGCTTTGCGTTCCTTCTTTGACAGATCGTTCCACTCTCGGCGTATGGCGACATTGTTGATGTTGCAAGTGGCCCGTTTGCGTGACTTCTGCTCTAGCGAGGCTTTGACCTGTTGTTCAGCGAACAAGGCCAGTTGGTCGACTTGCTCACTGGCGACTATGGGGTCGCTCGAGGCTTCCGTGGGTAGGGAGGAGGATGGGTCATCTTGCGGTGCTGGAAGCGCGTTTGAGAGCGTTCCAGCCGTGATGAGGAGAGCTAGAGTGTTGAAACGCATCTTGTCTTGCAGACCAGTGAAGATTGAATAGACTAGCTAGAAATGTGTAAAAAGCAAGTGCTGGATGCTGGATGACTGGGAAAAGCAGACATGTTCATTATAATATATGGTCGGGAAATAATCCTATACGGACACCAATCTGGGCGCGTCATGCACCACTGCCGGGGTTGGTGGCGACAACATGCCGAAGGCCACTTTAACCATACCGCTATGGTATGTTAGATCATGGCTCTACCTATGGTTGCAGGCTGCCAGCAAAACTCCGTGGACCTTAGGGTGCCCCGATGCCCATTGTCGAGCCAATGACAGCAGATTGTCTAGCGCATGGGAGGCCTTGCTCTCCGGGTGGTAGAACTTACCTAGATCGCAAGGGCAAGATGCCAGCCAAGATCAATTCACATTACTATCCCCATAGGAGAATGTTTATCGCCTGTGCAAGTGGATGCCTTCAGCCCTTGTTTGGTGAAATGAGCAAACGATAGATCGGATGGTAGCTGCCGGCACGGGAAGCTGTTCGAGACAAAAATTGCCTTGATGTTGAGACTGAAACCAGGTTGAATTTTGCCGTCCCACAGCCCCAGTATCGCTTAGATAGGATGGTCCCGAAATCGCATCATGTTCTGGTTCCCGGTGAACTGAGGGGTCTTCATCCATATCGTCTGCGAGTAATGGAGCACCGAGGAACTCCAGTCTTGGGGTTTCGTCAACATCGTCAACTCAGCCACTTTTTACATTGGCGATTCTATTACCTGGCTTATTCTGCTGTCAGATCGCGGCAGAACCGCGTGTACACAAGTCGGCAGCCTACAGCCTACCCAGCAAGTCCGAGCGGGAAAGGAGAAATCGCGGGATGGTGAGTTTTTCTTTGCTGCAGACACTCATGCGGTCTAGAAAGAGACTTCAAAAGTGTATGAATCCTTCCATAAGCGATAGCCTCTTTTCTAGTCTGGCGCGGGGCCGCTATCATCCACGCGCTTCAAAGTTGTGTGGTGAAAGGGTAGCGATGTCCGCGGCCCGACTTTAGTGACGCATCCTGCCATGCCGCTAACCCCCGCTCAGTGGTGAGTCCCGTCTTTCCGATTTCCCCGTCCCGCCCTCCCCCCCTGTTCACAGACTTTGAGCGCAGTATTGAGACCCAATGTCACTACGGTTAATCTCGATCTCAACTATTACTTGCAGCACGCGGCAATGTTGATCAGGGCCGCGCCCATTGGCTGCTGCACATCCTCCGCGACTTACTGAAACCTGCCAACTTTGACCGCCTTCGCAATATGGATGGAGGCAACGACTACAATCGACATTAACCGGAACCACAAGGAGCTGGAAATCTCTGTTCTTTCGAAGCACGCCTGTTCTAATTCCTACGACAGGATGTCTGTCATGCTTTTGAACACTTGTGACACCTGTGCATTGTTTACATACCCAGGCACGCAAGCATATTCACTTGTCCCGACCTCGTACAGCTCAAACTGTGAAATACTTCAGTTGTACGGATGATTGTAGTTAATCGCGGCTCGTATCCCTTTCCTCATTGGTTCGGTCTCGACCGCAATGACAACAAGGCCGCCAAAGGCCCTTGCTCAGAAAACCATCTGGTTTCGGATGCTTTCGTTGCATAGCCTAATATGCAGACCATTACTTCCCATCACATGCTACCAGCGCTTCATCAAGACATTCTGGTGCTATCTGAGTGGATTTTGCTAGCAGCTTACAAGTCCCAACGATTTCCATCTCCACTTGGCGAGTGGTTCAGCACGTGGTGGGACACTGTCTGCGCTTTGGGCAAAACTAACTATCTTCTTTTTTTCGAAGTTGCTGGGGGTTAGGTTCGCTTTAACGAGACAAACAAATGCATTCCTGCTAGTAGTCACTTAGTATCACTCGTCGACGCTGCGTGAGTCCAGTCTCAACTACCGATATTTCCTAGCTGCTTGTTCATCACGCTCTTTACCCCGCTGGGATTTGCTTCGGGAACCGGTCTACGAGATTCTACCGTCTACCCCGGGTCTGATGTCGTGCATATTGCATAGTCCCTTGGCCAAATGCATCTTGTTGTCACGCCAAGATACATGCCTACGTCTCGAACAAGCCATGCCAAATCGGCTTTCCAAGGCTGCAAGGCTGGTCCGACGCCAGTGTCCATACATGTCACCATTGCCGAGCAAACGCGCACATGAACCCTTTCCACTCATTCGCCGAGGTCATGCGACCGCGAATATGAGATAACCCGATGAACTGCATCCTCATTGACCCCTCCAGGTGGCGGTTTAAGGTTCTGCAAACCAGTCTCAGGATGTGTTTACCATTTCATCGCCCCTGATCGATGCCGCGAGTTTCGGCTGGCAGCAGTCGCATATGAACATGGCACTGGAATTCTAATTAAGAACCTGGCATGCTCCAGGTGCAGTTCGTTCAGGTCTTCAGACGTGCGCTCGATGGGCATGATTCAAGGCGCGAACGCAGCCATGCGCCCCTTTGAGAACCAAGGCTCTACCATACTCGGATCCACTTTAACGGTCACTTTCCTGGCTGTTCTTACTACCCTTGCGAGACTCCATGTCAGAGTCAGGATGATCCGGAATGTTGGCTGGGACGTGAGTGCACTCGAAAGATAGTGAATGATCCTTGCTGACATGGCTCCAATAGGATTATGTGATGTTCTTCTCCATGATATTGGTACGATGAGATGCGCTCCCTTTACATACCATGCTGATTTATGGAAAGTGCATTGCTGGTCAATGCATCGTTATACCCCAGGTCCACTACGGAGCAGGCAAACACTTTGAACACATCCAACCCGAAGATTTCAAGCAAGGAATGAAGCTCAACTTCATATCACAGCCAATGTATCTGGTCGCTATCTGTCTCGTCAAGATTTCTGTGGGCTTCTTCCTCCTAAGGATTGCGGTGAGATCATTCTTCAGGCGTCTGACAATCGGCATCATGGGTCAGTTGACACTTGTCCAAAGCACATATGATCGCTAACACATGGGTAGTCTTCATGGGAATCTACACCTTCGGCTGCTTTTTGACAATCCTTTTGCAGTGCACAGATATTCGGATGATGTGGGATACCACGGTCAAGGGCACATGCTGGACTGTGAAACAAATCAAGATCCTGGGCTACGTCAACACAGTACTGAACATGAGCACGGATCTCGCGTTCTCCGTTGGAATACCCGTAAGTCATCGCAAAACATGACGTCGTCAAACACCACTGACGTCGTACAGATCCCAATGCTATGGGGCGTACAAATGAATCGCCGCCACAAAGCCTCATTGATATGCATCCTCGCACTCGGAACCTTTGCCGCATCCGCCTCCATGATCAAGCTCTCCTACATCCCCAACTACGGGCGCGCAGGCGACTTCCTATGGGACTCGCGCAACCTCACCATCTGGACCGTCGTGGAATGCAACATCGGCATTGTCGCGGGCAATCTAGCCTGCCTGAAACCGCTTTTCCGTTCCATCCTCATTTCTACATATGGGAAAGGGAGCCGAAAAAACACACAGCCAAAATACTACTCGGACGCATACGGACCGGGTACAAAACCGCGCTCTGCAATCAAGATTTACGGGCCTCTGGCCTCGCCCGAGAGGGAAAACGCCGGCCTCTCAGGCCACGGCATGTCGGGCAAAACGTACATGCTTACGACTATTGATGCGACAAACACACGGGTTGAGGATGCTGGGGCCAGTGAGTCCGGAAGGAGCTCGTCTGTTGCGGGAAGGAGCAGCACGGATAGTATCGCGAGGCTGCATGATCATGTGCATCGCGACCAGGGCTTGGGCAATATCACGGTCACTACAAAGGTGGATGTGACGGAGTCTGTGCATTCGCGGGAGCATTATGAGGATGGGAGGTCGCATGGCCGCTTGCAGGCTAAAGAGCTGGTCTAGGGACGCGTGGGAGGGGGAGATGGCGAAATGATTGATGGTTATGGGTCAAGGGTTTATGGATGATATATAGTTTAATGCAGCGTGTGTTTAGATGTTTACAAGACATGTATCAGTACCGTTTTCTAGGTTCTCTTATGTGTATGCTCAGGCGCTCTGAGATCAAATTGCCAGTCTTTGCATGTACGTCTTTTCCACATCGCCTGTTCCACAATTTGGACCTCTTTCAAAGCTCATCTCCATTCACTGCGGAATAGGTCGTTACACACGCGCTTGCGCCATTTCTACTTGGGACAGTGTTCACCAATCATGGTTGAATATAAGCGGAATCACGTGCATGTGTAAAAACCCAAGTGGCGAATAATTGGTAATATTTGCTAGACCATCTCAGTATTAAGTGGTTGCTATTATAATTGACAAAGGAAAAAAAGCGCTTGTTCAGCTGCTGTGGGGGTATATATCTACATCATTTCCTCATCTTCTCACTTCTATCCAATCGCTTCCATTAACCAGTAAGCCGGTCTAGACATCCTACACTTTTTTCCTTCTGCAATCCTTCGGTGGCGGCGCCACCACCAAACATGGGGCTTGCAGCTGCGGCTCGGATGCTCATGGCTCCTCATTGCAAGCAGCTCATCGTCATGTGGCGCTCGTATACTTCTTTTTTGCGCATTCTTTGTTTTTCTGTTCCTGGCTAAGGAGGTCATTGCGCTGTGCGACTAGTATCCGAAACGGCAATCCTATCTCGATAAAAATAGTCCACCGCCCTGTTACTACATCTCAGGCGTTCAAGTAGAATTAAGAGGCGCAACGACATCCGGGTTCAGCTTCATGCAGCTGAGGCGGAAGGGGCGCGTCTGCTCAGCCTGGGCTTGGAAGGCAATATTCTGCAAGACCTCGTGCGGCAGCGCCAGTAGCTTTGATTCGCTCTGGCGGGGAAGCGAGACAATCCCGTTGGTGGAGTCTTCGGTGTCGTATTCGTCTGTTTCGGGCTCCCAGCACCAGGTTTCGCGCCACATGGCTGACGGTACCTTGTACTCGCTGTCGTCCTCATCTGGGTGCTCGGCGATAACATGGATCTTCGGCTCCGCTTCTTCCGCGCTCAGTGGGCGTTCGAGCGATGAGGCGGAGAGGGCGCGGAAGCGGTGCACTTCGGCGTCCATGGGCTTCTCCAGCCAGTCGTCAATCTCCTCGTCCGACATGTCGCTGCGCGAACTCCTGGAGGAACTCAAGGAGCACATACTCTGTGGTGTTTGAGGTGGTGAGACGGGGCGGCCTTGGTTCAGGTTGGACTCGTAGGTTGCTTGTTTCCAGTGCACGTAGCTTTGCATGCCTTGGAGCAGTTCCCGGCTGGATTTTCGGTCCTGCGGTGTAAGGAACTGCTGGATGGGGAAGAAACTGCCCTCGGCGGGGGAGATGGGTGGTGAGAGGAATCCACTGGACATGGGGCTCTCATAGTCGATTTCGGTCTGCTTGGTCGCATCTTGAAAGTACTCGCGCTCGGATTCCGGGGGCGATGTCAGAGATACAACTGAGGCGGCTCTCGAACGGCCCAATGATGTGGATTCCTCGGTCTTCAGGGATCGCATGTGCGAGAGGAGTTGGTCGTTGGCGGCGTTGATGCGTTGGAAGAAGGACTTCTTGGGCCTCAGAACGTGAGGCCTCAAGTCGTCATACGGTAAGCCAATAGTAGTCGTCATGTTGTGTGTTGCGTGTTGTGTGTGTACTGTGCGTGATCGGGGTGAATGCTGGTGGTAGCTCAAAAAATTGTTGGCGTTGCAGGTGGTGTTCGGGTGGTTTATGTTGAAGAGAGCATGTCAAGTTTCTTTTCTGTTTTGATGTTTTGTTGTTTTCTGGACGGGAGCGACGGGCTACAAAATACCAACTGAAACTGGGAATTGGCCCTTTAGTTGCGTGTGTCGGCTCCGCTAGGGGAGCTGGCAAAAGTAAGGCGGGGCAGCAATGTTCGTCAGCCCGACTGCGAAAAACGGTTGATCCATGCAGTCCGTGTAGCGTTGGGTCAATAATGCAGCCCTTGCCCAGAGGAAAGTTTGATTGGTCGGGATTGCTGACTGGGCCGCGCAGGTCCACTGGACAACCGTGTCTTTGGCGTTCGGAGTCGAGGCCGATGACCTCAACTTCTGCTTGGGGACCGGGGTATTCCCTTTCGCTTCTCTAGCTGCGCATCCGCACATACAGCGGTCGGAATAAGCACCCAACCACTGAAACAGAATGCAGACGTGCAGTAAGCTGCTGCCGGCAACCTCCACGCACGCAACGACGTTTCCGTTGAAACACTGTATGATACACATGTTCGCGCAAACAATCAACACGCACACCCACACACGCGCGCATGCTATTTTCCTCGTCCAAGTGCCGATTTCCAAGGCAATGTCATCGCTGGGATGTGTCGGAGAAAAATGTGGAGAGCATCATTAGCTACGACGTTCCAGACCATCTCTCCCCTCATCCATCCATCGCACGTGCAATTTTACTCAAGGCGTTTGCGCAACAAAGCCGTTGGACAGAAAACGAGATGAGGCGAAAATTGGGCTATTGAAGCGCCTACCCGAGGGAAGCCCGTTGGTGGAAGCCCGGTCCGAAACTTTGTGTGGCTGTCAACAAACAATCTCTGCTGTTGACATCCTGGCGTTGCAACCTGGAATCGCATTCTTGGTCCAAAGGCCCTTTCGCATCTCCTCTTTTTCTTCTTTAGACGAACGCGGTCTGTGCTTCCACGTTTCGTGTGCATTACGCAGCGCTCCACACAGGTAGTATTTTCATCTTGTGCGTGCATGAACTGGCCGAGACATCACGTGGAAGGTACCCCCTTTTCGCGTTGAGAAACATCATCAAGAAGACATTGCGATGTCGTAGTTTGCTCAGTCGCCCAACTTAACTAGCTAAGGTTACACTGCTGACCATCCGGGCGCCCAAGTCGATTGCGCGAGATCTACTTGCCTTGATGGTGCTTGACCCGCGCGCGAAGTCTGATCTTCGCATCCCCCCGAGTCCTTCAACCGTGGATCGGCACATGCCAGCCTCGCTAGTCGACCAGGCCCCGTAAGCACACCAGCCCGAAGCGGCTAGCCCCATCCTCTGCTCGTGCCCAAACGAGGAGCAGTTACCACCCGATGGGATGGAAACGCGATGATGCTTTTCAAGATCGCTGCGGGCATGTTACAACGGCAAGTGTCACGTCGCGCACCCTTTGCATCTTCTTTTCGCTATTTTCAGATCTCGTCAACTCACCTGACGCGTGAAACTCACGAAGAAACCGCATTCAGGCCGATCGCAGCCCGATATTTCAGACGCGGGCCTCGGGACACCCGGCTGCAAAACAGTTGCTGGAGCTCCGAAGACTAACCATCGCGGCACCGGGCTGCCTACGCCTAAATTGCAGGGAAGACGCCTCCACAGCCACGAGCGCCGTCGCATCGACGCTGACGGTCTGACAGGCTTGACAGACAGTACCGAGATTCGATGACGACAGTCCACGAGGACCATGGAAAACGTTGTTGGCTCAAGGGACCTTCCGCGGACTATGCTTTTCTTTTCTCGAAGCCTTACGAACGAGCTTCCAAGGCGAACACTTCTTGCTTCTGTCTCTTAGCAGCCTTGCATTGGGAGCGACCCTAGCATTGGGAGCGACCCTAGCATCGTGCGCGATGCAACGCAATGGCAGCTCAACAATGTCAGTCGGGCCGTGTCATGAACGCTGTCTTCTTTTGCTCTCGTCGTGCACCTGAGGAGGGGAAGCAGTGATGCGCGGTTCGAAGGTTTCAAGTCCATGCAATAGATTTTGGAGTATAGTTTATTTAAAGCACCCCGGGCCAATGTTCCCCTCACATTTCCTTGCTTTTTTGTTCTTCCTCGTTCCCCTTTGTGCTATTCCACCGCAGGTGTTTGGCGCTAGGGCGAATGTATAAGGGAACGGAACATGCCATCCAATATCTGGTGGTTCGATAGATGTTTCGAGGGGTGCATTCCTTTCCCCGCGGCAGAACCACACTTTGGTGAGTGTTGCAAGGTTTTTTTTCGTAAACAAATCCTTGGGAACCGGTAGCACGTGCAGGTGAAATCGACATGTGCACTAATAATGGTCAGCGAGTTTTGAGGAGCTTGCGCATCGGCTAACGCACCTGCGGCAGTCTCCATAGGAAGTCTGTATCGAGTGCGCACGAAGATGATAGGTGCTTACCGGTGTTCAGACGCACGCCATACTCTTTGGGTGAGGAGTTAGCTATATAGAAGGCAATATGTAACGACCGTGCTGAGTAAACACTCTTCAATGGTTTCGCAACCCTCATCCAACGTCGCCACACTCCTTGAAAGCGCATCGTGGCAACGACTGTGGCCGGGTGTCCTTTACCAGTGTCAGAAACGGTTCAACGAGTCACGTGGGCCAAAGCACCCACCAGCAGAGTACAACCACCCAAACAAATCTCGTCGCCAAGTGGCCATGTATATACAACATGTAATGGATTTGGTCGGCTTATAGCAGTCGCAGGACCGTGGAGTGTAGCCATAGCCTGTAAACATTCTTTAGCGACTGTCTTGATAGTCAGGTACTCTCAGAATGATCGCACTCACTCTGACAAGCGTCTCGAGCTCATCCGGTCGGTAACGTGACCGAATGAACAGAGATCGTGGTGCTTAGCCAAGGCTTCACCGAGTACCTAGTACTCCAGTACCATGAACCTGCACCACCTTATACTGGCAATGTCTCTTAGTACAACTCCTTGGAGGTTCCAGCTTCTGTTGTCCTGAAATCAGCAACCCGGACAGTTGATCAATTTCGAGATGGAAGTCGACACGGTTGATGTGCAGTCGGACCTGTTTAGTCTCAATCTTCTGGACTACGCATTGTACAGCTAAGAACAAAGCTTGGTGTGATATATATATATATAAAAGTGATGAATGAACCGAAGAAGAAGTAGAAGAAGTTGGGAATGAGGAAATCTGTCTTTCTCGTATTCAGAGTTAACATCAGATTTAGACAATTTTGGTAACTTTTGTGATTGAGCTGCTGTTTGCTCATCCCGTTTAACAGGGAGGACAAGGTAGTTTCAGGGGACTAGACAATGAAGTAACCGGACATCACCCGCAGATGGATCCGTGAGAAGACGGCTGTGGTTTCAACGGCAATCTGCATCCAGAAGAATTTGAACATGTGGGAAGCATTGGTGCTATATTCTACATCTCCCGTGTGTTGTATCAGTATATAACCACTAAGATACTTCATACCTATGCACATGTACCACCTGATATCACATCACCCTTCTTCCGCAACCTTGCATCCGCATCCTCGTTCACCGTCCTCTCTCAGCCTACATCACCAGACCTAGAAGTTCTGACACATCTTACTGAACCAGCGATCGTCCAACGGCTGTGGAAACACGCCATAATCCAGCAACTGGAAAAGATCCCATTCGCCGGCGCCGCCCTCAGTTTTGAAGTTCCAGAAAATCCAGCCGCGAGTTCTGGCCTCGTACGCTTCAAGTTGTACTTCTATGTAGCGCCGCACGCTGTCTTTCCACTCTTGTGACCAGGAAGATACGGGACCCGATTTGCCTGCGCAGGAACTGATCCAGTACGATCCCGGGAAACTGCCTTCCATGCGGGAGCCAACGTTGAAGCCGTTCAAGTGCGGGGCGCAATCAGTGAAGGCGCCGGACCATTCTCCAACGACTACGTGAGAAGTCAGTATGTTTGTAGAACAAATCCCGAAGGGGTCCACCACTTACTGGTCCACTTGTCAGAGCCATCGTAGTTGCTGACCTGGAACAATGTATTAGCACACAATACACAACGAATACGTCGTGACGCGACATACAGAAGTGCATGCGAGCGCTACGTGCTGGTCGATTGACATGGCGTTGGTACCCGAGTCGAAGATCTGGTACTCATGGTGATCCACGATGACGTTGCGCGCGTTGTTATCTCGGGCGTCTAGGAAGTTATTCAGCCACCATGGGTTCTCGAAACCATCGTGCAGCATAGCAGGCATATCGCTAATTTCTCGTAGGTTGTAGAACGCATCGCGGTAGAATCGTTTGACCATTTCGGGGTCTAATTTTAGCAGAAAGGGTTCGTTGAGGAACTGGATAGCAACGATAACATCTTGCATATCGGGTGTCGCATACTTCTGCTCGATTTGCTTGAGTGCAGCATGCGTACAACTGAGGCTGTCAGAGTCGCCCCACATAGGCCAAGGGACCCGATGTCCACTGTGGTCGAAGCCGTTTTGTGATTTGGGGGCGCCATGGAGATCGATGACAATCTTCAGGCCCGTCTCCCTCGCCCAGTCAACGGCAGCATCGAGGTAGGGCGCTGCTCCTTGGATGTAGGGGCCCCATGGATCCACATAACTGCGAGAATGTATTGTGAGCAGGATTCCATGTGTGTGTGTGTGTTGCTTTGGGTACTTACCTCCAATATCCTACAGGGATGCGAACAATATTGAACCCTGCTGCCTTGATCTTCCAGAAGTCGTCCAGGGAGACGAAAGTCTCCCAATGAGGCTTTAGCACATCGGTACAAGCATTGCGTCCCAGCTTCTCGCAAAGGGACCACTCGTCATAGATAGGCCAGTCATCTGAACTGTAGTTCTGAAAGATCGAAGGTGTGATGAAGCTGTACCTGTCAGACAGAGCGAGTAGCCAGCATGATGGTGCTTACGGCTCGAGCACCAACCAACCACCGATGTTGACGCCACGAACTTTGTCAGTGCCCCAATCGAAAGCAGTTGTTCGGTCGTGAAGATTGCTGTATGTATGATAAGCCCGTGTCATCGGCTCTTGAGCAATGTGTGGTTACCTTGGTGCAGCTTCCGCAAAGGAAAACGCAGCAGTCAAGGCCGCTATCATGAACGCTGGAGCGCGCATGACGGGAGTAGTGCGCGTTCAATTGATGTCGTTATTCTTGTGCAGCAATGTCGGCGCCAGGAAACTGAGAAGGAAATGAAAAGTGGTGAAAGCAGACGCTCGTGGAAGTGGGAGCGAGAAAAGTCAGTTACAATAGATGTACGCCAAGCGCCTCGCAGTCGTTCGTCATGGCCTGTTGCAGTCGCAACTTCCGCTTGGGTGTACTTGGCGTTAGCTTGTGGCCAGCCGAGATTGTAACTGGTATGTATGAGTGGTACATTGGGAAGTCGCGACGTCATGCACAAACAACAGGAGACAATATCCCAGAGAAAGGTTTAGCGGATCAGGAGGATGCGTTTCTGTCAATACAATAATTTGGATCAGAATATACGCTTCAAGAAAAGGATCGCGACGGCCAGTAATACAACAGGAAGTCAGACGCCGACCAGAACCTGTCCCACTGAAGAGTGCAGAGACGAGAATTCGGGCCTGACCACCGGCAACCGAGTAGTTGCAGAAAAGTCATCCATTGTGAATAAACTGTTACTTGGTTATCAATCCAGCGCGACCCAGGTAATGAGTCATGGGTGGTGCATACAAGCACTTTTGTATCCCAATGCTCCTGTCGCGCAGAAATAGTACCACAAGGCATGTGGAATGATCCTTTGTGCGGTCTTATAAGAAGTTGACGCCACCATCGGAGAAGCCAATTCACCATATGTCGCTTCAGTCGTAGTATTTCGCCGATTCTAGTGCATCTGATTCTGTCGTTTTGCGGGTAGGGGAGGTATCTGTTGCCCCCAGTATGAACGTCGACGAACGCGATTGTTCAGATTTGAGAGTGGTAGACCCGTATAGCTGAAGCTGGCCATAAGCACAGATATCGTGGACACCTACATGTCACCATCAGCCATGAGTCAAGAATGAGCGGGTTCAGTCCATAAAGCCCGTTGTCTCATCCATAATGGCCGCGAAGCTCTTAGTCTCATGATGCTTCCCACTAGTGACAGGTGGGAACTGGGACATTTTCAATCGAAACTCGTCCGACTTTTTGATCGCCGGTGCAAGATCCCTGCGATGGAGTCAACAAGGGTAACATGATTGGGAGGAACTAGCGTACGCGACATCTCCACGAACGAGATAATTACTGCGCTCCATTGCAGCAGCGAGCTCTTCCTGATGGTTGTCGAGCAGCCCGGTGTTGGGGACGACTATGAGCGGGATTTGATATCGTAGCGCTTCGAGGATGGAGCCAGATCCTAGGGAGATCAGCCAACACCGCCTTCGCATGGAATTTCCATTTAGTACCGGCATGAGAAATGACGAGGCCGTTTGAACTTTGAACAAGTTGAAACTGCGCTTGCAGCCCGTCTGGATTGAAATCGATGCCATCTATGATTAGACTGCGTTTTGTCTCTTCGTCTTGCCGATAGGCGCGAGCATCGTTTGAGCATTTGGTGTAGACATCTCGCGCCGACCCATATTGAACCAAGAGATGTGTGAAGCCGCCTTCTCGTAGAGCATCCAGACTTGACGGTTTCAACACAGATTCAATAAGAGCAGTGAAGGGCGCTGTAGCCCCCGTAGTGACGAAGCAGAGTTTCGAGTCAGGTGTCCAGTTCCAGGATTCAGCCATTGTAGACGCGGTGATGCTCATATAAGCTTGTATGAACCCGACGAATACTAGCCTCAATAGGTTGCGGTAGATTGACCAGTCGATACACGCAGGCAACAAGATGCGATCAATCAGACGTCGGGCGGGATAGTCGCAATGAAAGCGGAGGTCGGGCGGACTTGTCTTCGATTGGCCCGGCGCGCGGTGGCACTTTCCTCCCATCGCCAAGCCCATCCTGCACCGCGAAAAGTCGACGACGGCATCGCCCACGCAGGCAAACCCCAATGGCGTCGACAACACGAAGGCTGCTATTGCAGTCGAGACAATCCCCGTGGCGGATACGACCCCGAGCAGCGCCCAAGCACACGGCGACACAATGGCAGCGCCCGCTCTCCACAACGCCTCGCCGCTATGCCAACGAGCCCACGAAAGAGGGCTCGTCGACCTCTGCGAATGCCACGCCGCCGACTGAGACGGCCGAAGAGCTCAGCCCGCCATTGGACTTTTCAAACACTGCGCCGACCAAGGACTTCAAGGAGATGTCGCAGGCTGAGCGGGAAACCGCCATGCTGGACAACCTCCGCGCATCCCTCGCAGAAATCGACCCCCAAGTTGTCGCCGACGCCCTCCGCAAAGGAAAGCGCGGGCTCCCCCAAACCCAAGACTTGGGCCTGGAAGCGGACGAGGACTTTGACATCGAGGAGGATGACAAGCGAAAGGCGGCAATGGGCTTCTGGGCCGAGGGAGAAGAGAGCATGGGACCGGATGAGGATTACTATGGAGATGATCTGACGAGTCACGGTCACGGGGAGCTGCAGCAGCACAGGGAGTTGAGGGAGTATGCTAGGTTGATTGCGTGGGAGCTACCGCTTCTGAGTCGTACGTTTGACGACATAGCTGATGGCAAGCATAGACTAACATGCCACCAGATCTCGCCCAGCCTTTCACCCCTCCGACAGCAGCAACGCCCTTCCGCTTCCGGTACACATCGTACCTCGGTGAATCGCACCCAGCCAGCAACAAAGTAGTCGTGGAATTCTCGCCCTCGGATCTAACGCAAACAACGCACGCCCTAAGCCCCGCACAAGTAACCAAGCTGATCAAGCTCTCGGGACCCCGCTACAACCCCTCGACCAACATTGTGAAACTCTCGTGCGAGCAGTTCGACACACAGTCGCAAAACAAGCGTTTCCTCGGCGACACCATTGCCGCGCTGATCGCCGAGGCCAAAGATGGCAAAGACAAGTTCGAAGACGTGCCGTTTGACTTTCGACACCACACCCCCAAGAAGCGCCACGAGTTCCCCAAGGAATGGGCCCTGACCAAGGAGCGGAAACAGTATCTTGAGGAAAAGAGGCAGCGGACTGCGTATCTTGAGGACCAGCGCGCGGGCAATGGCGAGTTGGTGGATGGAAAGAGGATTCTTGAGACCAGCCTGCCGTTTATGGAGACGGCGCAGGTGGCGCCGGAGACGGTCATGGTGGGTGGGGCGAGGGGAAAGCAGTTGAGGTAGGATTAGCAATGTATGTGTAACAAGGACACTGTATCATACCATTATCATGTGGCTTTTTGTAAAGGAATAACGGAATACGATGATCTGATGTGGTTTTTCGTTTGTAGAAGATGGGTGACGCCATGGTCTCTTCTTCATCATCATCTTCTTCTACTACTCCTGTCGTAATATCTCCCTCGACTTCCCGTATTCTGGTGGGAGTCAATTCAGTCTGCAATGCCACGGCACCCAAAGAAGATGAAAGAAAAGTGGCCGAGGGATGGGCCAAAGTGATATAATGATAGATGGTGGCCTGCCTTTGGATCAAAGGGGGGGGGGAACAGAAAACAACAAAATCAAGGGGTATATCTATACCCAAAATTCCCAGGCTCGTCTCACGCCCAAAACGCCATTGACCGCCTTTCCCACTTCGCCTTGGTTGATTTACTTGTACACAGACTATAAAAGGAAGAAGAAGAAGATGGCAAAAAAAAAGGTGAAGTTGCAGTCGTCAAGAAGGTACAGACAGCATGTGCCGCACAGCTTCAACCGGCTTGTCCGGTACTCGCGCGGTTCTTCTTCCTGCCCTTGCCCACAGGCGTATCGCCCTCTTCCCGCTTGCGCTTTGTGGGCCGACTGCTGCCGCCCTTGGGTCGATAGGCAGTGTCGTCGTCTCCCCCGCCCGTCTTCCGCCGTCCCTTGGCCATTTCAGGCGCAGCCGAGTCTTCGTCGTCGTGGTCGCGCGGGCCCGGTGTGCCTATGGCGGACTCCCGTTTGACCTTGGCACTAGCCTTGGTTGGCTTGTGGGCTGCAGACTTCTCGGAGAGGTTCTCGTGGTGGGCGGCGTCCTTGTCTTGGAGGAAGACTTGGGGCTGGTGCTTGCGCAGCCAGTTGTAGACGCTGTCGGGGTTGCGCACGGTGAGGTCTTTTTCGCTGAGGGGGGGCTGGGCGGATGCGAGGCGCACGGGTCGGCCGTGTTGCAGGGACTGGTCGAAGCCGGGCTGCTCGAGTAGTTGGTCGGTGGCTAGGAGGTACTCGTCTTCGTGCGTGGGCGACATGTAGCCCGGCGCATGCTCGCTGAGGTCGATGCCGGGGACGGGGTGGTCGGCGTAGTCTTGGCGCGTCGTGTGCGGCACCTTGCGCTCGAGGCTGGCAAGGGACTTGAGCGTCTGCTGTATCGCCTGCGATCGGTGCAGTTGGTCTGCCTGGGTGGTGAAGTCTTCTGCGGTAATCTTTCCGTTGGCCAGGTCGTCCCTCAGCGCCTGCAGCAGCAGCTTGGTGGCTTCGGGGTCGGGGCCTGCCTCAAGCGACGGCACAGCTGTGTCGGCCGGGGAGAGGTTGCGCAGGTCGAAGCGCAGGCGTGAATTGACGCGTGTTTGGTCGTTCAGCTCGAGGAGGATATCCAGTATCTGGTCGTTGTTCTCCTGCAGGCGGCGCGCGGTGCCCATGGCCTTCCATTCCTGCTTGATGAGGTTGTCGCTGTCCGTCATGGCCTCGTCGAACTTGATGCGCATCTTGCGGTATTTGCGCCTTGGATGGCGATTAGCTGACGGGCGCCATGTGCAGGGCGGCGCGTCTTGACTTACCTCCACGAGCGCTTGACGGGCTTCGTCGTCGCATCGCCGGCGTCGGGCGCCATGGGCTCCTGGATGCTCTCGGCGACCCGAGGGGCTGCTTCGGAGGCCATGATGCGGTGGATGGCGGGTGGGATGGGGGTGGTGAGGGCGATGTGGTCGCTGCTCTCACGTCCTGGTGGGAAGCGCGTTCTGGAGTTCCATGGTTCTGGCACGGCGCCTGCTCTGTGCACCTCGGAGAACACGGTCTTTCGAGGCATCAGGTGGGCCTGCCACGCTTCCCTCTTCACGACGCCTACCCAGTGCGGAAGCCCTGTCCCCTTGCTCCTTTGCTTGCACCAGCCCTCCCTTCGCCGTCGCCCATTGCCGCCCACCGCCGCCCACCAGCCCTCGACCCCTTTGCCAGTCGCTTGCGCTCTCGAAGCTCCGACACGCCCGGACAGCGTTGCGTATACAGTAAGACCCTGAAAGCCCCAAGGCCCCCATGTCGCTGCCGCCGCCGCCGCCGCTCCTTGTAGCCCCGTCACTGACCGGCCGTTGCTGGTGAAGCTCCCAGACAGGCAGATAGTAGTCTCACGCGAGCATCGCACATCTATTCCTTTCCACGCCCCCGACCCCCCCCGCCTGTCCCGGCGATTACATCAATACCGCCAAACTGTCACCCATACTCCTCAACCGCACCTCCGGCCTGAGCTTCGCTGGCGACCCGCGGCCCCGCCAGTCAGACTCGCCGTCGACGTACTCCAAAATGTCTCTGGACGCCGCAAAGGACGCGAGGAGGCGTCGTAGCAGTAGTCTTGTCTACAAAGAGCCTCCCGAGTCGCTGGAGCAGCTGAGCGACCAGTCGGCCCTGCCCAATCTGAACGCGGAATGGGTGAATGCAAAGGGTGAGCCCACACTACACAACCACGCATGCACGGCGGGCGTCCGGGACTTTTTTTTGGCTGACCCGTTCCAGGTGCCTGGGCTATCCACTTTGTCCTCATCTTCTTCGGCAAGATCTTGTTTGACATCATCCCCGGCATGTCGCAGGAAGCATCGTGGACCCTCGTGAATCTCTCGTACGTGGCCGGATCCTACCTCATGTTCCACTACGTGCGCGGTGTCCCCTTCGACTTCAACTCGGGAGCCTACGACAACCTCAACATGTGGGAGCAGATTGACAACGGCGACCAATACACACCCGCCAAGAAATTTCTCCTTACCGTGCCCATAGTGCTGTTCCTAGTCAGCACCCATTACACCAATTACGACTTGACGTATTTCCTCATCAATTGCTTCGCAACAATAGCAGTCGTCATTCCCAAACTGCCTTCGGTATGTCCGCCATCTACACGTTTGCCTCAACTCTACTAACGCTATTTCAGCTCCACAGGATACGATTCGCTTTCTTCAATAACCCACCCGACGACGCGTAGTCGACTCTTTCCCGTATTTGCATCTGTTGGGTTGGCTGTAATTTTGTCTGTATTTTTAATACCAGCCGCCATGGGTCGTGGACAGATTGAGTAGCATCACCGCGTGGGACCGGCGTTTGGGGCACATGCGTATGCGGAAAGGCGCTTTATTCATACAAAAGTAGCAGAATGCATCCTTCGCGTATTCACGTGAAGATTGTGGCTGGTTTAGCTGCATACATCGCATCCAACTTCAACTCGCTACAGGCCCATAATAATGCCTGCACGTCCAACATAATACCATAATTACTACTGACTTTTTTTTTTCCATCGTCTCCGACGACACCATGCTCAATAGCGTGCTTTTGCCATGCATGGTTGAACTACTGCTTCTAATTATCCATAGCGCAGTCCAAGCGCGGCTGCTCACATGCGCATGCCCGTTTGAGCCAGCCTTCGTCATTGATCTTGCATCCTTCGTGAAACCTGGGCCGAACGCGATCTTGATCTACTACTCGTTTACCCCACGAACCATCTCAATCATGTTCACCATCTGAATTGTGCTCCATTTCCAACAAACCTTCTTTCAGACCGCGCCAATCTTTAGCTTCCGCCTCACTGTCTGACGTCACCGGTCCGAAGCGCGTAACCCAAGCTTCGAGCGTCGCAGAGACTTCACAATACACAACCTCAAATTAACTATAGAGCTTCGCATCGACTGGATATTTCATCATGTTATGGTCTCAGCTTGAGCCTACGGGCCCGCACGTCACGTATCTGGCGCTTACCTTCTTCCTGATAATATATGCGCTCTTCTCGCTCATGATACGGAACCGACTACATCTTTCCGAACCACCTCTAGCCACATTGTTTGGCATCGTAAGCATTAACCATAGTTGAACCATATTAAGGGACAGTTATTGACTGCAGATAAACAGATTGTAGGACCGCGCGCCCTCGGTTTTCTAAAGCCTAACGAATGGGGCTTTTCGGTACGTATATGGGCATCTTCCGAGCTATCGGAACTAACTCCCAACAGGATGATGTTATCCAAGAAACCACCCGTCTGATCGTCGGCATCCAATGTTTTGCTGTCGGCCTGGAACTCGAGGATCGCTATCTGTCCAAGAAGAAATACGCCTTGCTGGCCCTGCTGGGACCCGTCATGACATTTGGCTGGCTCATCTGCGGCCTTTTCGTCTGCATCATTTTCGAAACGGATTTTGTTACCGCATTGACGATTGCAGCATGCCTTACACCAACGGACCCAGTACTTGCAGCCTCGGTGCTCTCCAACAGTCAGTTCAGTACCCGCGTACCAAAGCGCATTAGGAACCTTCTGAGCGCAGAGAGTGGATGCAACGATGGCGTTTCGTTCCCATTCCTGTATATCGGTCTGAGTCTTCTCCTCAAGAATACTGCTGGCGGTGTCTTGAAGAAGTGGTTTCTCATCACCATACTGTACCAGTGCGTGGTAGGCGTTCTTGTGGGTATCGCTCTCGGACACATCTTCAACATGCTCTATCGCTTGTCACACGGACGTGAATGGATGGGCCGAGCCTCCTACCTGACCTTCTACCTTCTTCTCGCCGTCTTTTCCATTGGAGTGGCATCGGTCCTTGGAGTGGATGACTTCCTAGTAGCTTTCTTCGCAGGACGTGGATTCTCTCATAGGCAAAGATCTCCCCTCGCCGACACCGCTCTTCCCATCATTATCGACATGATGATCAACTCAGCCTTCTTTGTCTTCTTCGGTGCAATGATTCCCTGGGAAAGCTTCGACGCATTGGATGCCATCACCCCCGGCCGACTGCTCGGCTTGCTCGTTCTCATCTTACTCTTCCGCCGTATCCCAATCGTCTTCGCAATGTACAAGATGAAGTTGCTACCCTTTGTAAAGACGACAACCGAAGCAATCTTTGTCGGGCATTTCGGCCCGATGGGTGTTGGAGCGCTCTTCCTCGCTGTTGAAGCACGCGCGCAGCTCGAGACCGGCACCTCTTTGCCCATGCCGAGCCCACCCGACGACTTGCCAGCAAGGAGGCAGCGAACTGTTACTTTGATCTGGCCGATTGTTTGCTTCGTCGTTCTTGGTAGTACCATGGTTCATGGCTTCAGTACGCTTGCCGTCAGCATTGGAGGTCATTTTGCGCGCAAGGAGGCTGAGAGGGCTCCGCTGATTGGAGCCGAAAGTGACGGGTTGCATGGTATGATTCACGACGAGGAGGAAACTAGCGAGATTGAAGATGAGTAGGATGAGCCTTGCAAATGATTAGAGCTTCTCAAAGTGGAGCGGGTACTATTATGTCATCTACGTGCCTTCTGGGGTCATTACAGATGTTACGAAGCAAATTTACCAGCTGGTATCAAGAAGATACGGCTCAGCGATAGCCACGATGTATCTTTAGGGGGTGGGAGGGGAATAGGGGCTGCATTTATCACGGTTCAAACGTCATACAACACCAGATAACGAACAAGCCAGTATCTATGGGAACGCGGCACTTTTCTTGTACATAATCGTCTAGATGTCTCTGCCGTCAGTACCTTCCTGTTCTAGCCTAGTCTCATCTCCATCGATTATCCCCGCGTAACGTCCGGTCGCCAACACTCTTCCCATAACCTTCCCATGACACACTGCAATCATGGCGGGCAACATCTCAGAAAAGCAGTCGCTGCTTCCCCTGCAGAAGAAGCTACATAGCCCTTGTTACAGCCGCAAATTCATTGGAAGCGCTCTATTCTGTTTCGCAACTTTGGCCTTCCTCAGGCATTACATCATCGCTTCTACACCAGCATGGTACCTTCCCTCCAACCCAAGCAATGCTGCATCAGAATCGCAATGTAGTCAAGCTGCACCTCTTTTTCCTTCAAGGAGCACGAAAGAGCTGGATGATATGGAAAGTTATCTGACGTCTGATGCCTTCCGCGACGTTGCTATCGAGCGCTTATCAGGCGCCGTGAAGATCCCGACCCAAAGCTACGATGACATGGGCGATATCGGCGCGGACCCCAGATGGGAAATCTTCTACTCTTTTGCAGACTACGTTAGCAAGACTTACCCCCTTGCGCATGCGACGCTGCAACTCGAAAAGGTCAACACGCATGGGTTGCTGTACACCTGGGCTGGCACTGACCCCAGCTTGAAGCCTAACTTGCTGATGGCGCATCAAGATGTCGTGCCAGTTCCAGATTCGACAGTCAAGCAATGGACACATCCACCCTTCTCCGGTCACTACGATGGGAAATTTGTGTGGGGGAGAGGTGCCAGCGATTGCAAGAACCAGCTCATGGCCATCCTCAATGCTGTGGAGGCACTCATCTCTGCGGACTTTACGCCTCAAAGAACGCTAATCCTGTCTTTTGGGTTCGACGAAGAGATATCTGGTAGAGAGGGGGCAAAACACCTGTCGGAGTACCTGCTGAAGAAGCTCGGACACAACTCCATCGCTGCCATTGTCGATGAAGGCGCGGTGAACGTTGAGAGCTGGGGTGCCAACTTTGCCATCCCAGGTGTTGCAGAGAAGGGTTACATTGACGTCGATATTATTGTGCGCATGCCTGGCGGCCATAGTAGCATCCCACCACCACATAACGGGATCGGAGTAGCCAGTGAACTCATCACTTTGATCGAAGCAAACGCGTATGAGCCGCATCTCGCGGATGAAAACCCGTACCTGGGTCTTCTCCAATGCGGCGAGAAGTATGCGCCAGAATTCCCCCACCACCTAGGAAAGCTACTGGATAAGCGCTCTCGGCGAAGCAAGACTTGCAGCAAGAAAGCCAAGAAAGACGAACTCGCTCGCGAGGCTGCCAAGGCTGGTGCGGGTACAAAATACCTTTTCACGACCTCTGTGGCAGTTGACATCATTCACGGTGGTGTCAAGACCAACGCACTTCCCGAACGGACCCAGATCACAGTAAACCATCGCATCAACGTCGGCTCTAGTTCTTCAGACATCAAAGCCCACATCACTTCTCTAGCCGCTCAGGTAGCGCATAAGTATAACCTCACTCTCCACGCTTTCAACGGCACAGAGACTCCTTCCAGCATAACCCTCTCCCACGGCCCCACAATGCTCGAACCAGCTCCCGTGACACCAACATCCTTCCACCCTTCCTCTTCGAATACTTCCGTCCTGACCCCCTTCTTCGTCCTCTCAGGCACCACGCGCGCGCTCTACGGCGAAGAGCTGCTCGTTAGCCCAGGAATCATGACGGGAAATACGGATACGCGCTATTACTGGAATTTGAGCGAGAATATTTTTAGGTATGGACCCGGCTGGGATAAGGAGCAGGCTGGTTTGGGTAACATTCATACGGTGGATGAGAGGGTGGGGGTGCAGGCGCATCTGGATACGGTCAAGTGGATGTGGGGATGGATCAGGAATATGGATGAGGCTGTGTTGCAGTGAGTGGCTGGCGGCTTTGAGGTTGCCTTTTTTTTAGGCGTGGTGGCTGGCTATGGCTAGAAGTAGCCAAATTTCTGAGGTGGATAGATGTGCGGAGGTTGAAAAGGGTATATGATGTTTTCTTTCTGAACAAGGTTGCTGTATATAGTGTAGACTAACAGTAACTCGTGTGTGACAGGGCGACATGTGCCAAGGCGCTAGGACAAGCCGACGCGGGACGCCTTATTCTAGGGCTTACCTTACTTACACCGATGGCAAAGATCCTCCCGTAACCTTAAATCATCTTCGAGATACCTTTACAATCAGATCAGTCTGCTTGTGGAACCACCGATTGCTCGTCGTCCAAGCCCGATCGTGTGCCATCTCCAGGTTAAAGTGGCGAAGCAGTTCAGGAACGAGGGTATGCAATTCGACCAGAGAAATCTTCGGGCGTTAGTCAAGAATGCGAGAAGCTAAATGCCAGTGGTACTTACGTTCTTTCCGATACAAACTCGAGTGCCCGCACCAAAGATGAGGAGATGTCTGTCCATGACCTTCCATTCTTCGTCGCTCACTAGCCATCGCTCAGGCTTAAACTCGTCCGCATCCTGACCAAAAACGTCCTTGTCGTAGTGGATAACAGCCGGGTTCATTCCAATACGATAGCCCTTCGGGATGAACTTGTTTGCCGTCTCGATACCCTCTGCTGGTGCATGTCTCTGCATGCTCAGCCCGACACTCGGATGCATGCGCATGGCTTCCTTGATCGATGCGCAGACGTACGGTAGCTTAGTAGTAGTCTCAGAATACTTGATTGGAGAGCTTAACGACCCGGCAGCGATGGCAGAATCGATTTCGGCTTGCGCTTTTGCAAGCTTCTCTGGGTTGCGCATCAGGTAGTAGAATGTGGCTCGGAACGCGACGGCCGTCGTGTCGGAACCAGCGAACCTACAAGAGTTAACAAAGATCAGTTCGAAGGATTCGGTTTTGCTTACATGGCGACATATGCTTCCAGGGTAGCTTCACGGTTGCTGAAGTTGACCTTCTCTCCCTTGTTCCGTACAGTATCAAAAAGCTGCTGTAGCATATCGGTTCTTTCGACCACGCCGCCTTCGGTTTCCTTGAGCCGTTTCTGGGTGGCTTCGACAGCTGCCTTGCGAATTCCGTCAATGGCTTTGACGGCCTTGAATGCAGCTGGGATGACGATTGCTGAGCTCATTATCAAAGGCCGTAGGTAGGCAGGTGCAATTGCTGAAATGCAAAGAACCGGCATGAGCGCGTCCAAGGAAGCGATGAAAGCGCCATGGTCCTCACTATGCTCCAGGAAGCCGAACATGTCACCAAAGAATATTTCACCAATTACATCAAAAGAGTACCTGTTACTGTCAGTGGTCTTCTCGGATCAATGCAATGATCAAGCCTACATCTGCAGCCATTGTCCGAAGTCAATGGGCTCCTTACGGTCGGCGTGCTCGCCCAAGCGCTGGATGAACAATGCCGAGACCTTGTTGATATAACTCTCATTCTTCAAGACGTTGCTCAGTGTATACACCGGGTTGACGATTCTCCGGTAGTTGCTGTGAACCCTTTCATCGGTCTCTGCAAACTGATCGAGCTGCTCGCTAATGGTACCCCCTCCCCAAACAGAGTCTAACACTCAGAGTTAGCATTGAGCATCAGTCTGTAGCAGTTTAGCCTACAAAAGTCGGTCTTGGTAAGAGGTCTTTGGTGTTTGTAGATCTTGGGTATCGCGGCTAACTCGGCAGTAGACACCTCGTTGGGCGCAATGCGAACAATCGGGCCGAATTGTTCATGAAGACTCCGTTGCACTGTGTGCATGTCCCCTATGTAAATGCGGTACATGTACCATAGCCGCGAGATTGAGGCCCAGAATGGGCCTGGGACGGTGGCGAGAGGGTGCAGAGTGCGTGCGTACAGAATCCACAGGGTCCAATAGAGAGCAATACAGCTGGGGATTACGACAAAGAACCATGTGGAGAGAGGCAAGATGGACAGGACACCTGTGAAACCCTCCATGTTGGCAAAAAGTTGGACAAGATTCGCAGAGTGGGCATGCAGAGGGAGCGGAGGTCTTCAACACTTGGGGCAGGACCGCATCTTTGGCACTACTCCTACCATTGCCGAAGCCTTTCGACCATCACGCAAAAGGGGCAGCCTAGCCGTGGACCCCATGTTAAGCATTTACCCTCCGCCTTCGACACTGTATGTCTTGTGGAATCCGGTTAGCCGTTCAGAGTAATCGGCCCTGTCAAAACTTGCATGATTGGAGTTACCAATCGCCATCGGAGCTGTCTCCTCCAGGGTCGCTTCTCTCATTAGAAAAAAAAAATAACAGGGTTTGTCGTTTTTTCGAACTACAAAGAGAATAGTCGCAGCTAGTTCAATCGTAGTGAAACGATAGGGATGGTCCATCTCCACGCGGCTAAATCGCCCGGGACCGCCTACGCGGATGAGTAAGCTCCATCATTGAACGACAGCGTGCTGGTCTGCACATTATATCTCCTGACCCTGGATCCGCACTTTCCTTTTTGCCGCATACCCAAACCGAGAGCCACATGTCTTGGGCGACCGACTATACAAGTACCCGACTCTTTATGCACACACGGCGTGTGTCAGAATCTCAGAGACCGAATATCGACCGGCTGGAACAAGGAGTGCATATAAATGCTCTGATACCGACCCATGGATTAGAGAGAAGGCCCGAGCAGCAGCCGCTTCTTTGTTTCTGAAGGATGCAGTGAATGGCGGGTACCACCGAGGTGGGTCCAGCCCCTAACGTCCGCCCCATGTAAACGGGCCGCCCTCGGTGTAACGGGAAAAGCCTAGGGAAGGAAACCACGTTTCTTTCAACGGTGGTTCGCTGGAAGGTATCGCGTCCTGATCCAAGCAGGCCAAGCAGGGTAGTTTTGGGTTTGGGGGTTTGGGTTGGGGGAGCTTGATATGATATTTACAAGACGCCTACATATCTCGCCTGGGAGCGGAGGTAACAAATGTCGAGATGGCCTTCAGCTCAATTGCTGAAAACATGGCATTCAGATCTTCAATCGAGGTATTAGTCTGATTCCACCTCTTTTTACGCAATACGCTATACGTTACGCAAGCATATCAACGACTGGGTCTTGCGTGTCCATGAGAGGAGCAGTTTCTCGAACAGTACTAGACCACCCAAATCAGACACGACGGTTATCCGGAAGCGCGTGCCTACAGGACCCTAGGCAAGGGTTTGTGGGAAATACACCCTGCATGGTCTGGAGATGTATTCACCCACTCGCAAGTGTCGCGAACCCAGCTACGCAACTATAGCCGAGGGTGTATGTCGATCAGAGAACGCTGGGCAAAAAGCTGAGACACAGGGTGTCTTCGCGATCCTTGTGGTGGTAGGTGTACCTTGTGGGTCTGCAAGTATGCGTCGGGCTGGGATTGCAGTTGGGGGTTTGCTTTGTGACGCTCGCCTGTGAACTGGTTCGCATGACCTGATCCTTCCCGCCGAGCATAGTAGATGCTCACTGCCAGCTATCTCTTATTTACGATTTTCTCACTAGATCCCGTTGCCTATTTGACATATTCGTTCCTATTTTTTGTTTTCTTGGTGAACGGCGTTTAGAGATTCCATCGTTTGAGCTCCGCGGGCGTTCGTCATGAGGGTTTGGAGGCCGTTTGGGTGTTGTGGCGCTGTGTTTGCGCTGTTGGCTTGCACGGCGCTGGGACAACAGATGCCGGCTTGCGCAGTGAGTATTGTGTCATTTCCCTTTCAAGACTTGTTGAATGCTGACCTTGAAGAGACTCAATGCCTCGAATCAAGCTTGCAGGCGCAGAATACATGCGCGCCCACGAATATCACTTGTATATGCAATAACGAAGCACTCATGGGCTCGATCCAAGGATGCGTCTTAACTTCGTGCACATTGAAACAGGCTCTGGGTAGGCTGAAGCACTCATGTTAAACGTCACGGTATCATGCTGATTGTTGTTAGCGGCCCAGAATGCTACGCAGACAATGTGCGAACAACCCGTTCGTGACATCACGCACATCACACCCATTGTGACGGGAGTATCTGGCGGAGCAGCAGTGATCGCCGTAATAGCTCGATGTATCCTTGTCGGCAAAGCTTTCGCGGTGGACGATGTATTTGCACTTGTAGCTCTGCTATCTGCGCTACCGATGGGCATTCTAGAATTCTTCATGTCAGCAGACGGATTCGGGAAAGACATCTGGACGGTAGAGTCGGAGAAGATATACCGTATCGTCAAGGTACGAAAGCAGTGCAATTTGAAACTTGCGGCATGCTAAGTCTTTTTGCAGTTCACATGGCTAACCGAAGTCTTCTACTTCGCAGCCGTAGCCTTTACAAAAATTTCGTTCCTCTGCTTCTGCCTGCGCATCTTCCCGCGTCAAGGCTTCAGACGCCTGGCCTACTTCCTCCTCGCAACGAGTCTCGCTTATGGCATCGCATTCACCGTCACCTGTCTCTTCAACTGCACGCCCATATCGTACATCTGGACGAACTGGGACGGCGAACACAGCGGCACATGCATCAACTTCCACATCTTCGCGTGGGCCCACGCTGCCATCAACATCATCCTCGATGTGACGATTCTGGCTATTCCGATCCCAGAGTTGCTGCGCTTGTCGATGAGTATGCGGAAGAAGTTGTATATTATCGCCATGTTTAGTGTTGGGACTTTGTAAGTTGCCCCTTTTTTTTTCTCTCTTTTCTCTACCTAATTGAAGAAGAAGAAGAAGAAGAAGAAAAAAAAAAAAAAAAAAAAACCACATCTAACACATGTTAGCACAACGGTGATATCGATAGTCCGCCTCCAATCCCTTGTCAAATTCGCAACCTCGTCAAACCCAACCTACGACTCAGTCCCCACAGCCTACTGGTCGGTCCTCGAAGCCTTTGTCGGAATCTTTTGCATTTGCATGCCAGCCTTGCGCCGCTTCCTCGCCCGCATCTTCCCCATTTGCTTCGCATCCACGCAGACGGATTCCCGGTACAGACACTACAACGACGCCGACAACGATGATGCTGGGGCGCAGACGCCGAATAAACTCTCCAATGGCAGGAAAAAGGGCAGTTCTGGGAAACCGAGTTTGAACTCTTGGAAGAAATTTGGGGTTAGTGGGTTGGATACGGGGATTACGAAGACGATGGAGACGAGGGTTGAGAGTAGGAATGATGGTGTAGGGGAGGAGGAGGATGATGAGGTTATGCTTGTTGAGGTTGATTCTGGTAGGAGGAGGGAAGGTTTGAGGGAGGGGTGAGAGGAGAGGAGAGGAGAGAGAGAGAGAGAGAGAGAGAGAGAGAGAGAAAGAGAGAAAGAGAGAGAGAGGGACTGTACGATAGATGGAGGACATGAGGATCATGATATGTTTTCTTTTTTTCTTTTTCTCGGCATACTAGCTTTTGCGGTATCTTCTCGCGCGCCATTTTTACCCTGCCGGCTGTATTACCAGACTGCGACATGCCCGTTGGCCCAAACTCTTCCCTTTATGCAAATCTCCCGTGACTATTTTCGCAATCTTGCAGCCTTTGGGTAGCGGAAAGTCATTTGAGAAAACTTATCCATACGCATAATGTACATGTTTTTGTAACAGTGTGAGAGCTTCATAGGCTCATTCATCGCATCGACAGGTCAGGCCTGGTAAAGCAATCCCCAAACGCCACGCTATGCAAAATCAAATCATCTACTTTCTCATTCCAGAGAAATCCTTGAGGATACCAATCATGTGGGTGTTTGTCTGCTTGCCACCACGACGAGGACCCTTCTTCTTCTTTGTAGAGGGAGCAGCGACAATGACCTTGGCCTGGGTAGCGGCCGTCATCTTGTTGGCCAAGAGCACCTTGCGCAGTTCCTCTGGGTTGTCAGGCACCTGGACGGAATGCCAAGTCTTTGCGAAGACGGGGTCCATGGGCAGCATGAGGGAAGGGTCGTTGGCCCAGACGGTCTTGGGGACGCCGTCCTTGGCGCGTCGCACCAGGACCTCATTCTTCTCCTCCATCTTGGTAATGTCGTCGGCCACGGTGGACCAGCCGTCCTTCAAGTCCTTGATCTGCAGGCCCATGGCGGATTTCTGCGTCTGGAAATGGCCCTTGAGCTGGGCGCGGTTGTGGATGTCTAGCTTGCTCTTGTACTTGTACTTCTCGTTCTAAAGGCGAGCATGTCAGGTCAGCATTAACGTCACGTGCACTCGATGGTGATGCGACTAACATGTGAATCCCACGAGATCCTGTTGCCTTGGTTGTCGGCGCGCATGAGCTGGCGGAGCTGCTCGCGCTGAATGTGGGCAGGTGGGATGTTGAGGTATTCCATAATGTCTTCGAAGCTGTGCCATTTCTCTTTGCGCTCGCGCAGAAAGTCGTTGACGTAGGTGAGACGGGTGAAGACATGCTCGCCGGTGCCCGTGTCCTGGGGCTGCGAGTAGACGACTGGAGGCGCGCCGTCGGCTGGACGCTTGCGCTTGGAGCCGCTGGCGGAGGAGGTCGAGGGTGTGGGTGAAGGCGCGTTGACAGCCGACGACGAGGTCGCTTTGAGGAACGACATGGCCAAAGTGAACGAGTCCGGGGATGGATGGGGGGGTGTTGAGTCGAAGTGTGCAGCGTCTAGCTAAAGAGTCGCACAGCGATCGGGGCGGAGGCCGGCGGGAAGTCGAAGCCGGGGTGGGTAGTGAGCGAGTGGGTACGAGGAAGGCGGTGATGGAGGTGAAAGAGGTCGAGGCTGCAGGCAACGGAGAGAAAGGCGACGACAAGGGTGCTATGAGCGCATGCAGCAGGACTAGCGTCTGGCCCATGCGCGAGGTGCGTCAAACAAGTGCAGACTCGCGACTTTGACTGAGCAGACGCCGTCGCTTGTTCGCGTCAACACCCCAGCCTTTTTCTTCTTTGTCTTTGTCTGTTCTTCTGCACCCCGTCGGCGACGTTGGAGGATGCGCGAGCAGCTGCAGTAAATCCATCCGAATCATGGCTGCGGCAGTCGACGTGGGCTACCTGGCCGCGTCGTACTCCGTCCCAGAGACGACCTTCCAGTCATTACTATCCGCACCCACCACCGAGCTGGTCCAGACACTGCTCACCCAGATTGAAGCCAAGGCGCGCGCATACGACGATCTCCAGTCGGAGAAGATCCGCACCCATGTCGAGCTCGAGGCGGCCGTCCAGGGCGGCGAGCAACGCGCGCGAACGTTGAAGGCCACGGCGGAGAAGGCGCAAAACGAGGCCGAGGAGCTGAGGCAGAAGCTCGGCCACCAAGGTAGGACACATGGACGCCGGCTTCGCTGCAGCCACACTGACACGCCTGCAGAAACGGCTAGGCAAGAGGCAGAGGCGGCGCTGCACAAGCTGCAGACCACGGCCAGCAGCTCGACGGCCGAGACGCAGGCGCTGGAATCGCGCATCAAGACACTCGAGTCGCACAACCGCGATGCCATTGCCATGCACGAGGCCAAGACGGCTGCACACGACCGCCTCGCCAAGGAGCTGTCGGAGCTACACGAGAGGTCGCTCGATCTGCGCAAGCAGCTTTCGGCGCTGGAGCAGAAGAACCAGGCGCTCGAGAGCGATGCTACCAATGTCAAGTTCCGTGAAGCCAACCTCCAGCAGGAGATTGAGCAGCTCCGCAGCAACAACGACTGGTACACGACCGAGCTGAAGACGCGCTCCGACGACCACAGCAAGTACCGCAAGGAGAAGAACGCCCAAATCGCCCAACTGCAACGCGACATTGCCGACGCCTCCGAGACCATTGATACCCTACGTCGGGCCGAAACGCTACTACGGCAGCACATTGAGGAGCTCAAGACCAAGGCAGAGGAGGATCGCTTGCGCATTGAGGAACTGGAGAATGCCGCGTCTGCAGCCGAGGCCAACTTCCGCATTGAGCTGGACGGAGCGCGACGACTGGCGGCCCTACACCAGCAGAACAACGAGATGACCAAGAAGCGCTTGGAGCAACTGCAGGCAGACAGCGAGCGCCTACAGGAAGACGCTGCTACTGAGATTGGACAACTCCAGGCCGACGTGGAGCTGGAGCGCAACAGGGCGGCCGAGGCCGAGGCCCGCACTGCTGAGCTTGAGACGCTCGTTGAGACGCTCAAGAGCGACAACTCGGACCTTCGAAGCTCCGTACGCGTGCCAGGAACACCTCGCCATGGCATGAGCGTGAATGGCGGCTTTAGCACCCCGGGCAGGGCAGCCTCACCCGCTGTTTTCTCACCTGGCGGCTCGCAGCTCAAGGCCGATGCATCCAAGACCCAGCTGCTCATTGAGAACAACGACCTCAAGAAGGAATTGCGCAAAGTCCGAGAGAAGCACGAAGAGCAGAGCAGCATTCTCAACGAAATGCTCCAGGAACTCGAACGCCGTCAGCCCGAATTCGATGAGCTTCGTCACCAGAACGATGCGCTTCACGAGCAGAACAACGACATGTCAAGTCTCCTCGACGAAGCCAACGCCGAGCGCGAAGCCGCGCAACGAGAGTCTCGCAAGGCTATGGGCGACCTGGAGGGTGTACAGAACGAGTGTGCGCTGCTCCGTCGCCAGGTCCAAGACGCCACCATCCAGCTGCGGTCAGTTCTGTGGCGCCGCGAAGCAGAAGAGAATGGCATCCATAGCCTCCCACAAGATCAGCAGAGATTGATTGTCGAGACGGTGGAGAAGAACGAAGTGCCCGACGATTTACTGCCCGACGACTCGCCCACGCACAACATGATCACCAAGCATCTTGTGCTCTACAAGAACGTAGTCGACCTCCAGCAACAAAACACCGAACTTTTACGCACCATCCGACAAGTCGCCGACGAGCAGGAGAAGCAAGAGGCTCGTATGACTTCCGAAAAGTACCAAAAGGATATGGAGGAGCTTGGTCGCCTACGCGACCTCGTCTCCGAAAAGGAGGAAGAGATCAAGACACTGAATGTGCGCTCACAAACATTGAAGACAGAGCGCGACATGTACAGTCGCATCGTGAGTGGCCGCAACCAAGGCCCCTCTTTCTCGCAATCAACATCCGCCTTTGCTCAGTCGGTACCGGCCGGCGGAGCTCCCCTGATGCTTGAGAATGGCGTGCAGTCTCGTGAGATCCCAGAATACAGCAAGCTTATCAAGGACCTTCAATCTCACATTGACTTGCTAAAGGAGGAAAGTGCTACGGACCGCGCTACGCTCAAGTCGCAGGTTGACAACCTGACCAAGGACAACTCCCAACTTCAGAGCGACAAGCTTCGATTCGAGTCGCAGGTACGACGCGAACAAGACAGGTACGCTCGCCTCGAAGGTAGTATCAAACTGCTCCAATCCGAGAAGGACTCCCTCCAGGAGCGCTACAACAAGGTCCAAGCAACCATGGCCCAACAGGACGACAGGCTTGTCAAGGCTACTCAGAATGCTGCCGAAGCCGAAGCCCGCCTTCAAAGCCTGCAGGGTGAAATGGTCCAGCTCAAGGCATCCCAACAAATGTCGGCGACAATTGAAGCACGCCTCAAGGAAAGGAACCAGGAGCTGATGACGGAGCGCGATCGTCTGAGCAACATGGTCTCTTCCATTCAGAGCTTGCGCAACGAAGCTGAACTGGCCACCGCAGAGAGCCGGCGGGAACTGCAAAACAGCGTTGACAAGCTGCGAGCTGACCTGCAGAACACGGAGCGCAAACTGGAAGACGAGATTGCGGAACACAAGAAAGCAACTCAGATGCGAGATTACGAACGTACCGAAGCGCAGCGTAGGATTGATGATCTTATCGCCGCACGCAACAGTGCTGAAGTCAAGTCTGCAACCGCCGATTCTACTCGTCAGCAGCTCGAACAGCGCGTCAAGGATCTACAAAACCAGCTTCAATTGGCAGAGGAGCGCGTCCACGCTCTGCAACCGCGTTCTACCGCTGGCTCGAACGGGGAGGAAGACCCGGCCAACCGTGAAGAGGAGCTTGTTGCAGAAGTTGCTGAACTTAGGCGCAAGATTGAACGCAAGGAAGAGGATCTCGAGTCTGTCACCGCTCAGATTGCAGGTTTCCAGGAGATCGCACAGGACGCCGAGAACCGATTACAGACCTTTGTGGAGGCCCACGAACGGCTCCAGGAGCAGCTCAACCTCGCCCAGCAAGAGAAGGACGCCACCATCAGCGACTTGCAGCAGCGTGTCGATGACATCTCTTCTGAGCTTGCGACTAGCAGCACTGAGCTCACTCAACTCCGCGGACAGCACGAGCAAGATACTTTGGTCCTCCGACAAGAGAAGGAAACTCTTGAGTCGGAGATTGAACGACTCAAAAACGACGTGGCTGACTACAAGACCGAGGCCGAGAACCAAACCCAGTATGTCAAGACACAAGCTGACATCGCCGAGCGCGCCCAGAAGGACTATGAGCATGAGTTCCAGAAGCACGCCGAGAGTATGGAGAAGCTCCGCGAACTACGAGAGCAGCACAACCATCTCCAGACGCAGATTACAGAGTTCAAGACACAAGCCGAAGCTGCTCGCACCACACTGGAGCAGAGCCAAGAACACTGGAAGTCAACCGAAAGCCGATACGAAGACCAAATCACGGAAGCTAAACGTCGTCACGATGACTTGAAGCAATACAACCAGACCTTGCTCAAGCAGTTCGACGAGTACAAGGAGCAAATCAACAGCTTGAAGAGCGAACGTGGCGCGCTAGCAGCAGCTGGCGATGCAGGCAGTACAGAACCAGGCTCGAACAATCTTCAGGATATTGAAACCTATCTCCGTCGCGAGAAGGAGATTCTGGAAGTACAGTTGAACCTGAAGGTCCAGGAATCCAAGCGACTGGAGCAACAACTTACCCACGCCCAAGGCCAGCTTGATCAGACAAGGGAGAAGCTGCTGGAGGAACAAGCCAAGGCTTCGGGCTCTCAGAGCAACTCTAGCCTCGCTCATCTCAACAAGAACCTTGAGGAGCTCAACGTCTACCGCGAAAGCAACGCGACGTTGCGAAGTGAGAACACTCGTCTCCAGAATTCGTTTGCTGAAAAGGCCAGGGCACTCGAGGCTCTTCAAAGTGAACTCGAGCCATTGCAAATTCGTGTTTCCGAACTCGAAGGCGAGCTCGAACTCAAGGCTGGTCATCTCAAGGCTGTTGAAGAAGACCGCGATCGTTGGCAGAAGCGCCACCAGGATGTGCTCCAACGTTATGACCGTATCGACCCCAAGGAACTCGAAGATCTCAAGAAACAGATCGAAGATCACAAAGCCGAGCGCGATGAGGCATTGCAACAGGTCACCGGTCTCAACGAACAAATTGCCGACCTCACTCAAAAGCTTGAGCAGGCAGTGGGTGGAAAGGATGCCGAGGTCAAGGTCGCAAGGGATAGGTTCCAGAAGATCCACAATGAACGTATGGGTGAGAAGAAGCGACAGTTGGAGGAAGTCACCAAGGAGCGAAACGACGCCCAAGCTGCGATTGAGAACTTGAAGCAGGAGCTTGAAGGTCTGAAGCAACAGCTCGCGAACGCCCAAACGGTACAAACCGATGCTGGTCAATCACAAGAGCGCATAACGACACTGGAGAAGGAATTGCAAGAAGCCCGCGCCCAACTCGCCACCGCCCAGCAAGAGCTCGAGGCTGCCAAGGCTGCTCGTGACGAAGCCATCGCTCAAGCAAACGCGTCCTCGCAACCTACTGGAGGCGCAGATTCGGGCGAGGAGGGTCAAATCAACGAAGACTCTGGAGTCACAGCGCAGCAACTTTCACAGTTGCAGAAGCAACTGGAAGAGGCTCAACAAAGAGCTGTTGAAGCTGAGAGCAACCGCTCCGCCGCAGCTGATCAGTTGTCCAACTTGCAGGCCCAACTTTCCTCACAAAAGGACGACCTTGAGAAGCTGCAGAAGGAAACTGTGAGTACTGGAGATGTCTTTTTCCAACATCTTATACTGACATCCCCGCAGACTGACAAGGGCACAACTATTGATGAGCTCCGGCAGCAACTCTCACAAGCACAGGCTCAAGACTCGCAGCCTGCGTCGAATGCAGTACCGGCTGAAGCCGTGGCTGACTCCGCTGCGCCTGCCGAGATTGAGAAACTCAAAGAAGAGCTTGCAGCGAAAGCTAAGGAGGTCGAAGATCTTCGGGCCCAGCTTGCTACTGCGAAGTCCGCCGAGCCATCTGCAGGAGCTGAGACTGGACAGGAGACTTCTCAGGATAGTGACGAAGTCGCAGCCATCAAGGCCTCGCTTGACCAGCGTGAGGCTCAGCTCAAGGAACTCGAAGCATCACTGAACGGCCGTGAAGGTGTCATTGCCAAGAAGGAGGGCAACCTGGAGAACCTCCGAAAGAAGGCTAACGAGCGCGTTTCGGCAATTAGGGCTGAGACAGATGCAGAGCTTGCCAGACTCAAGGGTGTCCATGAGGCTGAGCTTGAACGTCTACAGCAAGAAAAGCTGGCTGCAGCCACAACAAATAACGTTGCTGCGGCTCAGGAGGCCCCGAAAGAAACTCCTGAAGCGTCTACCGAACCTCTGCCCGAAGGCATGATCAAAACGGACGATCTACCGAGGCCTCAAGTCACGGATAGTCAGCTTGCTAACTGGTTCCGGAGCAATGGGGGGGCTCTGAGAGTGGTTAAGGCGCAAATTCAGAACAACCTCAAAAAGGCAACAACTGCAAGGGACGAGACGATCGCGAAGCTGCGTCAAGAGGTCGAACAGCTCAACACGCAAAAGGCGATTGATGGCATCACTGCTGTAAAGCAAGAGCCCGACCAGGCGAAGCAAGCAGGCTCAGGCGAGAACGTAGATGCGATCAATGCTGCATGGGAAGAGAAGTTGAAGACAAAGCTGCAAGAGAAGGAAACAAGTATGACCAAGACGTATGAGATGAAGTCAAGAGTCAAAGACTCCCAGCTTCAACTCGTCCGCGCTAGGTTCGCGTACGTTGAGACGGCTTCCAAGGAGACGCCAACAGAGGAGGTTGCAAAGGTCTATGCGATTGCGATGACGCAAAAGCCCAAGCCCGACAACAAGAACGGCGCACAACCTGCTACTCCTGCGAAGCCAATACAACCTCAGGCCCAAGGCCAAGCGGCAAATGCGTCAACGCCATCACAGCCTGGCGCAACACCTGCACAGCAACAGCAAGCCGCTCCCTCAGCGACCAACACGCCTCAGGTAAATGGCGCAAACAATGCCCCTGGAGCTCAACAGCCATTTCAGCCTGCACCTTTCCAACAGTCGGCCGGCCACGGCAACCCTGTCAACCCCTTCCTCCAGCACCAGAACCAAATGCAGAACCAGATGGGCCGAGGCCTACCCCAACCAGGCTTCGTAGCACAAAATCAGAACCAACAGCAGCAACAAGGCCGTGGTCGCGGTGACGGCGTAGGAACCGGTCCCCAAGCCATCCGCGGCGCGCTTCAATCCAACATTCCCCGTGGCGGCGGTACCGGCATCCCTCTTCCGGGAGGACGCGGCCGAGGTCAACAACAACAGCAGCAGCAGCAGCAGCAAAGTAACCAACAACAAGGTCAACCCGCGAACCAGAACGCAGGCGGCCCAGGTGCATCGCAGATTGGCCGTGGTGGCGGTCGAGGCGCTGGCCGCGGTCGCGGTCAAGCCGGTCAACCACAGGGTCAGAACCAGGTCCAAGCGTCCTCAAGACAGAGCTTGAATCCTGGTGCTGCTGGCTTCCAGCCTGGCCAAGCCGGTCGCGGTCAGAAGCGTGGTGCGGAAGATGACGGCGAGGGCGCTACAAGGGGTGGAAAGAGGGCCCGTGGTCGTGGCGGCGGCGGCGGCGGCGGCGGCGGTGGAGCGCCAGCTGCTACTGAATAGCATGATGCAATGGTTGGCGATGAGGCGTAGATGCAAAAATTAATGTTCGTGGGTGGATGGATAGGACGGGATTGATTGATGGGAATAGGATGGAAATGTGTTACTAGAACTTTTTATTCCTCTTTTTTTTTATATGTTAGTTATACTTTGTTACCCGGTTCACGCTTCTCCGCGCGTCATACAAAATGGTTTGCATGTTGGTACGTGTACGGATTCCCATCCCGGGCCAAATCTTGAGGATGAGATTGGGAATTCGGAGGGGAAAACATACACGAGGCGGGGTGAGGCATACGTGCCATTTTATTTTTTGTTTTTACTGTTTACCATGTACCATACCATATACACAACACAGACAGCTTTGCATTTCCACAGGCGTAACACGAGGAATTTCAATCGTCTTTTTGCGCCGTTTCCAACAAGCACATGTACCCCCTTTACTTCTTTCCCCGCGTGTCATGTCCAGCGTCAGCATCAGCATCAGTAATGTCAAAGCAGAAATGTTAGAGCAGTGTGTAGACGGACGGACGGACGTATGTGAGGTGTCCTCGCTCATTCCTGGCCTCCCGAGAGCCGAGAGTATGAACGAGGAGAGATGTGGAGACGAGGAAAAGGAAAAAAAAACATAGTCGGACAGTATGAGTAATGACCGGAATTCATATTTCAGATTTCAGTTGAACCAGAAGCTTACGCTGAAACTCGGGGTTAGACTACGAATGTAATGCCACCAGCCCACGGGCAGGTAGAGACACTCGCCTGGACCCAGTATGGCATCAATGTACGGCGCATTTCCAAAGGCGGGGAAGTGTGTTTCAAACTCTCTCCTCACCTCCTCCCTACCATGACTAGGTGCAGGTCCATCTTCTCCGGTAACTGCAAAGCACGAGATATCCGGATACACTGCCATAGCTTCATCCAAATCAACCCGACTCGTGTTACTCATATCAACCCCACTGTCGTCCACGCTTCTCGGATAAAGCCGCTCAGTCTCCCGAGGCGCGTAGAGACGCACGTACTTGTATCCTACTACCTGGGCCAAGATGTTGTGGTAGGGGTCCGTGTGTAGAGGCGAAATGGTACCGGCGGGGCCGAACCAAGCGTTTAGGAGCGGCTCCTCTAGTTTCGCGACGGGCTTGATGTGCGTGAGGTGGGGTGAGGCGGCGGGCTCGCAGTAGCAGTAATCGGGTATGCTGATGTCTGCGCGTAACGAGGGGATTTGGGCGAAGAGGTCGTGTTGGGCGAGGTAGCCGGTCGGCTGTAGGCTCTTGTTTGGCGAAGCTTGTGATGCCGAGTCGTTTTCTTGATTGAGCATGTATGTTTCCATGAAATCGCGGAACGTGGTGATGCGTTGGCCCCAGCTTTCGTCGGTGTAGCTCTTTCCTACCTCCACGGGTATCAATCTCCTTCCTCCAAGCGTCTGCTCGAGTAAATACTCTGGGCTGTTCCATGGCCGTTCCTCAAGCGCTGGCCAATGCTGTATGGCATCTTCTATGATGCACGGTGTGTGCGTTTCTGTGCAACCGACTTTCTTCTGGAAAGCTTCTAGACTGGGCTCTTTCGCTCGCGGGACAGGGTGCCGAAGGTTCGGTGCAGGTTCGCGGAGCTCGGCAGGGAAGCTTGCTGGAATAGGCGGGGATGGATGGGATGGGGAGAGTTTTTGTCGCTTTGCTGGCCGTTCTGGGCTTGCAATGTCGGGCTGTAGCGCTGAAGTCAATGCTGCTTTCAATGCTGCAAACCACAGTTCTACGAGCTCCTCCCTCCAGGGCGCACCTGCAAGTATGAGCGCCATATCGAGTAGCCGAACGGTTTCATTCACCCAGTCGCCCTCAGTCGCGCACGCCCATCGCCCTTCTACTCTGCCCTGCGATGACGGACCCGCGGACTCGTCGTCATGGCCGCCACGGACCAGCCCCAGCACCTTCCAAAGGCTCGCGTCGGTATAAAGTCTCCGCCAACAAGTCTTCACGTCTCTATACGGCACATCGTGCAGTTTCTGGTAGGCAAGCTTCAAGCCCAGCTCGGAGTCGTTGGGCAGAAGCGACAGCGCAGCGCGTCCGCATTCGCGAATGGGGTCAGTTTTCTGCGTGGTGGTAAGTTCTTGACGGGTTAGTCGGACGATTTCCTCAAGCGTAGGCGCATCATTGCTCATTTCCGAAACGCCACACAGCTGCAGTGACGTTGGTGTCTCTGAAGGATTGTGGAGAAGCGAGTTGAAGCTGGAACTGCGATTGCTCATAGTGCGAGCTATGACCCCGTTACTTTCCTGCGCCGTTGAGAAAGCCAAGACATGGTGACAAAATACCCGAACGCTACTCATGCTACAGGGTCTTTGGCGGCGTCCCAACACTGAACCATGCCTTCGGTAATCGTGTTGGTTTCTCCCCTTAGCGCGGGCCCATGTACCGTCAAACCTTGACATGTACCATGATCCAGGTACAGGAACTGCAGAGCCGAGCCATGCATATAAACTTCATTTAGGCGCCGGCAATCTGCCGGCTTGACGTGCGCCATTGCGACGACACATGTAATTGTAGTGGTATTGTACACGAGTCTTGCAGCCCAATTTCCGATCGCCATCTCACCCTGTGCCGCACATCTCAAATGCACAAGCGAGCGCACCCAAAACCGTCATAATCCATCAATCGTAGACCCGTTGGCGCCGATCCATGGTGGGGGATATCGTGCATGTAGGAAAAGAAAACAAGGGTAGGAAATAGCAAAAGCACGAGGCAAGCTATGCAAATGAAAAGGCCGCAATGGCCGGGGTATCACACAGTAAGAATATTAAGGAGAGGAAGGTGAAGTGTCAACCGAGAAGCCCGCCAGCATCATGCAAGGACGGTACATCTCGACTCTGGTTTGTAGCGGTGCGCCGAATGGATGTGGTCCGGGGCGCCGAGGATAGCAAACCTCCAGGATCTCGTAAAGACGGCACGTCGTAGCTGGCTTGTGTAGAGCGCGTCGAGGTGCGTTGCATAGATGCGGTTCGTTCGTGCCGAGAAGGAGGGGCGACTGGTGAGCCGGGGTATCGAGATGCAGTGGACTGAGCTTCTTCTTGCTCGCGATCCTCGGAGAGCAGACCGCCCAGGTCCTGTAGTTGGTGGGTCGGTCGGGTTGACATTTCATAATCTTCGGAATGCTGTGAGAGTCGGGAGTTGCGCCGAGCTTGTGGGAGGAATGCGCGACCACTCGACATGATCGAGTTGGAGGCTCTGGACCCCCTCCTGGGTTGCGTCGCAAAGTCGTGCGCAATTACCGAGTCCGTGGGCGAGGGGGCTACTCCTGGAGTTTCCAGTAGACCACCCACATCGAACCAGGATACTCGCCTGCCACAGCGAGGACTGGGCATCGGGTCCCGTATATCCTCCATCATTGGAGTTGACGAGTCGTCGCCTTGTATCATACTAGCCTCTTCATCAGGAAATTTCCAATTGTTGTTGACGAAAGGACCGGGCTGCCTCGTAGACGATAAGAGGTCGAGATCTGCCACAGGAGCCGGTCTGGGGACGGTCGAACATTTCTCGAGAAGTTCGGGCTTGGTACGATATCCGAGCGATCGCGCGAGATCTTCGTCGCTGCTGCGTGACTGGTCTGTGAACCGACGTGCTGATTCTCTGCGCTCCATGCTGTCGGTGGTGGATGGTGCCTTGAACTTTGCTTTCTTGACACCTCGATCGCGAAGAAATGATCCCAATATAATGGCGTTAGATACGGTGGCCGCAGCTAAGATCTCTGAAGAAGCAAACACGGTGCGAAACTGTTGAAGGCCCTTCCTCTCAATGACCAGAGGCATGCGAGCTCCAGTGACAATGATTAGGACAACTGATAGCGAGAAGAGCGTGATAAGGGACATCTTCCGCTTCAAGGGCATGCTCGAGCGTACGATGATCGGGATCGGGAACGCGATCAAGAAAACGTCGGTTACAATGTCGGTAATTCCCATGGTGAGCAGCTGGGCATAACCCTGTCGGCATTGCGGTCCTGGATCCGGGACGACTTGCCAGTAATGCGTGGTTGGCTGGCATTCGGCGAGAGTGGCAATCAGGACCATGCAAAAAGTCACAACCAGGAAGATGCGAATACCACGCAGTCCCCATTCGTAACCCTTTTTCCAGAAACGCTCTGTCAAGCGCTTCAAGAATTCAGAGACGGTGAATTTGGCCATCCAGATGCTGTATGCGCATTAGTCATGGTACCGAAAAAGAGGTCTTCACACGTACAATAGCGCATAGAATATCCTCGATCCGAGCACCATCTGCGAACCAATTTCTCGGTGGCGAATGATGACTGGATCGGTCAAGTTTGAAACGTCGACATTGTTCGTGCCGTAGATCAGGACGACGTGCACGAAGCCCATTCGTGCAAACAGCGGGATGATGCTGAGTGCCATGATCTTGTCCTCGCGGAAGAGCCGTTCATTGCGGATGTATCGCCCGGACAGTCGGATGCCGATGATGACTGCGGAGAAAACGGTGCACCACCAGCTGTACAACAGAGTCGGGTTGTTGGCGAGGCGACTTCGGCGGTCTGGGGCAGAATCGCTGTACAGATTACGTGGTATTATCATGCTGCTGTGGAGCAGTCCTCACAGTCTCTCGCCTCCGCAGAGGGGGAGCTGTTTGGATGTCGCGTGCTCAATGTCAATTTCGAATGGCAGCGATAGCGGTGCCGGATTCAGGATTGCGATATGGGAGCGCATTGACCATGTCTCTCTGTGGGTGGCGTTGCTGGCGTACCGAGGACCCGGCAGCGTGGAGTGGGTATGGTGTCAGGCTAAAGACGTAGTTTAGGCGCGACGTCGAGGACCGCTCGACAACGCGGTGAATGAAGATGAAGGTGAAGGAGAAAAGCAGCAGGTGACAGATTGGGAGCCGGAGGTGTGTGATAAACGCAAGCAGCCGCAGTACGAGTGAGTGGGTCGTTATCGCAACGGCAGCCCTTGGCCAGGGTTCGGAGGTACGCCACAAATTCGCTGTAGGCCGCCTCGATCGTCCAAAGCGCTCGGACTGCCTGATGCCATGCGCTGCCAATACCCCCCCAGGATTCTTGGATCCGGATCCTGGCCCTCGCTGATAGGCATTGCTCACGGCGTTAGAGCGAGATAGAACAGAAGGAGACAAAAGCGAGTTGGAGTCTTGTTATCAGCATTCGCGCGTCGACGTTGGCTCGTTGATGCGAGGGTCTACTTCTGTCCGTCTACTGTATCCCTGTGGCGACGTGCATGGTGCCAATGGACAGTGGTGCGCATCCCGCGATGGCGCTTGTTGGCTCTATCTCTGGACAATGGGCGACTGGGGACAGGTTGGCGTGGAGGCGGGATGCCAAACGCCCCTCAGACCTGAGCGCACTGGCGCTGACCGCTTGAAGGCTCGGTGAAGTATTGGCACCCATGCTCAGCAACATCAGTGCCGGTACACGTGCCGATTGCTCATCCTTGATCATTTTCCTCACACTGTTCGCGGCGTGACTTGGGTGCTGGAATAGACCCGAGTGCCCGGTGTTGGGGCCGGTCGGCTATTCGGATGCTCAAGTGCGCATTATCGCAGTCTGCTCGTCACTGTTGCCCGGCTATGAGTTGGGTGCGCGTATTCGCAGAGCAGCGAGGCGGCGTCGGGCCAGCCCTCCAAGGTTGGCAGTAGATGGACCCCCACCTCTGAACTGTCGCGTGGTCGGGTGCCCTGTGCGCTTGCCAGTCTCGGGACCCTGACCCCCGCCTTTTGGTTTCGCACCTGCTGTTTGTGAGCCGGCTCCTTGCTGCAGCACTGAAGACATGGCAGAACGCTCTCAGGAGCGGCAATTTGGAACTCGGAGTGCAAGGGTAAGAAAGGCCAAGCAGGAGCACAAGCAGCAGCCGCCGCCGCAGCAGCATCAGCATACGCGTCCGCAATCGGCCTTGCTGAGGCTTGCGTCAACGCTCCCGCGGACGGGCAGGCCTGTGAACAGCCCGGTTGGCTGCTCTTGGAGCCCGGCGCGGATAGACCACCAACAATCAAGTGCCCCTTGATATATCTACCCGCATCACTGCATGGCCATCAGCCCGAACTACAAGTCTGATTCGGCGGAACTGAGGTAGTGCCCGCGAAAAGGGACAGCCTGCATGCAAGTGCTGCCTCAAAAGATTCAAACGAAAACCACGGCTGTCATACTCACATGCACGCCTTATCACATGGCTTTACAAGCATGCCATCTTCCATGTTTCATCAAGGTAGACTTATCAGTGCCGTCTCGGTCGCCTGATCAGTCCTGTGCAGTTCCACATGCTCACGATAATTACCTAGGTACTTCCTCGGTATCGCCCGATATCCAGGCAGCGTCATGGACGAGTAAGAAGAAGGACAGATCCCTCCTTTTTTTTTCTTCCGCAAATACACACTTGTAGAAAGATACTTGTAGATGGAATATGAGTACTTAGGCGTCGGGTCTCTATAGATCAGAGGGCGCAGAGCGCATCGTTGTTGGGTAAAAGTCTTGGCCCGTCCACTACACGGACGGGTGGCTAAGTGGGGGTAGTTTCCGTTTCCTCCAACGCCGATCGGATTCTGGAGGAAGGCACGAGGTCTTGAGCAAGCTTGCTCTGGTCACTGGATGGCCTGCACATGAGAATTAGATGGTGGGCAAAGGATCTACACAGGGAGATGGGTTGGTACCTGGCATAAGAAGAGTGGAGTCGGCACAATCAACATAAATAATAACGAACAACAAACAAAGATGCCACCTGTGCCTTGAACGTGTAGTATGCGCCACTGGAGTGTGCATCGTGCTAGCGGTTTTGCTTTTGTGGTGATATTTGCATCCTTTGTGCTATGGCGTCATGCAAAGGGGCATGATGACACTTGGGTACTTGGGCATCTTTCACATGTGAAACCGTCTGCGCTTGGGCCGGACAGGTGAGCGGGCCCTGTCGGCCACCCCAACAGCAGGTTGACAGGCAGCGATAGGGTTTGAAGAATGGCGTGGAGCTGGCTGCATCGCGATGGCAATGACGAGTGATTCACAGTGAAACCTGTATGCTGCGAGGCATGTTGTGGATGGCTGCGGAAACAAATGACGGCCAGACCAATGTGGAGCAATGACGTTTTGGTGAATACCCAGCAAACTGCGCACACGACAGTCCCAGAACAAAACCAACCCAGCTCCTTCTCCCTCTCTCCTTCTCTCCCTCTCACAAACCCCTGCAGCCTCCCTTTATCTTTCCGTCCCGCCTTCCCTCACACTCTCCATAACACCTGCCCGCTGTTGCATAGACACAAGTAATGTCCGAGGCGCCACGCGTTGAGCTTCCCAACACGGATACCGATTTCGACCTATCCGCGCCTGCCAACCAGTTCCAGCAGACGACCGACAACGTCCCGGACCAGCTATCGGAAATGGACCCCGACTCTGCCCCGCAGTCCAACGGCGACGCCCAACACAACCTGCAACAAAGCGCCATCAAGACCAAGGACGGTCTTTTGGAGAGTAGGGTGAGTGGGACAGAACGCCCTCGACTTTGCCGAGACGCAAGCTAACGGCATACATCACAGTCTTATCTGCCGCCCGCACCACACTGCATTTCATAAACTTACACCCACAAAGCAGCTACAAACGCCATGAACGCCGCCAACAACCACCCCAGCGTGCAGAACGCAAAGAACACCGTTATGAACGGTAAGGTACGTAGACTGAAGTTGCACAACACGCTCGGCCCACAGCTAACGACGGGCCCAGATGGTTTTCGAGAGCACGCACACGACCCATTGCTAAATTTGACAGGTCCCGTTGCACAAAATGTCAAGGCAGAGGGCGCAAAGACGCGCGACGAGTTTGCTGATCTCGCCAACTCCAAGACGATTCCCGAGCAGAAGACGGCAACTGGCCAGAACCTCACTCGTACGTCACATGCCATGCCTGGTTGATCAACATGGCTAATCCCCCTGCAGACTACCACAGCATGTTCTACCGTCTGTTGAGCTGGAAGAACCCCCGCGCTACTGGCATCGCCTTTGCTGGCACTGTCGTCCTCATCTTCGCCGCACGATACCTGAACCTGATCCGTTACATCTTCAAGACTTCGTACATGGTACTAGGTGCCACTGCGGCTGCTGAGGTTGTCGGACAGCTGACTATCGGACGTGGTCTTACATCTCAGTTCAGACCACGCCAATACTTCACCATTCCCAAGGCCTCGCTTGAGCGCTTGACGGACGATCTCGAGCAGCTTATTAACTTCTTCGTCATCGAGTCCCAGCGCATTGTGTTCGCCGAGAATGTCTACGTCACTGTTGCTGTGAGTTTCCCAGCCCATACTCCCCCATGTTCAAACCTTGGCCGAATCTGTGGGCTGACTTCGCTTCCCTAGGCCTTCTTCGCGTCCCTCCTCTCCTACTTCCTCATCAAGTTCGTTCCTCTTTGGGGCTTGGCTTTGGTGTCGACATTCATTACCTTCCTCGGCCCCCTCGTCTACATCAAGAACAAGGAGGTTATTGACGCTCAGCTGGAGAAGGGCTACAACATTGCCAACCAGCAGGCCCAGCAGGTCAAGGGGCTTGCTAACCAGCATGCCGGCAATGCCATGAAGACTGTCCAGGGCTACACACAACAAGCTACTGCCAAGGCTCAGGAGACTGTGAACCAGTACCGCGGACGCTCCACCTCTCCCGAGGTCAAGAAGGAGTCTTTCCCCGCCGCTCCCAAGCACGAGCCCGCTGCTGAATCTTCCTCTGAAGAGGACGAGCACGAGGACGAGCCTGTCGCACAGCCTGCTCTATAAGCCGTCTATCCTAGACCACTCTGCACTGCTCTCTACTCCCTCCACCACAAATCCCCGCACACGTACACACCTTTACGATGATGACGGATGACGACTTACGCTCGGTGCCAGCGCGATGTTCACAAAGCCCGAAATTGGAAACAAGACCAGCGTCGGTGCATCCCTTTTTTCTTAAAAGCTTCTCTCTGCCTTCTCTTCTAGCGTTTCATGTATTCCTCCTGCATTCATCACCTTTTGGGAACGGCCTTGTCTGTTGTGGATGGGGGGGTTTCGGTATGGTAATCATGGCAACTTTGGAGTTGTGCTTTCCACATCATAGTATCGGAGTTGTAATCAAAACTTGTCTTCTGATAACTGTCTGATATTGTGGACGTGACGTGAGGTGCATGAATGTGGTGGAGAGTTAGGCATCCACTTTCAGCCCCGACGCCCCGCTTGGTAAACACCTTGGCTGAAATGTATTGGACACCGGTGAATGAGCCGTAGCCGTACCTTGAAACGGTGCTGACCTTGTCTCAAGTATATCGCCAGCGCAGCCGGTTACACTGCCGTAGCCCTCAAAAGTGCTCGTACGTTTCGCATGGGGAACATGATTCTTGAACCAGGTAATTGACTTTGCATCAAGAGTATCGCGTATACAGGCATCTCTCCAGCACATTCTATCCTTTTACACACACTTGGGGAAGGGCCAATTATAGGTCAGCGGCTAAGCGGAACGGGTCAGTGCGTAAGGCAGCCGTCCGTTGCGTCAGTGTCAGCATAGCCTCTTGGCCCCGGGGACTTCGCCTCCTCCTTGTCTCACTGTGCCGCATGTCACAGCGCCGACCTTCAAGACTAACATCTTCCCCCGTCAGCCTTGTGACACCTTTTGTCTTTTGCATATTCCTCACCCCCCACGACTGCATTTCTTGAACGCACAGATTTACTAGGAACATATTCGCATACGGAGCAGGCAACATGACCATGCTCGCCGAGTTGGCTCGTCGCGCCGTATCGCACCCGCATACGGCGTCGTTCGTCAAGCGCGCCATAGCTATCCAGAACGATGAGGGTGCGAGGATAGAGGTGCCTACCTGGGGTGTCGTGGTCGTCTACCTGACTATCATGGTGGGCAGCGTCGCTCTGAGCCTGGTACGTTCTCCCTAGCCAGCAGTTCCGCGCCGTATCGCAATGCGCATGATGAAGCTTCCTACTAACAGCACACTGTTAGGTTTCCTACATGCTCAACCGAGTCATCACGTCCCTCTGCATGGTTGAGTCGCCCATGGCCGCCATCACCGTCTCCCCATCCACCCAAGAGCCATCTGTCAAGGAAGGCGAGAAGGAAACCCTCCTCGAGACCGGTCCCACCATCACGCTCGTCAACCAGAAGCCCATTACCTCTTCCATCCGCGGCACCATTCGTCATCTCGTTGACAACGCCGGCCGCTTCGCGCGCTTCCGCGGATACCGCATCTACATCCTGTACTCCATGCTCACCAGCATCGTAGTCACCTTCTTCAACGGCGCTCTTCCCCACGTTCCCGGTCAAGCTGTTCTCAGTGCCGGCATTTCCGGTGCGGTCCTCGCTAACATCCACGCTGCATGGACACACAAGGTCGTCGGCATGCCGACTGAGAAGACCTTCTGGCAGCGCATCCCCTCCAAGAGCCACTGGAAGACGCTCGCTGCCCCAGCTGCCATCATGGCGGCCATGCCATACATCAGCTTGTACCTTACCGTGGGCGTAGCCATGCTTCTCTGCCTCGACCAGCTCGAGCAGCAAAACATCACTACCTGTGCCCAGAAGATGAGCGTCATCGCTCGCGTGCTCGCCGTCGTTGTCTTCGCCATCACTTGCACCCTCTTCCTCTGCCTCCCCGCCATGGTCACTCTCATCCGTATCGAAGCCTCCATCCTCCCCGAGGACCAAGACACCATTGTTCCCTTTGATCGCACTTTCGGTGGAAAGGTCGTTAGCAAGATGATGGGTGGAACTGGTGTCGTTAGTTTCTTGGATGCCTGGAGGTCCTTCAACTGGGAGGCCCGTCGCCGCCTCATCAAGCTTTTCACCAAGAACTTCTTCTTCATTGTAGGTCTTGCGTTTGTCATTGTCCACGTTGTACTTTTCGAAGTCTTTGCCATTATGGGTCCTGCCGTTGGCAAGTTCCTTGCTCAGATGAAGCATGACGGTCTGGTCAAGAACGTCTAGAGAGTTGCTTTACGGTTTGCTTTACTGTGGTTAAGACTGGATAAGCGATGTGATTTGAGATGCTGATCAGGGGAGAGTGGACATTTCTAAAGCGTTTGGGGAGACGGACTATTTATGCAGCTGCGTTTTTTTCTTTTCTGTTCCGACTATCCTTTACACATATATACACATGCGTCTATCATCTCATAATGTTATCAGAAAATCTGACTGATGAACATGTCTTGTCAATGTGCGGGAAAAGATGATGCGAGCTCTGCCACTCCTTGTGTCACCCGCATCATGTTCTCTCACACGTCAAGTAGACATGTTTGTGTCTCCACTCTCCCTCTTTTGCAAGAAAGCAGCTCAACTCTCACGTATTCCATTCAAATATACACACAAGTTACAGTATGACCTCTTCCATCCATCCATCCATCCATCCATCCATCCGCCACGGTATTTGACAAACTGAACCGAACCGAACCGAACCGAGCCCCAATCCAATCCAATTCAAACCAAACCATACCAAACCAAATCAAACCAAACCAAACTGAACCAAACTGAACCATGATTATTGAAAACGCCACGCTATGCCTCTCTAAAAGAAATTTAGTAAAAAAAAAGGAAGAGAAGAAGGGAGAGAAAGAAAAGAAGAAGAAAAAAACATAATGCATGGTATAAACACCAAAACACCCCCATCACACACCCCTTGGTCCCGTCCGTCATACCATCATCATGCATCATTTGCCATTTTGTGTTTCCCCCCATGTTTTACGCCAAGCTGCGTGTGTACATATATATAGAGAGAGTGTAGGTGTCGTCCTGTTTACTTTTGAGCATCGAGGTCTTCTCGTTGCTACCGCTGCTGGTCCTGGCCGTGTTCCTGGCCCCTGGCTTCGTCATCATCTACGCCGAGTTTTCTGCATCAAAGCCAAAAAAAATATGGCGCGCTGCGAGGTATTTACTGCTGCCGATGCTGTTGTCTGAAGAAAAGGAGCGACGGTGGCTCATCATCTCTCTTTGGTAAAAAAAGGTAAAAGCCTGTCTGGTGTTTGGGGGGGGATTAAGAAAAAAAAGGCTGCTTTTCCCCAGCCTCTCATACTACCGACGCACTCTTCTTATGCTCATGCAGCTTGATCGATTTCTGCACTTCGTCATCGCCCTTGACCACGGCCACGCCGACATTGACACTGCGACTCTTTTCATCCGAGGTGTCCACGTTGTTGAGGATGGCGTTCATCTCGGCAAGCTTGAGGCGCTCCTTCTCGGCTTCGATTTCCAGGTTCGCCTTGTCTTGGCCTGTGACTACGCCCTTGAGAATGACTTCGAGGTCGGCGAGGCGCACGGGCTTGATGAGGAAGAGGTTGATGCCGCTCGAGTTTGCCTCTTGCTGGATATCTGTGTCGGCGACGCCGGTGAGGGCGATGATGGTCACTTTGGGGAGGTTGTGCCGGATTTCATGGGCCCGGATTTGGCGCGTGGCTTCTAGGCCGTCCATGACGGGCATGTTGATGTCCATGAGTACTACGTCGATGCGTGATTCTTCCTCGTCATTGGAGGCTTTGTAGGTTTCGAGCGCTTCTAGACCATCGGCGGCGAGTATGTGTTGGTGGCCGAGCTTGTCGACAAAGGTGCGGAGGAGACGGAGGTTGATGGGGTTGTCATCAACGCAAAGGCATCGCAGAGCACGAGTGGGCTTTGTGTATCTCGACTGCTTGATGGGACTCGAGTTTACCGATCGTATCTCAGGAGCACTACTGATGCTAGTGAGTTGTGGTCGGACGGGTTCCACGACGTGCAAGTGGCTGTTAGGTTTCAAGGACGTATCTTCCTGAAGGCTGAGCTCAGAGATTTTAGGGAGGGCTGGATCGCTGCTGGTTTTGTGCACGACTCCTCGCTGAGCATGTCGATCAAGACATGAAGAGAGTGCCTTTGCCATCTTGTGTGGACCCACTGGTTGGCCGATACATTCAAAGATGATACCAGGTACTGTGATGGCAGTTGTTGACTGTGCTGCTGCCGCGCCCTGGCACACGACGATGACAGGTGTTGCAGCTACCTTACCGGGGCTCTGACTGTACTGAGTTCGTAAAGCTTTGGCACAATTTTCAGTAGCAACGACCATGTCAGGCTCGCAAGTGCTGTCATCTTCATCGAACCGTTCCATGCCGAACCAGTCGGTACAAAGACTGTCCAGGGCCTTCAATGATAGCTTCGAAGCGTTTTTGTTCTTAAGGTCCTTGACATAGAACTCCTCTGCTTCGTTGAAACCTTCGAATCGCACCTTCAAACCCTTGGTGCGCTTGGTGACTTCTTGCAAGTGCAAATCTTTCTCTCCCTCCGGGCCGGTTGCACAGAAATTTGGAGACATGCGCGACTCTTTCAACGGACATGTGACTGTGAACTTGGTGCCACGGTCCTTCTCGCTTCGTACCTCAACCTCTCCTCCTAGAGATTCCACAATCTGCTTCACGATTGAGAGACCTAGGCCAGTACCCTGGCTCAAGGGATTTTCTTGCGCGAAAGAGTGGAAGAGTCTATTGTTGATGTAGTCCTCGGACATGCCAATGCCAGAGTCGGTCACTGAGAACCTGAATTCGCAAGTTTCATCCTCATTTTCCGGCTTTCGCTTTGCCTCGAGTTTTACCTTGATGTAACCACCAGGCGTATACTTTAGGCTGTTTCCAAACAGGTTCATGATCACACGACGCCAAGCACCAGGCTGAGTGCGAAAAACGTAGTTATCACTGTGGTTGATGTCGAGGACGATGGAAATTGGTGGCCTGTTCACCTTGGACGTGGTGAGCTCGTATGTCTGAGCGGATGTCTTTGCATATGTATAGCCGGCGAAGACACTCTCGACCACGTCTTCTGTCAACATGCTCATGTCGACGTCGTTGATGAGTGTCATGATGTCGTTTGTATGGGCTTGACCAGGACTAATGATATGCTTTGCACTCTGGGTGCGCTTCTTCTGCCGCTTCGAGACACCCCGCGTCAAATTGTTGATCTTGGCAAAGTCAAGGACCTGTACAATTAGCCGCGCGTCAGACGTAGTATGAATACCAAGCTTACATGGTTGATGGTCTCCAACAACGTCTTGCCACAAGTCTCGATAGTTGCTACGTGGGATACTTGCTGATTATCGAGATGAGAGTCTTTTAGCAAATCAGTCATTCCCAGTATACCGTGCTTGGGCCGAACTGTTAGCGCAGTCGTAGATGAGTTTTCCTGGAGCTAAATACATACCAGGGGTGAGCGTAGTTCGTGGCTGATTGAGGAGATAAAATCAGCCTTTGCAGCGTCCGCCAGTTTTGTATCGAGACGAGCGACTTCAGCCATGACGAAATTACTGAAAGCTGCAAGATAGCTGAGCTCCTGCTCGGTGGTAAAGATTCGCTTCGGCTCGGAACTCCAGATGACGGCTGTGGCAAACCATCGCTCGCGATGGGGATCCCACAGTGGATATAGAATCAGACTTCGTGCTGTAGGAAAGACTCTTCTCAAGTATGCTTCGTCGTCCAAGCTTCTGGACGACTCTGTCTTGCGGCCGGCAGTGAATGGAAATCCGTCAGCAGACTCAAACTCATCAAAGCTAGTCGAAGGTGAATTGATCGAGGGAGAAGCTGGGTCGTCATCAAGGTGGAAGATTTGTCCATGTGGGTAGAGGCGAAGGAGATGTCGCAAAACGCTTTCTGATATACATTCACCAGTGTTGGGCAGTGGCTTCGTATCACGGTCTGTCTTGCAAAGAGCTGCACCTAGGATATCGCACGGCTTGTCTGGTTCTGGTAGTTGATCGGGATCGAAGTCGTCGTCGACAAGACCACCGAAAGTACTAATCTTGGCATCAAAGAATGCCACACCCTCTGCCTCGGTCGAGTCTACAATCATGTTCGCAGCGCGAATAAAATGGGCTCGAAGTTCTGGAGCTACTCTATCCTTTTGCTCTGCTTTTGTGAAACCTTTGGTCGAGTTGGATGATGTCGTGGTGATTTCTGGGCGGGGGGGCTGGACGGCTTCGGTGGGAGCCAATGGAGCGGCAGCCTTGTTCAAAGGCACATGGGTAGGTGGCAGGTCGCCGTTGGATGGGCTTGCTGTACTAGGTGGAAAGTGACTTGGCAGCAGCGTTTCGTTCAAAGGCCCCACCATAGCCGGGTCGGTGTGGTTGTGTCCGTTGACGGCGGTAGGCCCTTGTTCGGTGGGAGTGGTTACGGAGGGACGCTGGCGCTGGGGCACGATGGCATCTGGCAGATCGGAGGGTTGAGGTTGGTCGGTATCCCATGGATCCTGCGCCCAGTTTTCCAGGCCACTCTTCCCTTCGGCAAACGAACCCAAGCTCTTGACCATGATCTTGGCCCTGCGGTGGTCTTCGGCCGCCCTCGTTCTCTCCAAATGACGCATCACGGTGCCTGCCATGCTTTTCAAGAAGGCCAATTGGTGGGGTGTCAAGCCATCTCGCGGGTTCTCGTCCAACACACAATACGTGCCGATGCTGTGGCCGCTGGGGCTGCGAATCGGGACACCAGCATAAAAGCGCGAGTAGGGCGGGCCCTTGACAAAGGGAAAGTTGCAGAAGCGCTTGTCTTGGCTCAGATCGTTGACGACGAGAGAGGGCAGGTCGCTCGGATCGTCGAGGGGCAGGGTGGTGTACTTTGGAGCGAGGTTGACGGTGTAGTTACAGAGACTCTGCTCTTTGGGGAATATGGTGGTGCCAAAACATAAGCGATCGTCGTCGAATTCAGGGTCGCCCGTCTGCAGGGACAGCGTCTTGGTTGCCTCGGCAAGAAGAAAGCAGTCCTTGCGGTCGAAAAAGGAGATCAGACATCTCCGGGCATTCAGACGCAGAGCGCCCAGTTGCGCAAATGCCGTTAGGGCCTTATCGTCGGAGGCCCGTGGTGCGTAGTCCAGAGTGGGCGGAGGGGTACTCGGGGGTGTCTGTGATTTGGGTGCGGGCGACGGCGACGACTGGCGGCTGCCAGGGCCATCGGTCTGGGAGAGCTGGAAACCTGGCCTCGGGTAGTACCTGGGCATGGTGTCAGTGAAGGACCCTGACGGCTGGCTGGCTGCGGCAGGACGACAAACCGGTAGAAAGCCTTCTCTCGCTCCTTGGCCAAATCGGAATGGTCGATCCGTCTGCGCCTCCGGGCGTGGGAGCGTGCAACGGCATGATCGTATGTATCCGACATTTGCGCATGTAAGAGAGACAAGACCCTTTTGCGGAGAAGGGTTTACCATAACCACGCTGCAAGCCACTAACGCCCGCTAGGGCAACGGGTGTGTATGTTGGGCAGATCTGGACAATAATCGGGCAGACTGAAGGTGCAGACCAACCACAGTAGGACGCTGGACAGGCGCCGACTCTGGTTAGCGGACCGCCCGAGTCGCCTCACAGCACTGCGACTGCTGACGGTCGACACTGCGAGCAATAGAGCGCGGCGGACTGCAGGCCGCCAGACGTCACGCGAGCCGCTACCAGCCGCCTACACACGAATTAGAGACGACGTGTGAATTTTTTGGCGAGGCTGCCGACGCGCTCCAATGCCAGGGCGGCGGACGCAGGACGCAGGACGCGTTTGTGCTCCAGGCCACATCCACGGCTTTTCAGCCGCGCCGCTGTAGCTCGCCCCTTAGCGCCAAACGCTCCCTGACGGCGATTTGTGGGCGCCTCAGCCGGGCACACGCTGATCGCTTGGCTGGCCTCGACCCCACTACCCCTCCATGGCCGGACAAACGCCGAGCTTCCTTTGAGTCTCATACTGGCGACCTGGACTAGACCAATTCCACCGCCTCCTACCGCCTCTGTCAACCAACGCCGAGTGCAGCATGGGACGTCTTGTAAAGCTCGCGACATGTTCGCTCAACCAGTGGGCCCTGGACTGGACGGGCAACATGCAACGCATCAAGGAGAGCATCAGAATCGCCAAAAAGCAGGGCTGTACCTACAGAGCCGGTTCCGAGCTGGAAATCTGCGGCTATGGTCTACTCGATCATTTCCTGGAACAGGACAGCATCCGCCACAGCTGGGAGCAACTAAGCATTCTCTTGCAAGACCGGTCGCTTGACGACATCATCATCGACGTGGGAATGCCCGTCCGTCAGTCGGGCAATCTGTACAATGCAAGAGTGATCATCTTGTCCGGTAAAATCCTCTTGATCCGCCCAAAGATGAGTCTGGCCGCTGGAGGCAACTACCGCGAAGGCCGTTATTTCATCCCGTGGAACCGCCCACAGCAGGTGGAACAATACGAACTCATGGAACTCTCCGAAGAAGCCCTGGCGTTGCAAGACAGCCCCTTTGTACCCTTTGGCGATGGCATCATCAACGCTTTGGACTGCAAGCTGGGATACGAGACTTGCGAAGAGCTCTTCACTCCAAGGAGTCCTCACATCGATCTATCTTTGGCAGGATGCGACATCATCATCAACAGCTCCGGCTCACATCATGAACTTCGGAAGCTCGATACCCGCATCGACCTGATAAGAGGAGCAACGGCCAAGTGTGGTGGCGGCTACATCTACGCCAACCAACAAGGCTGTGATGGCGACCGACTCTACTACGACGGCTGTGCCATGATTGTCGTCAACGGTAGCATCCGCGCACAAGGCTCACAGTTCTCTTTACGAGACGTTGAGGTCGTAACTGCAACCATTGACTTGGAGGAGATATGGGCATACCGCACAGCCCCATCTCGAGGCCTGCAAGCTGTATCCGCTCCACGCTACGAGCTCTTTCGCGCAAACCTCCGCCTTTCGTCTTCAGGTGCCGACTTCGACCCGGAGCACCGCCCCACCCCAGCTCAAGCACTGCGATTGCACACCCCTGAAGAGGAAATTGCTTTGGGCCCTGCATGCTGGATGTGGGACTATCTGCGTCGCTCTGGCCAGTCCGGATTCATGTTACCTTTAAGTGGCGGCATCGACAGCTGCGCAACGGCGACGCTAGTCTTCTCCATGTGTCGGCTTGTCTATCAAGCGGTATTGGACGGCAGCGAACAAGTCATCGCCGACGTCCGTCGCATAGTTGGTCCCTACCACGGAGAAGGCTGGCTGCCGGAGAGCCCACAACAAATCTGCAACGGTATACTACACACAGTCTTCATGGGAATGTCACAGCAGTCAAGTCCAGATACTAGAAGTCGGGCTAAGAGGCTAGCGGAGAACATTGGAAGCCACCACATCGAGGCTGACATAGACGACATCTACAACAGCCAGAAGAATCTGTTGACCAAAGCTACCGGCTTCACACCTCGATTCAGGGCTCATGGTGGTGGGCCAGCAGAGAATCTCGCACTACAAAACATCCAGGCCAGAACTCGGCTCGTTTCTTCCTATTACTTTGCCCAAATGCTGCCTACAGCCCGAGAAAGGCCCAACGGAGGCAGCCTCCTCGTGCTTGCTTCAGGGAACGTAGACGAATGTCTCCGCGGCTACCTCACAAAATACGATTGCAGCAGCGCAGACTTAAATCCCATCGGCTCCATATCCAAGACGGACCTCAAACGCTTCATCAGCTACGCGCAAACCGAATTCCAGCTCCCCATCCTCGGCGAATTCCTCGACGCAACACCAACAGCCGAACTCGAGCCCCTAACAGAAGGCTACTCGCAAAGCGACGAAGTCGACATGGGCATGACGTACAAGGAACTCGGCGTCTTTGGCAAATGCCGCAAGGAGTTGAAGCTGGGGCCGTACGGGACCTGGGTCCGCCTCGCCCACGAATGGTCGGACTTGTACACGCCTAGGGAGGTGGCCGACAAGGTCAAGCGGTTTTTCCACTACTATGCTATCAATCGGCATAAGATGACGACTATGACGCCAAGCTACCACGCTGAAGCTTACTCGCCGGATGATAATCGCTTTGATCTGAGACCCTTTTTGTATCCGCCTTTTTACAAGAATTGGAGCTTCAAGCGGATTGATGAGGAAGTGGAGAGACTGGAGAAGAAGGCTTCGAAATAAGCAGGTTGTGCCTGGAGGGGGGGGGGGTTATCATACCAGCATCGAGGTTTTGGCATAGTATGCGTGGGATACACAGGCTACGGCCATCCATAGAGGATACTTGATACACGTAGTAGCATCAAAATAAACAACAGACCAAGTCCCCGTTGCTTCCTCACCACCTTGTACAGTGTAGCATATCGCATACCCGCGACGTTGTGACATTGTACACGCAGACGCAAGCCGCAGAAAGCTAATGGAACAGTCCAACCAAAGTTTGAAAACTCAGGGACGCATGTTATCCTATAGCGATGCTTTTATTGCAGTTATCAAGTTATCAAGCTATTTGCCGTACACATCTCATCTCATCTCGTCTCGTCTCAACTGTCTCGTTCCATCAAGCTCTTCCGTATCCGTGATTCGCGCGCGTGGTGGACTTGGACTTGCACCAACGGCCGTATCCGCGTTCTGCCATCTTGGACGGATGCACATTGGCAAAGACGAAATTTTGTAGTAGAAAAGGTTGTGCGTAGGTTGCATACATATATGCATGTTGTGGATGTGTTTTTTTTAAAAAAAAATAAAATGGGACGGACTTTACAATTGCACGGTGAAACACATCAAGGGTTGTTTTTGTTTAAACAGAAAAAAAACTACTCTTGAATTAAACATCTAAAGCAACTTTCGGAAGTGAGAGCTGAGGAGGGTATCGCAAATTAAGATTTTAGTATTCTTCTTGTTTACGGGCAAAGGCGAACAAACGCGCGCGCAAGCGAGCCTAATGTGGGGAAAAAAACACAGTCAGCCACGCGGGTTGAAACCTTGTGGGGATTTCTACGGCCGTTAGAGAGTAGTCTGGATGCATGCAAGCATGCATGCGTCGGGGTAGATGCAAAAGGGGGGTCGCAAAACTTGTCCGAAGCTCCGTCTTATCTTCCCAAACCAAGAACGCGCGTCAATCGCTGACAAGACAAATCGCATCTTAGTGGAGTACAATCTCCTTCCGCACGGGATTCCGCCGACTCCACGCTTGCTCGTGTATCCTAGCAACGGCAACGCGCTCCGCAAACTCGCCGTTCCACCTTACGAGCATAACATTCAGCATGCTCCAAGGCCCAGACGGGAAGTATTCAGCGTCGAAATCATCGACGTGTTGATCCCAGAGGAACCTGTCGCCGTCCCAAATGGGCGTCCCCGGCGGATGCATAGTGTTGAGGCCCGGTTTGCGATTTTCAGCGCAAGGTTTACGCCAGAGGGAGCGGGAAAGGAGGACGATTTCATAAGGGCCCGTGGACGAGGGCTGGGATATGGCTGATTCGTAGTCCATGATTACGCCGCAGTGTTTGTTGTCGTCTTCGTTGATGAGGTGACAGACGGGGATGTCTTTGCCGTTGTGGTCGAGTTGCTCGGCGCTGAAGCCCTCTGCGGAAATGGTGGCAGCTGTGAAGCGCAGCGTGTTGGATTGCGTTTTCGAGTCGCTGCCCCAGGGTGCGTGGAAATATGGTGGGTATTTGATTCGTAGTGAGGATCCTTTGTCTCGTCGCACTGTGTATTGCGCGGATGCGGGCCCGATGTGGTAGTTTACTACTTCCGATCGGAACCACTCGCCTTCGCTGCGCGGCGTCTTGTAGATGTCTGGACTGGTGGTGGGGTCAAAGGGGAAGTTTACGCGCCCATTGTAGGCGGTCCAGCTCCAGGATGGTTCATCGGTTGTCTCTTTCTTAGTCAAGTGTCCGGCTGGACACCATAGTAATGAATAGTCGAAGACGGCCTCGGGCAGCCCGTGAAGAAATTGGCCACCGCAATTTTTGGTCAAAGCTTTCGATGCTTTGACAAACTCCTTGGATTGAAATGCTTGATTTGGCGATATGCTGTTGCTGACGAGCTGGTTGTACTTTCGGAAGCCATGGAACCAGTTTTCAACTTCGCTGAAATCTATGTCTTGCGATTTGTTGCTTGCCATGCTAGTGGTTGACGAGGAGCGCAGTCTGTTCACTATTTCGCGAACAGAACCGCGACGGCCAGATGTGCTTGAGCGCGGCGAACGGGAATCATCGCTGTTGCTTGACGTTTGTTCGGGTGCCAGAAATCCATTTGCTGTTGTCGGTCTTGATTCTTTCTGTGGCGATGTCGATCTTCGAGACATTGGGCGACGGATCCAAGACGGTGACAATCTATCCAGAGGAGAGGTGGGTGTATCGCTTGGCATGATGAGCAGCGACATGGAGCGCGGGAGTATATTAAGTAGTATGTTTATAGCGTCCAGTCAAGGTTTCTCGTTGGGCAAGGCGGTGAGGTGAGTGTACAATGGAAGAGTCAGTATTGGTAGTCAATTCAGACTTCCAGTGTGTCGCAATGGCCGTCTCGCCCTTTTTTGTGTTCAAATCCCCTATCAGTGTTGCCGCTGTGAAAATGCTGCGCCCCGTTCGGCATGTTGCAAAGTATGGTTGGTGAGAACAGGAGTGTGTGACGACTGCGGGCACTACGAGGCTGTGCATGATCTGGATCACCGGCTCCACAAAGCCCCAATTTTTTGCATCGATTTCACGCCAGCTGTTTCCAACCATGGAGTCGCGGCTTGCGCTGGATGCTTTCGTTGGCCAAGATTTCCAAGGCTGCTTGGTTTTTGTAAGCTTTCACAAAACCAATGCGGAAACGTGACTCTGGCGTCTACGGATGGCATCGCTGTGTGGGTGCGGAGGTAGCAGGCCAGCAGAGTCTCCGTTTCTCATCAAACAAGGATGATTTGAGATGGCAGTGGCAGGGGCTGAGAGAGCACTCCGGTCGGTCCTCGCGATTCGCGGGTGCCCGAGGACCGGGGAGGGCGTTGGTTTGGGGTTCTTGCCCAACCAATTGTGACCTGGCCATGCGCCACAGAAGAACTGCGCCACTTTTGCGCCACAGCGGGGTCGTTTCTCCTCGAAGCTCGCGTCGTAGGCTCCGATTGTGACGCGTTGCTTTGCGTAGCTTCATAAGTCCAGCTGGCGATCGCATCAGCCCAAACAACAATCTGCGCCTCTGATCTGGAATCAATCGCCACCATGTCTGGATACGAGGGTAAGTCGATGCGACGGCAAGCGCAGACCAGATGATAACCAGAGGCAGTTGAACACAACATATCCGCCAAAGATGACAACCCGCAACAGCCTTCACGTCGACCCGATCTCTCGACCTTCTTCTCACAGCTTGAACTCGTAGATACGTCAGATCCGCGGGCGCATACAAACGCCAATGCTCTTCCGCAGCCCGAAAACATGGCGGCGGCATTCCGCTTGCTTGCCAATGCTTTCGAGACGATGCGCGGACGACCAGCGGACGAGAGCAGCGGAGACGGAGACCTGCTGGCCAACATGATCGAGATACTGCGCGAGAACGCCGATGACCCGCCTACTGAACTCAAGGGCGTGCCGGATAGCTTCCTCGACGAATTGGAGAGGGTGCCAAAGAAGGCGCTTAAGCCCTCAGACACATGTCCAATTTGCGTCAATCCGTTCCTTGAAGGTAGGACGCACGTCGCTATGGAGAGGACCTTGGCTGACCTGGGCGCGCATAGACGAATACCCACTCGTGGTTCAGCTACCATGCCACGACGATCACCGCTTCGACCTGGACTGCATAGGCCCTTGGCTCAAGCTGAACTCAACATGCCCTCTTGATCGCAAGGAACTTCTGAAGAAGAAGCAACCCCCGCCTCCACCTGCAGACGACGATGAAGAAGAATATGATGACATGTACGCTTGAGACGACAAACTTATAGACTGCATTGCATAGGAGTTAGGGCTATACCCAGATAGTGGAATGTGGAAATATGAGCGCTGACGATTGAACGAAGCGAGTGTGCCATGGAACGTCTTCGGCTGTTGCATCCTGAAAGAGGCCCTGAGTGCTTGCGGCCCCCAAAAACACGCAGTCACGCGCGATCTTTTGCCACCTGTTCGTCAGCCAATGGATCGTGTGAGCCGTTTCCTAGTTCACACTCAGTACCTGGTCCGATTGAACTTGACTCGTATCTATCCATTGCCGTTTTTTTTTACCGCGCCGTGAGAGCGCCAGTATCCAAGAGCTCTTCAGTGCTACATGACTGCATCAGTGAAATTGGCGCGCCCTCGCCAAATCTAATCACTGTACCTAATGAGCCGGTGAGCACACTCTGAGTTTGCCCAACAAGACTGGGGTCTTGCCCGAGCATACTTTGTGAGCCGTTTTCTTTGGACTTGGCGAACTCCAACATCTGGATCTCCACTTGACTGTGCACATGGCCAGCCATTATTTTCGCACGAATCATGCGAACCGAGTTGAATGGCTTTGCCCGCCTCTGGAGCAGAATTTCGTAGCTTGATCCCTCGTACAGAGTCTCTTATCCATAGAGCCTTGTGCTGGTGAGGTTCGAACACGCCGCCTGCTGTGTGGAGAGATTGGAAATGCTTCGTACAACTCCCCAAGTCTTGACGCTAGTGCTTCTGCAAACCATATGGAATACACAAAGGCTAATAGTGGATTGCCATCCGCAGGCATCATGCGCCTGGACAACGTCCCGATTGCGGGATTCAGGTCCGTTAAGTTTGTGTACTAGATATATCCGTCGGAACCGGTCAATCTCGCCATCATCCCACGAGATTATTGCCCAAAGTACTCTAGCACCACGACATTTACTCCATCGTACCTGGGTACATTTCCAATACAGAAAACGGACTTTGGGACAGTGCGATAGCCGAGGGAATGGACTGGTCTATCATGGCATAATGCAGAGTAAGCGATCCTTCGCGACTATTAAATCCGGAGAGCATGATGACATTCATCCTGCTAGCAATGAAACGTAAGCGAGGGGCAACGCTTTTACGTTGATTTTTTTGGCCAGTGGCGCTCGCCTTTATGAAATGCACTCGCGCATAACGGAGATTGGGGAGTGTAAGCATCGGTCGCCTCCTGATTACTCATGTCCGTCGGGATATTATTCGTACCGAGTTTTTAGCGTCCCCCAAACACTCCGTATCGTCGAAGATAGTCATCAAAATTCACGATCGCAAAGCTGAGATTTCGGAAAAAGGTAGCCACGGGAAATGATTGCAAGAACGGTGGAAAACGCATGTATATCGAGTAGAAGTGCCTATCCGATGCCCAGAAAGGGCTATACTTGTATGACTTTGTAATGTGGAGTAATCCTCGGTCTTGATCCCTACCTGCGGACGAATCGCGGTCGGGACGCCGAAAGCCCGCTCCACATCAGCAATTGCCATCGCAACACCTTCACCCCACTATGAAAGTAAGGTCGCATCCCCCAAACCATCATGTGTCGACCTGCGCGAGGAATTTCGGGAATTAGCGAAAAGTCAATAACTTCTCATGGTCGCTCAAATTAGCATGGACGCGTCCAGTACTGCCAGTAATCTTTCCAAGAAAAGAGCCTCCAAAGGCCTTCGTCGACCTTGCTGGGAATGTGAGATTGAAAGTATACGTTGTGTTTGAGGCTGTGTGCTAACCTATCTGTAGGCAAGAAGCCCAAGGTTCATGGTGATGTAGGCCAAACCAACATCGGCTCTCCACTCAGCATGGACCAACACAACCCCGAGAAAGTGGGCGAGCAGAACACTTGCGCAGCACATATTGCGGAAAGGTTGGGCAAACTTGAGCAGCTCTTTGAGAAGTTTGTGTGTCGCAAGAATTCCACCAGTGGCGCTTCGTTCGCTGCGCCGCAAACCCCCCCGCCTACAGCTTCAACCTCTAGCGAAAATACCAGTAAACCCCACAGGCCAGAGACTCCAGGCGACGCGCACAGTACATACTCTTTAGGATCCGGAATTGTGAGCTGGATGCTCTTCCTATTGTGTCACTCCAACTAACACTCGCAGCTCGGTGCCCAAACGTGGACTTCAGCACCTTCAATTCGCACATTGGTGGATAAGCAAGACAGTAGAGGGCAGTACAATGGATGCGAATACTCTCACCGGACCTTGACGGCCTTGCTACCCTCACAACACGATGCAGACATCATCTTTGAATCATCCAACGGGTGGATGATCCTTGATGGCGTCTACCGAGCTTCCGCGGAGATTTACGTCAACAAAGATAAACAGTCCTATGCTCTCGACATGCGAGCTGTGGCTAAAGAAAGACCGGTCATCGTTGCGCGTACACTTGTGCATTTGGCCATCTGTCTCAACTCGCTTCCGCCCGAGTTTGACTGTTCGCGGCTCTCCAGCATATGGAACTTGGACAGCACCATGCAAAACTACGTTGCAACAGTCACCTCCATCGTTGCCTGTTCGGATGAGCAAACGATGACGCTCCATGGACTCGAAGTTCTGCTACTGCTTGCCCTATACCACCTGAATAACGCGTCACTGAGGCAGTCCTGGCTCACGATCAGGCGCGGCCTTAATCTGGCTCACCTTATGGGATTCCAGCGGATCATTACTCAGGAAGACCACAATCCACCAGTCCCTGCCGTGTCCAATGCAAAGCAGATTTGGCGCAGTTTTGTTGATCTCGACCGCTATCTGAGTTTGCATCTTCGCCTTCCTTTTGGCGCGGAGGATTACCCGATGACGGGAGACAGCGACTGCCATCTTGTACACCGGGCCAAAATCAACGCGATAATACGATCAGTGGCAGAGCTCGACCGCGAAGTCTCGCCACAGGGATACTCTTCGGCGCTCGCAGTGGATGAACTACTAGAGTCGTCCGTGAGGGAGATGCCGAAGGAATTCTGGGAGGTCCCCAACATACCATCGACAGCAAGGTCACCCGAGTCGTCGGCAGCGTTGGAGCGGCTGATGGTGCAGATGTGGCACTTTGAGATAAAGATCTTCATCCACCTACCCTACCTACTCCGAGCCCACCACGACGATCGATACGACTACTCAAAAGTCACCGCGTTACAGGCAAGTCGCAATGTCTTGATGCGATGGTTTGCGCTACGAAACTCCAACATCACACAAGCCTTTTGTCGGATGGCTGAGATTGGTGTATTCATCGCCGCCGTCACCCTCACCTTGGACATCGTCATCGAGCTGGGTACAAAAGACAAGATCGAGGTGCAAAAGACCAAAGGCACGGATTTCGCCATGATCTGTCGCCTTATCGGCGAGATGGAGAAGCTCGCCAAGGCAAGCCCGCGCGAGAAGACGGCTGCTCGCAGCGCCATTGTGCTCAAGAAGATACTCTCTTCGCTGGATCCGAACAAACAGCCCTTGGGCAAATCACAGCACATCATTCCTTTCTTCGGAACTGTGGAGTTGGAGTTCAAGAAGCTGCCCAAACGCACCGGGCTCAATCTCGATTCTGATGCGGGAAAGATGATGAATGTGACGGCCACTGGACATCATCTCCCCGTTTTCTCATTCACCAATAACTCGCTGTGGCCTAAGCCGGAGCCAAGTTCGGAGAACGAGTTTGACTGGAACATGGTCCTCTTTGATGGGTTGGAGGATCGTGACACGGAAGGGAACTGGATGTTCTAGTCATGTCCTCGGGTGGGACGCAATGACGGTTGGCTGTGCGGCAAGCGCACTATGTTTTGTGTTGTTTCTTTTGTGGGATTTCTTGTGACGGCGTTGCTCACGTGGATGACTTGGCGCTTGATGGATGGTGACCCGGTGCTTGGTGTGATTCGGCGGTCTACAAAATTTTTCCCCCTCCCCGCGTCCAGCGCTTGTTGTATTTTTTTTTTGTTTCTCTCTCTCTCTCTTTTGGTTTCATGGTTGGCAGTTGATTTAGATATCCCCAAACTTGGCAGGCGGCGAACTAGGATAGGGTGAATAGGAGGTGAGATGTCGTCGTACACATGGATCATGCACAGTTGGTGAGCACGGCTACAGATGTAGTGGGAGAAGCGAGAAAAGTCTAGAAAGGTGCACTAGTCCCAATGCTACGAGCAGCCAGACACGCGGTGTTGAGCTGGCAAAGGCTGCAGCGGCAAGGCTGAAGCGCGTGTAGGGGTGGTACTGCAATGTGCCGCTGGCTGATAGGCTAGGCGGGGCGGTACTGCAGCAGCAGGAGGGCCGAATGGCTATCTCTGGCAGCGTCTCGGCTTGGCATATCGAGATTCGCGCTCCTCGCAGCAAAGGGCAATGTGAAGTTTGAGTTTATGTAAAGCCGGGTGTTGGTTGCGCGTGGTGCCTGGCGAGGTGGAAAGATCGCGCGGCGACGGCGACGGCAGACGGATCGCCTTCATCCTTGGCCCATGAACCCTGACTTGCGACCGACGGCTTGCCAACGCCTCTCACACGACCATCTTCGCTTGCGCGACACGACCCACGCGCTGCGCTTCTTCTGCATGTCGCTCCTATCCACTTCCTAGGAGCGAGTCTGTAAACACTCTCACGCCTGACCGCCGGGACCATGGGCACGCAGCAACCGCACATGCAGGCCAGCCTCTGGGCATGCGACGCCCGTCATGGCACCACGCCCGCGACCACGACCACGCTCACCGAGACCATGACAACAGCCCCGGCCGGCATCCAGCGGCCATCGCTCAGCCTCTTCGAATGCATCGTTACCTCGTACCCGCCCATCCTCGAGTCGCTGCTCGCCCAGATATCCACCGCGACCCTGCTCGAACTCTACCACACCTCACCTCACCTGCGCGACTTCCTCCGGAGATACCCGCTCGCATGGAAGACGCTGTCGTTCCGCCTGCCCCAGCCCGCCGCTGCAGTCGGCTCCCCGGGCAACGAGACGCCGGAGAACAGGGAGCGGCAATCCAAAGCCTACTCCTTTGACGCCCTGCTGAAGCAGATCATATCGCCCAACGGCACACGCCTGACCAACCTAGACCTCTGCAACACGGCAGTCACCGGCATAGCACTAGTTGGAAGCGTGCTCGGCCCGCGCATCGACACGCTCCAACACCTCTCGGTTCGAGGCTGCAAGAACGTGTCCATCAAGTACCACATCGTCCCATTTCTAGAGCCATATACCCTCAAGGATGCACCGTGGATACAAAAGGACCTCGCCCTCAAGAGCCTCTACACCTACCGTTGTCGGCATCACCGCCGCCGCCCCTATCTGCCCTCTTCTCTCATCCGGAGAGACTCCGACTCCGACCCCACCCACCAGCTCATCGAGATATGCCATCAGCTGGGCATATGGACCGATACCGCGTGGTGTCCGAGCCCGGGCGGCAGGTGCTTCCGACGGAAAGACTACCATGCAGGAAGAGCAGGACCGCTGAACATGGAGGTTTGGGTACCCTTTGACAGGCTATGGCGATCAAGTAACCGCATAGGGCCTGTCGACGGCACCAAGAAGCTGGGCGAGCACGACGGCAGGCTATGGGAGATTGCTGAGACGGGCCAGGATGGCGAACCACTTGGGCCCGAGAATGGAAACTCTGCCGGAGAGGGCAAGCACGTCCCGGTGCATGAGCGAAAGAGTCACACGTCGTTTGTCCAGGACGTCAAGTGCTCGCAGTGCGACGATGTGATTCTGGAGCGGTGCGAGTCGTGCAGTGTCCGCATGCACTGCATGGGCTGCAGGAAGACGTTGTGTGCTAGCTGCGCTTTCAACAGGCCGATACCGAGAAAACGTGTAAAGACACGGCATTTTGCCAACCTGGCTTTTGGCAATACAGGCACACTGGGCAGTGCCCTTGGACAGGCATCTGGGTCCATGGCACCCATAGAAGACAGGAATCAAGAAGAAAAGGTCGATCGGAATCGCTTCTGGTGGGCACCGGGAGCCACTCGCTCACCTAACCTGATGAACGAGAGCGCACACGACGATGACTCGTCCGACTCGGAAGACGGCGGGATGAACAACGGGATGCTTGTGCCACCGGCAAATCGCGAACCTCCCAAGCTCAACATGCACTGGTGCTGCCTGGAACCCATCTTCTCTGGTGGTGGTGGAATCGCTGTCCTAGGCAATGGCCTCGGTGGCAGAGGAGCAGACAAGATACGTGCAGCCCCCTTGCCACGCAAGAAGGAGTATGAGGACCCAGATTTCAGCAATACACTCCGGCCCGTCGACTACATCCGCGAGATGAAGAACAACGGCCTCTACGAGTACGTCCTTGGCGAAGACGTCGATGTACTTTCCTACCTCAAGCAGGAGTCGCTGGACCTACAACAGCAGACATGTCCGCGAGGGTTATGCAACGACTGCTATAGGAGTTTCAGGTGGAAAGTTTCGTGCCGGGCTTGCAAGAGCCCGATCTGCAAAGAGCACGACTTTAGGGCGCTCAAGGTCCGCAAATGTGGCTATCGGGACTTGCATACGGAACGTGAGCACGTTCGAGCACACAACGAGCCACCACAACGCCTGGTCATCCCTGAATTCAATCCCAATCGGACGAGCATGCCAGATCCCGAGCGTACGCCTACTGCTTCGTCTTCTTCCCACATTGACTTTTACTCTGCCGGAGACAACGAGTCTGAATCCTCCGAGACGCCAATGTCACAATCTCAAATCTTGGTTGCCCCTCCGCAGCACTCGTCCATCGACATGTCGACCACAACGTCATTCAACTCCATGTCAAATCCGGACCCATTCCCACTTGCGACTTCATTGTCTTTCATCCCGGTCAGCTCAGCGCGCCCACGATCCCTCAGTGTCTCTGGTGTGAGGGGGCGACCCACCAGTGCCTGGTCACAAAGCTCGCCACGGGCACCTGTCAACCATCCTGTCACGAATCCGCTTCCACTCCCCTGCAATCCACGTCATCCCGTCCAATGGGAAGGGTGCGGGGCCTACTTTTGTCAGTATCCACGACCAGTAGGAGACAGCAGACCGCAGTGCCCAGCCATGCTAAAAGAGTGCTCCGAGTGTGCGGTCCTTGTTTGCGAGGTAAGTGCATTTTGGTTTTTATCATCAGCTTTAATACTAACATGCCATCTAGCCATGTTCATCCTCAAGCCCATCTTGCACATGTACATTCTGCACCGTTAACTACCATTGCCCGACATGTACACGCAAAGCCAATGTCCGCGCCAAATGCCGACTCGACGCCGAGATCAAGGCGAAACAAGAGGCAGAACTCCGTGCGATGGCCAAACAGAAGAAAGACGAGGAAGAGCGTGGGCAGGCAGATGAGTTGGCCGGGGCAATGTACGAGTTCTTTACTGGCGTATATCACGACGATCCAATCGCAGATGACGAGGTAAACGTGGACGGCTCTGCCTTTCTGATGGGTGACCTACCCATTCCGAGCCCCGATTCCATCACCGTTACGACGGAATTTGGAGTCGTAGAAGAACCGGCAAACTTTACAACCATCAGCGCCTCTGGTCCTTCCCCCTTCCACACAGCATACGACCATTCCGACGACGAAGAGAACAATGTTGAAATGACCGAACATCTACATGAGGAGGACGGGACGCTCCAACAAGGCCTAGCGCAGATGCACCTATCTCAAAATACGCATGCAGATGGCATGAGCGCACACATTACGTACTTGCCAGTCGAGGTTGAACCAGAGCATGTGCATGATGATGAAGAAGAGGAGGAGGAGGACGTCAACGACACAGGCGAAGAAGCAGACATTGACACGGACGATTTCGACGCCGGTGCCGAAAGCACTTTTGTCGATGAATTCGGCGATGAGACTATCGGCGGTGGGGGTGGTGGTGTTCTTACCCCTACCACCACCATCACAGCTTGAACATGAATGGAATCCAATCTCAACATGGAACACATGACATTGCAAATGGGCAGCAACAGAAAGCAACAGGAGTTTTTACTACCAAAGGAAATGGCGCAATAATCAGGGAGCAAAGCAGGTTTCACCCAGTCTAAAGCTTTTCTTCTCATGTTCGGGCGAAAGCGGTGGGATGGCAAAGGGAAGGCAGGATGGCATCCAAGTCAGTATGATACCCAAAGGGAAACTTAACAAATATATGGTATATATTCGGAAATCAACCAAATGAAAACGGCGGCTGGAGGTAAGGATTTCTTTTAGGGGGTCGTTATTTATGGCGCGGGGCAAAGTAGGAGGATTGACGTGTTGTTTTTGTTGACTCGTCTTTCGCTTGTTTGGCTTCGTCTTCACCGTCGCTGGAGTAAATTATTTCTCCAACTCTCTCTCTCTCTCTGTCTCTTTTTTTTTATGCTTTTACTAGATTTGTGAATGGGTATATCATTAGGATTTTAGTCTCATGATCATCTCGCTTGTTCTTTTTCCTCAATATTAGCTATAGAATTCACCAATCTGTCCTTGCATCTTTATCCACGTTCGACATTCTGCTATGCTTGAGGAAGAAAAAGGAGAAAAAAGAGAAAAAGGATAAGAAGAAAAGAAACGAAAAATGTCATTACGCAAGTTCCACGATTGAAAAGCCCATGAGAAAGGGAAACACAAAAAGGACGAACAAGCATAGGGGATATCGCACTCCAAACACCACATGCCAACATCCACATCCCCATGTCCACAAAAGACCACTGTATGCGCCACAAACCAAAGAAGAAGAGAAGGGAAGAGGGGAAAAAAAGCTCACACCTCAAAAACCCTACGCCCTCGCCCTCATCCTTCCCCTTAACAAGACCAAGCCCATCTAAGACCTATCCTTATCCTTAGTCATAGCAATGCTCTTCCCACTCTTCCCACTCTTGGTACTCTTCAAACTCTTTTTACTAGCACTGCGTTTAAGTTTGGCCTTGAGCTTAGACCACTTCTCCCTCAAGCCGCCATCCTCATCCTCATCGTTGTACCGGGGCCGCTCTACACTGTCCAGACTGCCGCGGGGGTATTCCAGCTCGCTGCCGAGATCAAGACTATCCGTGTTGGCACCATGTGCGTTACGCTTGGGCGTCTGTTTGCCAGGGGTATCACGACTAGTATAGGCCGACGAAGAGAGGGCGTCTTTGTGTTTACCCAGCAGCATAAACTGCAGCGTCTGCCACGCGGGCATGTCCGCAATGGGCCCGTCTTTCGAATTCCCCTGTACATCAGCGTTCTTCCAGGGGCAGTGTTCGCGGTGTGATTCGAGCAGATTGAGACGCAGGCTGCTGATAGGGACAGAGAGTTTCTGGCTCATTTCGGTGAGGCGCGTGGCCGAGGAGAGCCACAGGCCGAGGCGCTGGAAACAGTGGTTACAGACTGCGAGCGAGATGCGGGATTCGCTGGTGCCGGTCCAGCCGTAGAGGGCAAAGGCAAAGGCGACGGTCGAGGTGGGGGTGCTGGGCGGAGGGGTGTCTGGGGTGGAGGTGAAGAATGTACTGGGTATGCGCTCGATGATACGCTGGACTGGCGGGTCCGGGTAGGTTATGTGCTCGAGTAGGGGAAGCTCCTTTGCTATGGCGAGGAGGGCACGGTAGCGATCGAGGAGTTCGGTGGAGCTCTTTGTTCGCGAGGCGATGGGGATGTGGTATATGTCCTCTGTTTGAAGTGTTAGTAGGGCTCGGGCTTACACATAGTTCAATGCGTACCTTGACAGCCTCGCTTCCTCCACAGGCAGTCATCAGCGTGCCCTTGGATGATGAGCTCCTTGTATCTTTCCACCAGTGCATCGTCAATGTCAACCGCCAAATCTTCGCTCATCTCAAGAGTCTTCCCACTTGCATCTTTGCGCTTCGGCCTCAACTTGACCGCAACACGGTTTTCACACCCTCCCTTGCACGCCACTGTGTTCCAGATGTCGCAGCTCCATCCTCTCATGGCCCACTCGACTTCGTTGATGGCATCTGGTTTCGTGGTCCACTTTCGCACATCTGCAAACGTCTTCAGTCGCTCCAGGAAATGGTCCTGGCTGTAGGGCTGGAAGTTTGGTGCTCTGCGCGGCGTCGAGGCCTTGGGTGTCGAGGCCTTGGGTATGTGCGCTGTCTTTCCTACTACTCTGACTGTGCCTTCTCTTCGTGGTAGGAGAAGCTGCTCCTTCAACTGCTGGATGCGGGCCTGGCCCTCTGATATGTTCCGTTGTCGCTCCATGCTTAGACCTGCGCTGCGCGGTCGCTTGTTCGGCGGCTCAGGGCTTTCTGGGTCGGAGAGCGAGGCGGTTGATGCATTCGATTCGTGAAGACTGCTTGCGAGTGAAGTGGTTGATGTGCTGGCGGTCAGGTTGTCGAGAAGCCGGTTGAATTTGCGCTTTGTCGTCGCCAGCGCAGGCTGCTGTTCTGTCGAACCCATGCTGTATGGCTAGGGTGAGGGTGCAGGGGCGTTTCGAGTTTTGTTTCTGGGTTGCGCGCGGTGCAGCAGTCGGTGAAGAGGTCGTGCCGATGTTTGTTTACTTTTGCCCAGGTCGGATGGGAGAGCCGTAGCAGTTGCCAGGCGTCAATAACGTGATGCTCCTGTTCGCATCAGCAGGCCGGGGTAGAAATGACAAGTCGTGATGGCGAGTGTCAATACCCGCTAGAATATCTCCGAAGCGGTAGGGCTGCTGGCGTTGTTGCTATGGAGGTTTGCTGGGGCCATGACCAAAGCAGTAACCTCCGCCCGCCGCCGTGCCAAGCTCGGCCTTCGCGCGTCAACCCACCCGACTGCAGAACCCCACCAACGCGTGGAGGGGCAGAAGACGTATTAGCTCATTCATGTCCACCCAAATTGCGCCATCTAGATTCTTTCTTCTCGCCGTCGTCATCCTGGCTTTTTCACTCTTCAATCCCGCTTTACTCTCTCGCAGTGTTGCTCGTCTCTCCCAACTGAAGCATCACATCTACCCATCAGCTCCCATAACTTCACATTTCCTGCATACCAATTCCACCATGGCCTACGAAAAGGAGCTTGAGATTGCTCTCCTGGCCGTCCAGCGCGCCTCCATCCTCACAAAATCCGTCTACTCGAGCCACTCCAAGGGCACCCTCTCCAAGAGCGATTCCTCGCCCGTCACAATTGGCGACTTTGGCGCCCAAGCCCTGATCATCGCATCGATAAAGCACGCTTTCCCCGAGGATGAGGTAGTCGGAGAGGAGGATGCCAACGATCTCCGCAATAACGACTCGCTGCGCGATCTTGTCTGGGACCTGGTACAAGCAGCCAAGTTGGAGGATAGCTCGGCAGAGGAGAAGATTGGCGGGCCCATCAAGAGCGCCGATGCCATGTTGTCCGCGCTTGACCAGGGCAACAGCGAGGGAGGCAGGAAGGGAAGGATCTGGGCACTCGACCCCATCGATGGCACAAAGGGTTTCCTGCGCGGTGGACAATATGCCGTCTGCTTAGGTCTGTTAGTAGATGGCGTCCCCACCGTCGGTGTCATCGGATGCCCCAACCTCCCCGTAGACGACCAAGCGCCTCTCACCACCACTACGGGCCAAGACGCAGATGACAAGGAAGGCAAGGGTGTACTGTTCGGTGCAGTCAAGGGCGAAGGTGCCACCAGCCGACCGCTCAGCAAGGGTGCTCTTCAAGAAGCCAAGAGCATCAAGATGAAGCCGCTTTCAGACGTGACCCAAGCAACCTTTTGCGAATCTGTCGAGGCAGGCCATTCATCACAAGGCGACAATGCCGCCATCGCGTCCAAACTCGGCATCACCAAGCCCTCGGTCCGCATGGACTCGCAAGCCAAGTACTGCTCCATTGCCCGCGGTGCAGGTGACTTGTACCTGAGACTGCCCACCAGCAAGACGTACCAAGAGAAGATCTGGGACCATGCTGCTGGTGTTGTCCTTGTTCAAGAGGCTGGTGGCGAGGTCACAGATGCCTATGGGAAGCCGCTGGACTTTGGCCTTGGAAGGACGCTCAAGGAGAACAAGGGTGTGGTTGCTGCTCCTAAAGATGCTTTCGCACAGGTCATTGGCGTGGTCAAGGAGGTTTTGAGCGCTAAAGAATAGATGTAGCGTGCTGAGTCGTGAATGAATGATACCAAAAGTTGTCTGATGATGTACTCGTCAATCTTCTTTGCTAGATGTTTTGCTTCTGGTGACCGTGCTCTACACAATACCTCACCTGCCTTTCTCTTATCGGAGCAAGAAACACTGCATACCTCCAGGCAGCGTCAATTCAATTCGCATTCCATCGCCGTATGCATATTTTGTTCCCCATAGTCTGCATGCATGCGATGATTGATTGATTGATTAATACCAGCATATGCGTTCAGCCTTGAAGATGGTATATTACTTCCTGGATAGGAAAACTTTTGTCCCGCATAGTCTCCATAAATGAGGTGATTGATTTATACCTTTGTATGTGTCTAGCCTCAAAAATCGCAATTTCGCCAGATACCCTACCAACAGACGCACGGCCCGACCATCATGCGTCTACACACTCCCCACCCCCATCAGACGTCGGGGAGCAATGGAAGGAGTTATTAGGTGAGGGCAGACCTTCCACTAAGCAGACTTCGTATTGAACAATTTCTGGGCATTTTGCTGACATGTAGAGGGCTGGTTCAGCATCTCGTATGCTGCCAGTAAGGGACAGGAGAAATTCAGCCTCTACTAGAACCTGGAAGCGATCATGGAAGCCTGCAAGAGTTTCATTCTAGATATGTTTTGTTCCAAGTATAATTTTTGTTGAGGAAAAGAGAGCTAGAGGAGCAGGTTTAGGAGAAATAAAATGGTTACTTCTATCGATCTAGAGCTGCTATCGAGAGCTCGTTTAAATACAAATCGGCTTTTTAGTATAGCCGAGCGTCGTCTTCGTGGATAGGCTAGCGTGGGTAGCGTTGTGGCTATCGACGTTGTTCTGGTTGCGACAATTTTTGTTTGTTTAAGTTTTGTAAGAGGTGTTGATGTCCGAGTGGTCCTGATACAGGATTGGGAGGAATTTGGGCCCTGGAATAGCTTGTTAAATGAGCTAGCGATTCTTTTGGGAAATGTGCTTCGCGAGATGGGACGAGTTTTTCGTTGATGGGTTTCCTGGTGTGTTGCTGGTGGGGAAGAAAGTGTAGAAATAGTGGAATCGCTCCCACGTGGCTAAGACCCTGCGTACATCTTGGGACGGCTGTATGTGCGATGGGACTTTTTGTATGGAGCATAGAGCGTGCCGGCTACATTGACACCGCCTCTCGCGGTTATTTGCGCGCGAAAGTTCGTGGAGACCTCGAGGTTGTGTTTTGCAGCGAAACGTGTTCTTAAATTGGTGCTAGCAGCAACTTTCTTTCCTTGGGGATTTTCGAGACGATCATCGAAACCTGTATGTAAATGCGAATGTTCGATGTTATCCAAGTCGCACACCCTCATCGCACAACCACATTTTCGCGATCGGGTCGGTACCCACCGCATACGAGCGTCTAAGAATCTACAATAATAGCCATTGAAGAAGAGCCTAGGTGACTTCACATACCTATAAAACATTCAAATGACGCCCACAGAGTCATTGAAGTAAGTCAGGCTCAACTAAGACTTCGACCTACCAACTCACGAAGAGAGTAAAAACACGAGGCTGTGGGCGCGCTGGGCAACTACAAGGTCTCTTGCTTGTTGTTCGGTATAGGTTCAACTAGGTTTCGTATTTGCGATTTCAGTGTGCTGGACAACTACAAGGTGTTTTACCTATCATTGTTCAGTGTATGTTCAACCAAGTTCTGTAGTCACGATTTCAGCTCTGCCACGAGTACAATCTGTGGGCTGGGCAACTACACCAATACCACGATGCGCATTAAGGTCAACAGGCAAGGCGGCGAGCGAGCGCGAGCGAGCACGTCGCCTTGCCTAAGCCAGCTGCTGCGCAGCGGCGCCGCTCCATTAGCATGGCCCCTGCACTAAGGATGACACGCTCAATCAAAGAGAAGCTACCATTTTTTTTGGCGCTTGATCTTGCGACGGGACGGAGTCGAAGGAAATAATAGTATGGAGTGACTCGCAGCATCTCAGTATATCAGAATGTTGTCGTAGCTGTAAAAATTAATTTGACTTAAGTGCGTGAGATTCGATGTTGTGAATAGAGAGTGCCGGGTGAGCAAAAAGGCGGGCAAAAAAGAGAGTGCACCACGATACTCGAACCGGTGATGTCGGAATGAGTATCAAGCGCAAAAAAAAATGGTAGCTTCTCTTTGATTGAGCGTGTCATCCTTAGTGCAGGGGCCATGCTAATCTTCTCTGTATCGTTTCAAATTGACCAAATGCCCGAAGGCGAAGTAAAGTCAAATTATTTGAAATATATTCACCACAGCACACATAGGCATTGAGGGAAGCTCTGTCGAAGAGCGGAGTGGATCCTTTGGGCGCTAAGTCGGCATGTGGCGGGTCGGAAAACCAAAAATTGCAAGTTGGCCCAGGCTTCTCATCATCGAAGCCATTGTGTGATCGATGCGCGTGCGGACCAAAGAGATTGGACTGTCATGCACGAGCGGCACTCGTGGCGACAACTTGATGTCGAATATTGACGGCATTTATGGTTATACGTCGACGAATGCGGCTGTGTAAAAGTGTAGCCTGACTGCGACAAATAGCCTCGCAAGTATTGTTAGTAAAACATACAATATAGCCCGGGTGCTGCAACTTCTCAAGGGATTCGTTGCGCGCCAGAAGTACTGTATGTCGTCAAGTTGGGGGTTGTATGATTTTTGTTGCAGGCAGGAGGGCGCAAGAAACAAGTCGGTAAACAGAAGACTATGGAGAAGGCGTCGCGCAAGTCGACATAGAAGCAAGTGTGGTCGATAAATTCTATTTTCGAGAGAAGGCGTGTGTGAGAAAGTATGACTACTTAGGAAGGTACGTACCCCTCCACCCCACCACTAGCGCCTGCCATCTTGGTGTCTGGCGCATACCATACACTTGATTCATCATAGGGACGTGCTACTAGTGATGGCTATGATACTTTTTCAATATATTACAATATACAGATTATTTACACAGCCACCCATAAGTCCCAATATGCATATCTTTCGGATACCGAAATCGAGGCGCGGAAGGGCTGCAGGCACTGCCACTGGGTCTGCGCCCTCTCAAAGCAGGTGTTAATTGGCGCATACAGTACAAGGTAACACCCAGTCTATTCTGATCATGCATACATCTAGTAGTCAAGCTGGATGTAAAGCTCTGGGCTTGGTTCCATCCAAGGCATAGACATGTCAGATGGCAGGCTTGGAATGATGGGTGCGTCGACTGCACTGTCACGGATGAGCTCTAGGACGTTCTCTGGGCGCATCTTGGTCGCGTTTTCCCTCAGAAGGTTGTAGGATTGCAAAGTGATAGGGCACATTGCGAATCTTCTGAGATCTCCGGTATTCATGTAGCCGAGATGTACAGTCATCTACCCTTCACCTTTCCAGATCTTCATGCTGAAAGACTTCGTGTTGTCCGGCTTTCCTGGCATCCTGATGACGCCATCTTTCTTGAAAACTTTATGGAGTTTCTTTGCCTTCGACGAGGCCGGAGAGGATGTTTGGGGGACATTCTTGTTGAGTGTAGAGAGGAGAAAAAGGGTATCATTGCTACATGCATCTATTCCTCCAACAAATCCATGACCAGCTGCGGAATGACCTGCACACCCTCACCTTGAATCGCACTAATCGGCACAGCCTGAACATTGCGCTTCCATGCATGTTTGCGATTGCTGGGGTGAGGTTGCGTGCCCTTGGTCACGGCATCCAGATATCGACTCAACGACTCAAAGTTGGCCTGCGTATCTGGCAAGTCCGCCTTTGTGGCGACAACAAACCACGGTTTTGAGGAAATCGGTACGGTAGTGAGAAAAGGCAGAGGTTCCGGTGACGGGTCCAGATGCGGAGAGTCGAGAAGGGCAGACGCGTCGCTGGGTGGTGGTTTGCTGTTAGCGGGGGTATAAGTCACCGTTCTGCGTTCCGTCTCTGCGTTCAGCTCCTTGCCGCGCAGTGTCTCGTACTCGGATACCTCGCGCCAGAGCAGCTTAAGCGCGTCGATGGCGTCACCAGCAGACAGGTCGATGACAAAGGCAAGGACCGCGGCACGTTCAATGTGTCGCAGAAAGCCCAGCCCAAGCCCTTTGTCCAGATGCGCATCCTCAATCAAACCCGGTACGTCCGCAATCGTAAAACTGTCGCGTATCTCTCCATTCGGCCTGCGCGACTTGACCAGTGGCCGGCCCTTGTGGTTGTCCAGAACAACCGTTCCGACGTTTGGTTGGAGGGTTGTGAAAGCCCAGCTGCCCACTCGCGCACGGCTGTTGCTCAAAGATCGCAATAGCGTACTCTTGCCAGCGTTGGGCAGACCAACGAGCCCCAAATCAGCCAGTATTTTCAATTCCAATTGTAGTGAAATCTTCAAGGCTTCGTCTCCCCGTGTCGCCATCTTCGGCCGGGAGTTGAAAGGCGTCATAAAATGTGGATTGCCCAATCCGCCCATGGCTCCTGCTGCTATCAGCATCGGCGTCTCCATGTGCTTGTCCAGGTCCAACCACATGGGCGCTTCCGGCTCGAGGGCTGCGAGATGCGATCTCCGTGGTGGAGGAAGTTTGGGAAACCTCATCCTGTTGAGCTCGGATGGTATCGTCCCGGGATAGACAAGCCATCTATCTTTTCTATAGTTGGGCTGCCCCTCTTCTATTTCCTCCTCCTCTCCCTCCTGCTGCTCCATCTTCCAGTGCTCCTGCTCCATTATTGCAACAGGATCGTGTCGCTGCAGTTCGCGCACAATGGTCCCCACAGGCACCGTGATCAGCATGTCCGTCCCCCGCTCGCCCCCCTTGACTTTGCCCTGACCGTTGCGCCCTCTGCCTGCCTTGATCAATCGCCGGCGGGCCAGCTTGTGCAGGGACGTCTCGCCGCGAACGGCTTGTATGTACACATTGCCTCCGCTCCCGCCATCGCCGCCGTTGGCAGGCCCTTCTTCAATGTACTTCTCACGCAGGAAGGAAACACAGCCGTGGCCGCCGGCACCGGCTTCCACTGTGAGGATGCATCGGTCGGCAAACGGCGTGAGGGAGTAGTCGTCAGCCGTGGGGTCTAATCGCGAGGAATGCGCATCCGACTGCTCGGCTGCCGTGTTGTAGCCTCTTCGCTGCACCGGGAATCGGTTGCGAAGCAGACGTGTACGCGCAACCGAGGCAAGCTGCCCCTGGGACAGTGCGGGATACAGAAACGGCGTCAGCGTACCGCTAAGGCAGTTCGATCGAGCGAAAGACATGCGTCGATTGCGAAGGTGGCGGCGGAATTGGGGGTGTACTGTCTCACGCGCTACGCTATGATTTCTACAATATCATCGCGTCGCGGGCCTAGCGAATGACGGCCTCGCAAAGATCCGATGATCTACAGCGCTTGGCCAGAGCTAGTCTTTTATGCCTCGGTCGCTTTTCTGTGTCTGCACTTGAACTCGTACTTGGGGGCTTCTTTGCTACCTCTGGCTTGTAGATTGGACACTTCGGAGGAGCCCCGATGGGTTTGCTTTTTCCCGAGAGGCTGGTGTTCCAATGTCTGGCTCAGGGCGAGCTGCACCTGCCTCGGTACCTACTCTAATATGCCCACTAGTACCTGAACACACCTATAAATCCATTCATCGCGTCTTTGCTTTTACCCATCTGAAGATTCTGCCTTCGTTTGCTATAGACCACGAGGCTTACAGGTCGCATCAGTACATGTACCTGTATACTACCTGCCAGCTCTGACCCCCGCTCCGCCTCCATCGCCAATAACGCCTTTCGCCCCGCCCCAGCCCCCATCATGATTCGGTGTGCCTTGCTCGCTATCGGTTCGGTGATTATCCGAATTGCAAGCCCCGAATGGCTGAGCTTCGGGAGTAAACTGGGCCTGTCCAGCAGTCAGCTTGCAACCCTTCATTGGTACCTCAAGTGGGCGTTGCCTCTATGGGCCATAGTGGACCTCAACTCTGCGCTGAATCGCTTGGCGGAAAGGCGATGGGTTATCAAGACCGACAAGTCTACCTGGAACTGGAAGAGTGAGGTGGCTGTCGTTACCGGGGGTTCGGCGGGTATTGGGGCCTGCGTAGTCCAGCAGCTCGTTTCCCATGGCATAAAGGTCGCAGTTCTGGACGTTAGCCCCCTCTCAAGCGCCTTCACCAAAGGTCAGTCGCGGCACAGAATCAGCTTGTTTCATACTGATGAATGCTCAGATGAGTTGGCTCATGTACGATACTACAAGTGTGATATCACGTCACGAGACAATATCCACCAGGCTGCAGAGGCTATACGCTCCGACCTGGGCTCGCCATCTATTCTCATCAACAACGCCGGCATCGGTAATGCGTGGACAGTTCTCGATATTCCTCAAGAGAGCCTGAGGAAGATGTTCGAGATCAATCTTCTAAGCCACTGGAGCACCGTTCAAGAGTTCCTGCCAGATATGATTGCAAAGAAGAAAGGCCACATCATGGCCGTTGCCAGTCTGGCTTCATTCGTAGCCCTTGCCGGTGCTGTCGACTATAGCTGCACCAAAGGGGCGCTTTTGGCTTTCCATGAGGGTCTTACCCAAGAGATAAAGCATCGGTACAAGTGCCCCCAAGTCCAGACCTCAATCGTTCACCCCAACTGGACCAAGTCGGCCATCACATCACATGAAGCCATTTCGGCGGGGCTGAAAAAGGCTGGAGCCAAGGTCCTGGAAGCAGAAGATGTGGCCCAGGCAATGGTAAACCAGATCATCTCTGTCAAGAGCGGACAGCTAGTTCTTGGGCCGTCAATCTCTCCCAAAGTTCGTGCAATGCCTCTGTGGTGGCAGGAGCTCATTCGCGATTCCCAAGCCCACATCGTCACGGGAAATGGATCGACTGCATGAACTCATCCTTCGAATCCTTCATGACAGGGAGGAGTGGTACGTGAACGATGCGGTACGGTGCGCACCCGTTCAAGCCGCGTGGGGCCAGGATTCTCACTGAGAATAGGGCATGTTCCAACTAGAACAAGGTACCATAATTTGTAGAGGTCATCGCAATATTACCGCGAGGCCGAATCAGCGGCGCAGACACCCTCGGGTTTGCTAGGATTACTAGAGCTGCGCCACCGCGGGATCATGACATGGAAAGGCCACTGGCACTTCGCGTGCAACGTTAGCGACGTTGATGTATGTATGTTTTTTGCGCAGCACAGGTCGGGAATGCGACGTAGTTGCGACTTCCAAAATCTACGATATGACCGATTAAAGCAAGCACCACCTGCAAGGGATCCAGAATATGCGAACTATGGGAACGCCACAGCCGCGTTATGAGCTAATGATAGTTGACGCCCGTGTGGTATTCTAGGATTCGTGTGCATGTGTGCATGCAGGACTCAGCCCCCAAGTTCCTTACCGGGGACCATGCAAGGTACCTTGACACTTGGCCTATTTCGGCGTGAACAAAGTGCGACCAAAATGAAGGACTTTGGTCTTTGCAGAAGAGGCGCGGGATTCAATAGTCATATATCGCCTCTTTGTTTTTTCCTGTTTCATCCTTTCCGGGTATTCTTGTTGTTTAGTGCTATGAGGTTGCGCCTCGCTCTGTTGTTCGCCTTGCCTTGCTTTGCTTTCCTCAAGTCAGTCGTTTCAGCATCTCGTGGGCGCACGATGGGTTGGTTAATGGGAGTTTTGGTCGCTTGCTGCACTGCTTCGTTGATTGTTGAATGCAATGGGGCGCCGAATGCACAAAGTAAGTGCGACGTTTGTGTTCTTGTTTTTCCTGTAGCGGTTTACTGATGCTTGCTGGATAGATGCAAGATTGCTTAATAAACGCGACTCGAATAGAAGATATCCTATAATACCGCATCGCGAACTATCTTTTCGTAATGGGACGCACATACCGAAGACGCTCGACAATACCTCGCATATCTCGGTTACGCCTATAGACTCCACTGTCTTCACATCGTCGACGGCGGAGTCTTCCACAACATCGCTAGAGAGCGGCGCACCTTCCACGGTGACTACGCAGTCGCCAAGGTTTCCTCTCGTTTCTAAATCATCAAGTCCCGTATCGACATCAGATAAACTTCCCGGTAAAAGTAGCCATGCCCCTTCGCCGTCATTCACCGCCGGTAGCGACGGAGCAGTGCCGCATAGCATTAACAAATCAAACCATGCATTCTCAAGTACACTGGCTACATCCGACACATCATCAAAAGAATGGATATCCAATCAAGTATCTTCGAGTCTCTCTGAAGTTGCCTCCCGCGCGTCACCAACCACTACCGAACTCCAAGTAGAGGCAGAAACTGTGCCGAGCACGAGTATAAACACTTCTTTCGTGTCGAAAGCCTCGCTGGATATTCCTTCCTCCAGCGCCTCGGGAAGCCGACCGCCAATACATACACCAGACGCTGCTCTTGCGTCCTGGAATGGTACGTCTTCGAATCTGTCACCAGCGACGATCGTGGAAGCTCAGCAGCACAAGAGTCAAAGTATGTCATTGAGTCCAATGCGATCTGCTACCGAGATATGGCAGATTTATGTACCGACATCCACTCCGAGCTTCCCAGCCCACCCTACTCCGGTATTATCAAGTCAACTGGATCAGTACAGCATTATAACCACCGAAGCTTCCAGTGTAGCGCCAACCTTCACCGCAACAACTCCGACTGCATTTTCAAGCTCAAGTGTACCAGTGTACGCTGCAGACGTCAGTCTAACGATGAGTCGCATACAACCTTCCTCGGTCGATGAGTCCAGTACAGCAAGCCCTTCATCAACTCCAATCAGTAGGAGCACGTCCTCGACTATTAGCTCTATGCCTTCAAGCGACTCAGGTGATACAGGACTACACCTACATTCAGTATCCACCCTGTCTAACTGGTCATCCTCAAGTCCTTCCACTGTCGGTGCAAGTAGCAGCAGCTCGACATCTTCCAGTGGCTCCGTCACTTCTGCAACGAGCATAACCCCAACCAGTATGATCCCACAAAAAACCGCGTCAGGCTCTTCATCAGTCCCAGAGGATTTCCTCGTCTCCAAAGGTTCTGTGCTGAATGGTACGTCGGAAGCGACCATCTCGCCCACGGTTAGTTCCGAGATGAGCGTGGGCAAGCTTGCTTCGATGTCGGGCGGCTTTGTCTGGCCTCAGTCGCAAAGTCTGGTCCTTTCCAGTTCAGTGCTTTCAGTGAGACCTACTGGTTCGGTATTTCCCAGTCCTTCTGTCTTGCCCTCGACGGGCGAGTACTGGGGTATAGTGCCCACTATAAGCCGGATTGCATCAACACCATTGGAGACCCAAACGGACGCTATTCCTACCGTCACTCGACCTACGGACTCGATGGTAACAGGTTCTGTCGGCGTTCTGCTGCCGAATGGACCAACCGCGGCTTTGCCGGGTAATGGCACAGTGTCCTCCTCGGGTATCTTTTCGACCTCTACCCTAGTCACTGAAAGTAATTTGAGTTTTACGGGAAGTGGCTCAGCGTCCAGCACTATCGAACCGAGTAGTCAAACTTCATACACGTTTGACAACTCAATGCAAACCTCCCAGGTATCAACGATTAGTCAAACTCCGATTGCTTCATCGGTGCAGACTACCGGCACCTCAAGTCTACAGATGGAGCTTAATAGCATCTTCTTTGTACAACCAATCACTCCATCAGGGATCGATGTGACCTCGTCAGCTGCTTTCATACCTTTCCCAACCACATCTACCACTCCGACTGGCTTAGGGCCTACCTCCACATCCGGCACCACGGAAGACCCCACTTCTTCTACCGGAACTGTGTTTCCCACCAGGGACAGTAGCTCAAGGACGAGCACGGCAGATCGCTCTCAACTTATTTCGACGTCAAGTGCTGGTTTTTCCACTGTCAGGCCATCGCCGACTTCCTTTATCTCGGCAATTAGTAGCTTTGTGACGAAAACAAAGACACGAAACTCTGAGAACCCATCGCAAACAAGGTCAGCATCAAATGACATCAGCGAGACGCCAACAAGGAGGGAAAGTACAACACTGCTTCCTACTAGCAATCCTACGGAGACGGTAGCCGCAGCAACACCACGTCCACTGACCCCGTCCGAGACCGCTGGGGTTGCCCTTGGGAGCACAGCTGGGGTTCTCCTTGCGATCGTCGCTGCGATCTTTGTTGCGCGCCGTTATCACGCGATGCATGCTGCAAAGCGCGCAAGCGGGGCATCGTCAAGCGCATATCCTCGGGTCCCATATTTGTACGATCCTTCGCTTGGCAATCGTGAAAGTGGCGGCGGCGGGGACGAAGAAGCCTCTGCTTTTATGTCTGGGGGTGCGGGTGGTTTGCCACCTCCATCAACCGGAAGTAGAACACCGCCTCGGGCTCCTAACAATTCTCTCGACCATGGGTATCGCCAGCGATTCAGCATTAGTGGCTTGCACTACAGCGACCCTGGCAACCCCTTCTCAGATTCCGACGATCCTTGGATGGATTGGAGGAGCAGTGACGCCATTCATACACCAAGCGACACAGCCTCTGCTCTTGCTGCCGCAGTTGCGGGATACTGTAATGGTCCACAAAGGCCACTTCCGCCTACACCCAATAGGCCGTCTACACAAGCATTTCACGACCACATCATCCCTTCTCCTACGCTAAGCCCACTAATGAATGGCTGTAGTCTACGCCGTAGCCCCGCATTATCGTCTCGTCGGAATAGTGTCAAGAGCCAAAGATCACTGAGAAAGCTCCATAGTTGTCCTTCGCCAAATTCTGCAGCGAAAGACTACCCACCCCGGTCACCCTACGGGAGAGGGCCAAGACAAAGTCTATCCTCGATTAAGGAAGCAGAAAGCAAAGAATCATTGCCAGACCCCATAGAGCACGATCTACTCCTGCCCGTGGACATACGGACTGAGACGCCAGACTCAGTGATGGTATACACACCCGCACCAGTCTTTAGAACGATGCGGCCACCACTACCAAACACATTCTCCAAAGACCAATCAACTAGAAAGTCTCCGCTGACCATAGCCATACAAGAAAAGGCGCTTCGATCAACAGACAGCATCCTCTTCCCAACCCACAAAGACCCACCCCCATACTCGTACACGCCACTCGTACAAAGAGGGCCATCACCACCCAGCCCCCTCTCATCCAGTCCTTCGAGCTCCAGCTCCCAAACCATCACCCAAATAACGTACAACGACTTCCCCACCCCACCAACAAACGCGCCGCGCCACAAGGGCTGGGACGACATAAAGCGGCGCTCAGACGGCTCATCCAGTCTCATGTCTCCCCTTTCAGCCACAGCAACAGCAACGCCCCCTATCTTTCCTGGCCACCACTTCGAGCCCCCAGTCCCCCGACGGAATCTCACACCACCGCCTCCGCTAAAAAAGCGCTCGCTCATCCAACTCAAACGCAAAACTCCCTTAGCAGGTACCGGCCAACCTATGGCGATGGCGACGACAGCGCAGAAAGCGCCGTTCTCGCCACTCAGGGTTAACACGAAGTTTGCGGCGTACGATAAGAGGAATGTGGGTTTCGAGGGGCCGAGGATGAGTTTGCTTGCCAAAGTAAATAGTATTGGGGATTTGAGAGGGGAGGAAGAAAGAGTAGGTAGAGGAGGAGGGGGAGGCGTAGGCAGTAGAATAGGGAGAGAGGAGAAGGTTTTGAGGTATCGGGATAGTGTGTTGAGGAAGAAGGAGAAGGATGTAGGATTAGGCATAATTGGGCGGTGGATTCAGGGGTGATGGAGGGAAAGTACTCTGAGTATGCGGTTGGGCACGGGGGCTTTTTTTCTTTCTAATTGTAATTTTTTTCCCTTTTGTCCTTGGGACAACTGTTGGGTAAGGGACGAAAGCTACGGTATGGGCATACAATACTCACATACGAATTCTTCCTTTAGTTAACCCTTTTTGTAATCTAGTCACGTTTCACATTTCACATCTCACATTCACTCTTTCCCCATCGTTCCTACACGTCCCGTATACCTTCGCTTAATCAAACTCCCTCATCCCATTCAACCTACCGAAACTAAGTTGGATTGCACTGCGCCCCATCCAAATCCGTCGATGCATCATGCCTACAGCAATTGGCAAACGCATTCGACGTAGCCGCCTGCCCACTTCCATCATCGACAACGCAATCCTTATGCTTGGTATAGTACCGGCCGGCTAGTGTTCCGCCACCCACCGCGACGCCGCTCGAGCAGCATTCGTATATTATACCGGCTTTGTCGACCTCAGAGCCGCCGGTGCATTTGCACCAGAAAGATCCTGCCTGGGTTTTGTGTAAGTATGTGTGTGGGCGTCTGAGCGTGTTTTTTGGAATGAGATGGGAGGGGAGATGGGGGGTTGGAAGGGTACGAGAAAAGAGGGAAGGGATGTACCTGGGCAGTTGTTGCGATGAGTAGGCATGAGAGAGGGAGGTTGAGTTTCATTATGACGGATGTCAAAAGGGGGATCTGAGTTTGCAGATAGTAGGGATAGGTCAACAATCAAGTTTCTTCTTGTAATAGCGGTGTGCAAAGATTTGAGAGTGATGGATGAAGGTTTTGAGAAAGCAGGGGATGCTTATGTAGTGTGCTTATATACTCACTTTTTTTTGTAAAGAGAGCGAATGTAATGTGGCATGGTGTCAAACTTCATTCTATAATTATGACTTGGCATTGTGAGTAATCCTAGGCCACTATCCGTTGGCGAGGTTCTCATTCGTCAACGCGGAAGCGGAATGGATAATTACACGCGTAGGTATAAGTCGATATACAGTGTATAGCGGGTAAGCCGGATAGAAGTTCATGGATTGGTGACAATATTAGGATAGCTCACACGAAGAATTTGCAACGCTGAAATTTATGTTCTTGTTCGCCTTGATGTTCTGGTTACTCTTGCAAATATCTTGAGAGGCAGTAGCGAGTAATGAATGTAATCGTTATGATTATTATGAGAATGTTCCACTACACAGAGACATAGCATGTTGTTTATTATATGTAACGGGTGCATTGTTAGGGCCGACTTAAGTTGATACTCGGCCTTTTACTTCCAAGTCAGGAATAGGAACAAATATGATGTGGGCAATCAGTAAGCTGACGAGATTAACAAAATGTTCTATCATTAAGTAAGCCACCTCACCAAAATTAGTATAATTTGTTGATACCCCTCCCTCCATCTGTGAAGCGATAAGACCTACAGTGGTATACTGGCATTGCTCCCTACTACAATAGCGAACTGAACTGCAGTAGAGAGACGTGGCGAGTCTAGAGATAGGGCCCTTAGTCTCGAAGCTTTCTAAGGTATTAACGCAGATGTGCTATCTTGTTGTCAAGAGGATTAGAACCGCATCTCTTCCTTTTAGATTTGATGTCTTGTCGCGCGTAGATTCCTATTTTCACACCTAACTCTACACTCTAGCAAGTGATGCCCAAAATAGCCAAAGAAAACAACAATGGAATAAGAATCCCCACACGTACTATCTAATCTACCCATAACTACAGCAGTAGAGGGAGTGATACCTGGAAGGGCACGAGAGCTAACTGCTATTTATCTCGAAGGACTTTCTAATGCTAGACTCCTGTGTTAATGTAATAGATCATAATGTGGGACTTCATTTATTCACAGTAGTCATTAGGAGGGACTTGTGCGTAGGTCTGTAAGCAGTACTCTCCCACTCAATCAAGTATAGCATCTAGGCCCATACGTTTGTACAAACGAACCCCCTATCGCTATCTTTACAGAAAGAGGCCTAAAACTGCTAATTTATGCTATATACGCACACATGTATACACACTACCTAGGCATACTGTCCTATCCCGCACAGCACAGAAACTAAGCCTAGAAACACTCTCTACCAATCTCCTCCCAAACCTACTACCCACCCAGCAACCACGAGAAAGACTTATGGCTTGGCAGCCTCATCTCCCATCACCGACCCAAAGCCAACATCGCAGCCCTACCTCGCCGTCTCAACTTTGCAATGACGCTTGCGCCCACATACGTTACATGAGCTAGTCCCCGAGCCCAATCTTGGCAATTGGCCGTCCGTCGTACCTTTGCTGCCTCGGCCTCGTTCTCAGCCTCGCCTTGCAACTTTACTTGCCTAGGCTTAGCCCGCCGCCTACCTCCCTAGTCTTGTCGCCTTGTTGCCTCACCGCACTAACAGTACAGGTACAAAAGCCTAAGCGCTTGCAAACGGAGTTACCCGTAATCGGGTTGTCAAGATCCGTCATCGCACTCATACCGCTGGTTTTCTCGCATGTACATTAACTACGTTAGTTTGCAGGCGACAGGCAAGTTTAGTTTCGACAAACTAGAGCGATATAGCTCTAGTCCAGTCTAGCCTCCCCCTCTTTAGTCTCCTCCCAAGCAATAATGCGAAGGAAGGGAGGAGGGAAAAAGAAAATTTAGTTCCACTATAGGGTTCTTTTGTTTTTCTTAATCCTGTCGCTGGGCCGGCGCCATGGTTCGGGACCATGGCTTCCGGTGAACCAGTCAAAAACAGATGCAGGGATAATCTCATCGTTATGTACAAGGTAAAAAGGGTGTGTGTGGAGGACGAGCTGGAAAAGCAATATAGTGGACTTGGCTTGAGCTGTTGCGCTGCCCGTGGGCCCTGGGATGCATGTCTTGCATGGGTGGTGCGACTGCACAGCTACTACGAGGTTTAGTCGCGTGAAGCAGGGGGGAAGGGGAATAAGGGATGAGCGGTGGTGGGGGTGTGAGCGTTGGGTAGGAAAAGCAGGTGAGAAGCAGCGCACCTGCATGTATGGGCAGTGCTACTATTCCTTGCTGCATTAGGGCTCTCTCACGGCTAAAAAAAAAAGAATGCACTGCAACCAAAGGCAAAAATGCATTTTCCTTTTCTGTTCAAAACAGCCATCAGGGGGGCTGGCTGACCCGAGCTGCTCCCGGGGTGCTAGTCATGGACTAGGCCTGATCAGGAAGGTGGACTGTGCGTTGCTCTCCGGAGTCAACTCCAGAGGCAGAGCTAGCGTCGCAGCCTCGTAACCCTTCTTTTCCTGCGTGATGACTTTCTTTTTCTCCCACATCAGCCGTAGTCCGTGCAGAAAGGTGTTCAGCCGAGTTCATCCGGGGGCGGTTCATTCCACAAAGTAAATATCCCGAGACTAAAAAGCAGCTTCGAGCAACGTCATTGAGCGGTGCGCGATGAGATTTGCAATCTTGGATGCAGGAGCATGGGCTCTACTAGACTTCATCTCGCGTAGGGACGTGCAGGTATGCACGAGGAGCAGGAGGGGTCTTTCTTGGTGTGATTTATGGCTAATGCCTTCTTTTCATGGGGGTTATGATCTAATCGTTGCACACATTGTGGGATACTTGAAATCCGGGGCCGGGAACCGCACTACATCAAGTCTGGCTTAGCGCACCATCCGTGCTTACCCATGCAGAAACTCTCGTTTTCTTCCGTTTGACTCGCTGGCGCAAAAGGCCAAGAACAATGCGGCCTCGCGTCCATCGCAAAGGTCGTTCCAGAACATGAAGGCCAGAGCTGCGTCGCAGAGATTGTTCCAGATCATGAACGCCATCCAGAGCCAAGATTCGATACTCCAGCACATGGTCGCATTTGCCGGCGTCGTCGGCTCCTGCCATCCATCACAATGCTTATCTGGCCATAGGCTTCGGGCCAAAAACAAAGGCAAGGACGGCTATGACTGGCGTTTGGCAATTTCGTTTAGAGATCTCCATTTTTTCGTCCACCACACACACACACCGCTCAAATCAAACGCTCTGGGGTGTCGATGCATTCGCACTTATTCTTCCTGCGGTCCCACAGTTCGATGAGCCACTGGTGGGATGTCTCGATCTCAATGGGGCCTGGGCAAAGCGGAAGCTTCTGTCGATATTTCCTCTCATACTCGCGAATCGTCAGATGGCACTCGATCTCCTTGACCATGCGCTCGATCAACTTCTTTGCTTGTTCGCTATCCTCAGGAAGTGCATGAAGCAAGTCTTCAGCCACAAGTTTGGCTTCATTAGTCCCGATCTGAGTAAGGCTGTAGAAGTACTGACGCCTGTAGACCTCTAAAAGTGCATCTTGGGGTAGTGCCAGACCGCCAAGCTCGCTTGTGAGTATCAACGGGCTTTCGGTGTAATTCCAGGCTTGTGCCTCATGGATTGAGTTCCGATGCAAGACCTGCACGTCAAAGAGGTGTAGCTTGGTTGCGCCTAAATGAACAGAGTTCAGAAGGTCCTGCCTGAGGCCATTGGCATCTATGCTTGAGTTGAGAATGGGATTCTCAGAGTCAAGCTTGATGCTCTGAGCTTCAGCCTTTGTCACGCGAATTCGAACAAAGAGCGTATGCACTTGTCCCAAATACAGCTGAGGAATTTCCTTGTCTCCGTAGAACTCGATGAGCTCACAGCCTGTCTTGGTTCGGATGTTGACACTCAGCTTAGTCAGCTCACCGACAGGTTTGTAAGATCGAGCATTCTTCAAGATACGCTTAACGCGACTAGGCGTGGACTGGTACTTGAAGTAGTTGCTTGCAAATACATTCTTGCAGCAGCTGTCAAGGCAAACCTTGTCTTGGAATTCTGGCTCACGGTGGTAGGGGAGGATCGCAGGATTGATCCGGTGAATGTAGAGATCCGGAAAGGACTTTGAGACGTCATGAAGCGTATGGGCTGCAGGTGATAGTACGATGATGTGTGTACGGCCAGCCTTGAGATGCTCGGCCTCTACCGACCTAGCTATGCCAAGAATGACATCAGTCATGGATGGGTTCGGGCGAGGCGGATCCCAGACTTGAGTACCGGATTGCGCAATTGTAGAAGTGAGCTCTCGGATCACTGAACCAGTATCGTTGTTGATAGAACGCATCGGATACAGCATGTCGGGTCGATTTCCAGTGACGCTCCGGTGAGTGCAATGGGTGGTGTACAGCGCCAGGCGATCGCCAGAGCCAAGATGATACTGGGAAAAAGTAAGCGCATGCTTCAAAATTGCTTCGCCTAATGTAACGTACCAGCGCACCATTGACCGCCTCCAAAGATTTCTCGAGACAAGCGGCCGTCACGTAATACCTGAAGCAAAGCAACATTAGCTAGTGTTCCAATGAACAACGTTCGAGCCCTTACCCGTTGTCTACCAAAATGATCACATCTATTGCGTCATCTGCAAGAAGTCTCCGGTTGTGTAACACGCCTTCAATATCGACTGCGATAGTAATTTCTTGAACTTCTTTCCTAAGAACCTTGACTTCTGGGAACAGCCTGACCGCTGCCCGTAGAGTAGTCGGCAGCGTGACATGCGAGATCGGTGCGTTTGCCCCCACCACTTCTTGGTCACATTCTGTGGGTGGAGGGATATGGTTTGCGAAGCGATCCATCAGGGACTTGAACTTCTCTCCACTAAATAGCTTTAGTATCTGCCTTATACCAGGGTCGACCTCCACGGACTTGCGAACGTTCTTGGCTAGAAAGGCCATGACAGCGTCTTCGGATAGGTCTTTCGCTACTACTCCTTCGTCAATCTCATCATGAGCTGCTAGCGGTGTGCCAACGATTGGCGAGGTCGTGGTATCGGATGAATCACCGGCACTGAGGCTTGTATCGCCAGTGCCCTGGCGACGCAAAAGTGGCAGACCACCTGTAAAGAGCCGTAGTCTGCTCGATTTGCGCCGCTTCGGTAAATAATTACGACCTTCAGTGTTGTGAACCGCAATTTCTAGAGACTGTTGCGCGCTCAGGCGTTGGGGCGCACTGATAAATGCTGGAAAGTTCCGCACATGTACCGATTCATTCGAGATTGTGTCTAACGGAGGCCAAGGCACGGAACTAGGAATGTGCGATGATCGTCCCGCATTGCTGGCCTCATCTTGGCTATTGTTGCGCGAGTCAGCCATCAGGTCCCCAAAGCCTGAGCCTGAAGCTGAGGAGCGGCTGTTCCTGTTCTTGCGTATGGTCAGAGGATGATCGCTCGGAGTACGGCTGACTGGCAGAGGTGTTGCGCTCCACGACAACGGCGTCTTGAGCGGACACGCCCAATCGAGGACAGATGGGTCAAAGCTATAGTCAGGCGGTAACTCCTAGATATCGCTCTTGATCTCGTCGATGATGTCGTCTAATGGCCCAATCACGTACTCGTCGCCGCCATAATTGTGGGCAGACTTGTGGAATATGCGTCGACGGAACGTGGCTTTGCGCGATTTCTTCTGTATGTGGAGCGGCGATGGATAGAGAGGGGTGTGGGGGAATAAAATGTCATCCGCTGTTGTGGTGGTGGTGGTTATCATCATTCTGGACGCGCACTGATCCGACAAACGGAGACGCAGTCACCGCGACGCGCTCACATTCACCTTTGGCAGCTTCAATTTTGGTGCGTGTGAATCATTCGCAGTGTTTCGAGCTCGCAGCAATGTTTTCTCGCTTGCAAATGGAGAGGGATAAGAAGGGTATCTAATACAAAAGCTGGGATATGTACATTACATGCATGGTCAAGGACAGAGACGAGCAAATGTACTGATACTAGGCTGACGGCCCTTTGAGGAAGGCACAAGATAGGGCAAGTAAACATACCGAGGTGCTCCTGCTGCACAAGGATGAGATGAATTTGCTACTGAAGGTAGTGGTGATATGGACAATATTTTGCGCCTTCCAATGAAGGCCACCTCGGACTCAGTCGGATTATTTAACGTCACGTGCTTGCTGCAGGCGTGGATATCAACGTTGAGACGTCATGTCTCGGCAGTCCGAGCGGCAGCCATTGCTAGGTGCATCTTCATTTTCTCCTGCATTTCTTCGTCGGCTTCGCGGAAACGGATCTGGCAATATTTTTAGTCCCGTGAGATTTGCTAGGCATTGGCAGCTTACTATGTCTTCCCCAGCACCGGTGCCGAAAAGGACGGGTTCTGAGAGGCTAGCCTTGACTGCTTTTCTTACACGGTCCTCCCACACACCTTCCCAGTTCCATTCTCCAGGGCGCCTGTTTCTCCCCAACGCACTGCTACCTTCTGACTTCTCAGTTGTCGACGGCTCTGGGCTGGGTGATGCGGATGAAGCCTGCTGGGCTTGTAAAATTGGTGCCCGATGCGCTCGCCACGCATGATAAGCCCCTGGGTTCGCGGCAGCCTCTAGCGGAAGCGAATCCAAAATGGACTCCTCACTGAAGGTTGAACGGATGTACTCTAGCATGCGCACAATGGAGATTTCCTCGGTCGGCGAGGGAGCACCAAGAGCACTCGGGGTGACGTTGAACTCGGGACGGGCGGGGCTACCCAAGGCAGATCCACTGACATTGCGAGAATTCGGTACAGACTTTCGAGCTCGTCCAAACCAGTGCGGGAAGCCGTGTCGCAAGCTGAAACCGCCCGGTGGCAGCCGCTCTTCATCCGTCGCACTTACGGTATCCGTGTCTGCGGAGCCAGTCGTATAGGTATACGTGGTAAGTGGCGTAAGCAACGGGTGAAAGACATCGGTGGAAAAGGTCACGAGAGGGGGTATAGCAGGATAGCTTGGTGGGAAGGATATTTGGAAGCGTAAGACTGCGGGCGCATATGGTCCTGTCCAACGTGAATAAGGCCGGTCTCAAATAGGCAAGCAACACAACACGGTCGCTTAGCCCTATGGAGCACCCTACCTTTTCGCACGAAGATCACACCGACCCACAGCGACGGATCGCCGGGCGTGATGCTCAGGAAAACGCCCTCAAGCTGTGCATAGCGCAGGCGGGAGCTGTGCACCGTTAGGGAACGCTACTAGGTTGTGTATGCCGCTACCTACAACTCGACGAGCAAATGTTGCTTCCGAAACGACGGGAGAGCCGATGCAGAGCCGGACAATGGCATCTTCTGAACAACGGTGATGGTTGTATGGAGTTCGGGATCCCTCGAAGCATGGCGGATGCGCGTTTGGCGCTAGCGCTAGCGCTAGCCGATCTACGCGATCATCTGGTTCCCCTAACGCTCCTGCCCATTTGCAATTCGTTGCATGTGCGACACCACCAACACTCGAACTTGTTGTCGGCAGCGCAAAGGAGATGCGCGCAGGGTTGGACCATGGCAGCCTTGGGCCACCCGACGAAGTTGCAAGCTCGCAGTGGTGACGATGAAGAAATCGAAGAGGTCATTTCAGCCTGTTGGTTGGACAGGGCAGCCGTGTTCAACAATGGAATCCTCACCGCCTGCATCGTCTACCGAACAACCGCTGCGGGAGCATTACAAGTACCGATCTTGCGTTTCCGAAGGAGCCGGGTTCACGCCCGACCCTCGTAGTTCATGGTTGTGGGATTGTTTATTCGGGATGCGGAGGGCTGCAGCATTGGAGAGTGAGGAGGCCGAGCAGCTGTGTCGGGAAGCTTGCACCGGTCCGGTCGAGTGCACAAGGCCGGACTCACGTCAGATGTGACAGAGGGCGTGATGACTGCATACACCGTTGGCCTCGACGAGTCACGGCGCCCATTTCCATTACCGTTGTCAAATACTTGCATTCGGGGCATGAAGCTACCGGGCTTGCCTATACACAGGCATCCAGACAAGGGAGGGACCGGTGTCGTATGCTGCCTGGAGGCGGTTGTGCCTCATTGCGATGACCAGCTGTCGTGCAACGTCGAAATGTACATGCGCTGGCTCCAGTCAGCGCATCATGGGTAGCCTTACGCGACGGTATCACAATAGCCGCCAAGAAGGCAAAGGAAGGACCTCAGACGTAGTGTTGACGCCTGCTGCCCAAATGAAGGACGTGGTGTGCAAAACGATCGGACAGGAGCAACTCCGATCGACCCATTGCACCGGTTTCGAGGCTGTCTGCACTCTTGTACACTCGTTCCGACAAGCGCGTGAACCACCCCAACCCTCTGAAACCTCTTGAACCCAAGCACACGTCTGCTGTGCCACTGGCATGCCTTTGTCACCGCATGGTGAAGTATACAAGTGGCAAGTGGCTAAGAAGAAAACAGCTTGGCGGGTCCTTCGGAGGATTCCATGGGAGCAATCAGAGGGCCAGGGGGGGGGGGGGGATCATATTTCGAAAGAGACTAAAAAGGGCGGTGGCTGTCTCAGATGCTTCCATCTGCTAAACCCTGTCCTCGCGTGGAAATCTGCAGGCCAGCCTTACATATCCACACCGCCATGACCGCTTAGACCACGGTCCACTTTGGCTAGGACGAAACAGCCGTTATGCTTTGACATCTCTGGCTTTTTGCTGGCTTCTGCGACGGCCAGCACAACAAGCAAAGCGTGGCTCACAGTGGTGCAGCGACAGGTCAATTGGCAACACGCGACGGAGGCGTGTCCGGTCCCACCAGAATAGGTGGCAGGTGGCAGGCTGGTCGGGGGCGGTCTGGGATGGGCAGCAGTACAGACGCGACGGGCGGTACATGGACCACAGGTAGGGGCATTGGGGGTCAGCTGATGGTGGGGGATTCCAAGGTTTGGATTTATGATGTCTCGATGACTGATTGAGATTGCAATCACGATGTGCGACCGGCAATGACAGATGCAAGCAGCAAGCCACGTCCTGCGACCCGGTTGGGCCGAGAGGGCGGTCGTGGGAGGCTTCGAAACGACGCTGACCGGACAGGGGTGGGTCGAGATGATACCTGGGGCAGCAAATGAAGTGGGCGCAAGCAGGGTGGCAGGGCACGACCTGATGGACACGAAACGCGCTGCGTCGTCGAGCTTCGGCCGCTCAAGCGGCGCGACTCGTGCCTGTGTGGCGCTGACGACAACCCGGATCGTCGCACATCGTAACAAAGCGACGCAGGTTTGATGCGCATGGCCGCGTGACGGGCGGGCGTGCATTGCAAGATTCCAGTCACCAATTGCGCGCCCGTCGCAGGGCCATACACCGCCATTTTCCGCGGGTTGCAGTCGTGGTAGCAGCAGCACGATGGAGTGATATGGTGCCAATGATGCCATAGCGGACGCTCATCATCATTGACAGCGAAGGGCCCATGCCCACGACGCTCGCGCCCATGCAGCCCACGCGCACGCACGCCCACGCCCAGTGGATGGTGGTCTGTGGATGCTTGCGCTGGTCTGAGCTGGCCTTCTCGAAATTCTTCGGCGACTCTGCTGACTCGTCGGCTGTCAAGAAGTTTGGCCGCGCCGCCGTGTGCTGCGGTGCCCCTGAGCGTCTTACCAGCGAAAATTAGCAGCGCTTCGTGTGCCTAGGCGGCAGGGCGTCCTATTTGTCGGCCGGGGCAGCGGTCGCGGCGCCGGGCGTGGCCTGCTGTCCGCATGCGGAATGTGAACGGGCGACTGCGGCCGGCATGTCGTTCCCATCGCGACAGGGGGACCCCTGCGCGCAGCCCGACTCAGGCTGCTAGCGCCTGTGGCCTTCGGTAGAAGCATGCGGGCACTCTAGCGCCGAGATTTTGGGTACCGGGGAGTCGGGTTGCGCTGATGATCCTGTTCCTCTTACGAGCCACGTCCAACGCTCTTGCAACTCTCCCTGGTCCGCCTTACTCGGTTCCTTCTAGCTCGTCCAATGTCGTGGATTCCGCCCAACCCGAACCTCCTTGTACGAGAGAGAGACGCAGAGGCGCAGACGCTTCCCCAGCCCAGCCCTGGCCCACCCTTCAGGGGTCGTCGTCGCTTTCGCATGCTCGCACACTGTCCCACGCCCGTCCGGTGACATGGAGGCACAAACAAGCGAGCTAGCTGCTGTGCAGTCCAACTGCCAGCACCGCGCTGCACCTGCCGGTCGCTTATCGACCAAAGGTGGCCTGTTTCGTTGCAACTATGCCATCACGGATCCGCTACTCATTTTACATTTGCTGGTCCCTCCGCTGTCCCTATCCGCCCACACTACGTATCCATACCCACTGCCATCACCGCTTGTTCTCCGTTTCTTCCCCGCCCCTACCATCCTTGTTCACTCTCAGCGGGCTATCCGTTTTCAGGACGCCACTTAAATCTTGCTCCTCCTTATATACCCTGTGACGCTCGCGTCCTTTGCTCACTGACTCTGCCCTCTGAACCCTGGAGGTACTAATCTGTCGCAAACTCGCACATGTTTTATTTGTCTCGACCAACCCTCACTTGAAAATCCCACTTGCCGTCTTCCACCCTACTACTGCCACTCTACCACCCTACCACCCAACCATCCAACAACACCCGTTTCTATCTACAACAACAACAACAACAACAGAACCAACTCGGCAAACATACACACAGACACACACACATCCATCAGCACACAGATCAACAATGGCTCGATATGGCGTGCCAGCTGCCATTGGCAGCGACAGAACGCCTTTCCCAGCCCGACAAATGGCCGTACTTGGTGAGCCTCATTGCATCTACCTAGGTGTTGCGGTCTGAGGTGCTAACAAACGTCAATCAGCCCTTTGCCGGATATGCGAACCCATTGCCTTCATGTCCATATTTCCTTACGCCTACTTCATGGTCGAATCCTTCATGAGCGGCCACAGCACCGCCCAGATCTCCATGTACACGGGCATGGTTACCTCCTCATTCGCCTTCATGGAGTGTTTCAGTGGCATTTTCTGGGGCCGGCTCAGCGACCGGGTCGGACGGAAGAAGGTGCTCCTTGGTGGCCTCTTTGGCACCGGGCTGAGCATGCTTCTTTTTGGTTTCTCCACGAGCCTGCCAATGGCATTGATTGCGCGGGCTCTCGGAGGTTTGCTCAACGGGTGAGGTCATAGTGTGGTTTAGCGTCAGAGCCTCGCTAACCGAATATGCAGGAACATCGGCGTACTCCAAACGACAGTCGCAGAGCTGATCACGGATGAGCGACACCAACGTGAGTTTGATCTAACTTTGATTACGGCGCCGATCACGACTTACTTTTGCATAGCGCGCGCTTATTCCATTATGCCCTTCGTATGGTGCCTTGGGTAGGCTACTCCTGAGCACATCCATTTGTCCACGACTGACCGCTTTTTTGTAGCACCATCATAGGCGGAGCGCTTGGCGGCCTGCTTGCTCGTCCTGCCGACGTAATGCCCTTTTTCAAGTCCACTATTTTCGACACGTACCCGTTTCTTCTGCCGAACCTTGTTTGCACCGGTTTTGTTGTTCTCGGGCTCACTGTCGGCATCTTGTTTCTGGAAGAGACGCACGAGGATCGCAAATACGACCAGGATCGGGGACGTGAGGCGGGGCAATGGCTACTTCGTAAACTTTGGAACCGAGACGCAAAGACAACGTTTGACGACAAGGATGCCTCTCTTGACGAAATGAGCTCGATGCTCCACGACCACGACCACAATGCGCAGGCCTACAGAAGCACCGATAGCTCGCCGACTTTGTGCAGCACGCGGACCTCCATTTCAGAATTGCCCGAATTCTCTCTCGACAAGGAACTTGCACCAGCACCGACAATCCGCCAGGCCTTTTCCAAGCAAATATGCATGAACGTTTTGTGCTATGGAATTCTCGCTTTCCATACCATTTCCCTTGAACAGCTTCTGCCCATCCTCATGTCCAAGAAGGTGCCCTCTGGAGACAACCAGCATCTTCCTTTCCACTTCGAGGGCGGATTCGGCTGGTCAACCCAGACAACCGGGGCTTTCCTTGCCGCGCAAGGCTTCCTTCAGATGTTCGCTCAGGTTATCGTCTTTCCTTGGCTCAGCAAGAAACTCGGTAGCCTCCGCACCTTCTGGATTACTCTTTCTTGCTATCCTATCCTTTACTTGCTCGCTCCGTACCTGGCTATTTTGCCCGAGAGCCTTCGCATTCCCGGACTCACGGTCTTGCTCATCGCCAAGGTTACCTTCCAATCGCTATCCTACCCCTCTTTGGCCATTATTCTGGCAAACTCATCTCCATCCAAGAAGGTGCTCGGCACCCTAAACGGTGTCGCCATGTCATCGGCAAGCGTCGCTCGTGGCTTCGGACCCACAGTATCTGGTGCCGTTGACAGCCTGGGTACCTCGCTGCACATGTCCGGACTTGCATGGTGGACTATTGCCGCCGTCGCATTCCTAGGATGGCTTCCTGGCTTTGCTCTGCAGGAGGGCAACAAGCGAATAAGCTTCGCTGTACAAGATGACGAGGAGTCTCTATTGGACAATGATTCGGATGCCGAGTCCATCATCACGCTTACACCAGACGAAACAGTAGAGACGGTCCTTTCAAAATAGACGGAAACTTTCACGACAAAAACTTTACGGCGCTTTCGCATCCCCGGATCCCGCACCCGCGATGGACTTGATGTCCACGCGCTGGTAGCGACGCTTTTATCCGACGCTTTCTTTCGCATTCACCTCATTTTTGGGATAATAGACTTTTATTGGTGGGATGGATGGTATTCCATTTTTCCTTACCCGGCGCAACATCATGGGAGCGACTTAGCGACATTACTTATTGGGCGGCATTTTGGATCAACATTATTAGATGGGACAGCTCGATTGTATTGGACACCAGCAATGGTCTTCCTCGAGCAGGCGTTTGTTTCAAGAACAGAATACCCCAGTAGTTATTATCTTCCCTGTTACATTGTATGTTAGAATAGCTTGCTCAGGCAAATGACGACGACGATGATTCTCAAACACGAGGCTTGCTTTTGATGTGTGCATATGCGCGAGGTGTTAGCTGACAGGTCTGAGTCAAAGAGTGCTTTAGCGGTGAGTCCTGAGCTGCCGGACGCCAGAGTCAGGATGCATTAGGCGGGGTTCTACGAAACATGGCTAATGGTGAGAGGTATGCGCGATGTGGTCCCTTTGATGTTACAGATGCTTCCTTTTTGCTTCCCACACGTGCTGCAATCGGTGTGCTTTATGCGCATGGTAATGGCCATGGACCCGAGTCAGTGACCGCCATGGACCGAGTGAAAGGCTGGCAATATGACAGCATCAAGTCGATGCTCGCGTGCACCTTTGCGGTGAAAGGAATGGGCTTTGGGTCCTACAGTGGGGATGCTGGGGCGGGACAGGGCGGTGGCTGCTTACCGAGGCTGAGGAGGATCGAGTAGCCTGGTGGTGGTGGTGGCGGCGCTTAGGATCCGACGAGTGCCGGTCCCGCGGTTGGGGAGGAGGCGGTGTCCGTCGATACTTGATATGGGAAGAGATGGAGAGATTCCATGGGGACAATGTGGCTGGTGAATGCACCCCATAGTGAAGTGAATGCTCACCCACATGGCGGCCATGACGTGCAGCAGTAACCGCGGCGGCGGCGGCAACAGCAGCAGCAACGGCAGCAGCAACGGCAGCAGCAACGGCAGCAGCAACGGCAGCAACAGCAACAGCAGCACCCACACTTGGCCCGCGCAGCAGCCAGCCTATCTTCCGTCGTAGAGATAAGGGCCATGGGCGGGCTGCTAGCCATCCACGAGCGACAAACGGATGCCAATTACTCTTGGAAACAATGGCAACTGCACGCCACAGCAGGATATCTTGGTTGCGCAATTGCAATCGCAATTGCAATCGCAATCGCATCCCACATCGATATCTCCGTTGCCGGTCGTGGTCGCTGACGCCTTAAGCTGAGGTGCGGGGGACGAAAGCTTGCCCGCCCCGTCCGCCGTCTTGAGCTCGCTCGGAAATACGACGCCAGACCCGCGAGAGCTCGACTAGGCCCGAACCCCGAGGTTTCTTGCCATGCGCCCTGATGAGCGGCCTCAAGCGCTCTTTGGAGGAGTCCTCTCATGACGGGGATAGGCCCTCGCCCTCGGACTCCTCTGTATCGACAGCAAAGCCTGCATCGCCCGTCGCGCCCTCGTCGTCGACCTCGTTCCGCAATGTGAGCGCCTGCAACCGCTGCAGGCTCCGCAAGAACCGATGCGACCAGCGCCTGCCCTCGTGCGCCTCATGCGACAAGGCCGGCGTCAAGTGCGTGGGCTACGACCCCATCACCAAGCGTGAGATTCCGCGCAGGTATGCCATCTGCACCTTTGGAGGCGGAGCTATCTGAAGTCGCCTCGGCTTAATACTGACAACAAGTGCGACAGCTACGTCTACTACCTCGAAACCCGCGTCGCATACCTCGAGACCCTGCTGCAAGAGAATTGCATCCATTTCCAAGAGGCCGAGGACTTCAATCCCGCCTTTGCATCCAACCCCTCCAGCACCCCGAGGCCCATCACCGCCGCGCCGCCACCGCGCAATGGCACCACCAAGCCCACGGCCGCCCAGGCCAAGGAGGAGAGCGAAAAGTACGATCGCGAGAAGCTTACCAAGCTGGTGTCAAACATCGGAATGGTCTCGGTGCAGGGCGCCAGCGACCCGAGATACCTAGGCTCAACATCGGGCATATCCTTTGCAAGAGTCGTGTTTGCTGCAGTCAAGAGCTCGGTATCAGGCTCCTCTTCCGAGCGCGGAAGCAACCGGGGAGGCAAGGTGACAAGCAATGTCGTGGATAGCGGCACCTCCATGCGCGACTCGTTCTTTGGACTGCAGACCAAGCCCACCATACGACAGGCGCCTTTTCCAGACCGCGAGCTAGGGTCGCGTCTTGTTGAACTGTACTTTGAGCATGCGAACCCACAAATACCTATCCTGCATCGGGGCGAGTTTATGGGAATGTTCGAGCGCATCTACGCTTCCGGAGAACGCCACCGCACCTCACGAGAATCGTACATGCTCAACATCGTCTTTGCTATAGGCTCTGGCATCATATTGGGCAGTTCCGACTCTGAGGCATCCCCGACCTCGGACCATGGCCGCTCACCAAACAAATCACGATCATCACCACCGAGCAGCAAGAAGCGGCGACTTGCAGGACACCAGCACCAACCCGAAGAGTACCACGCATCTGCCATTGTGCACCTGGAAAACTTTCTGGGTTCCTCCCCTGCTGCGGACCGGCCCGACGGCTTCGGCGGCGGCCTTGAAGAACTACAGGCTGTGTTACTGCTCGCTGGCTTTGCGCTACTTAGACCCGTGGCGCCAGGTCTGTGGTACATTGTAGGCGTCGCTGTCCGTCTCGGAGTGGATCTAGGGTTGCATTACGAGGATGGTGTGGGTATCGACGGTGCGGGTGCGGAAGACCAGTCCGCTGGGAACCCTGCATTCAAGACCGAAGGTAACGGCAATACAGCGGCTGCCAGCAGCACCAACCCTTCGAAAATAGACGCCAAAGAAAGAGGCCGCAGACAGTGGGTTAGAGACCTCCGAAGACGATTGTGGTGGTGCGTCTACTCGTTAGACAGGCTTGTGAGCACATGTGTTGGCAGACCATTCGTAAGTACACTCTCCTAATTCTAGGGCTCACAGCACTTCTCGTATTGTGGCACCCTATCCCTATGTGGGCTTTTCCGTCATCTCGCATTTCCGCTGCAGGACTTGTTGGCCGGGATGTAACGACATACAAGGCCCAGTGGGAAATTGTTTTCAGCGCCCCTCCCCCCCAAACTGCAGAAAGGGCACAGTAAAGTCTTTTGGATGCTAACAGTTGCATAGGGCATCACGGATCAGATCGTGACCACGGAGTTCCCTTCACTCCTCGATGACCGCTTCATCACCAAGGAGGGGTTCCTAGACCCACCAATACACCAACAAAAGCCAACATACAAGATTGTAGCGCACCACTATTTCCGCCTGAGACTACTGCAATCTGAAATCCTGCAGGTGCTACAGCACCGGCAAGCACAGCAGGCAAGAGCTAGTGGTGCAAACCAAGGCAATGAATTCATGCATACCAAGCTGCCTTCGCCTTTCCTTACCAACTTTGAGTCGTTCCGCGCCTGGCGCGTTGACATTGACAGGCGGTTGCTGGAATGGAAGGATTCTGCGCCAACGCAACTTGACGCTGGTGTGCAGTTTTCTCCACTATTTCTGGAACTTAATTACTGGCAAGCGCTGATCATGCTGTACCGGCAGAGCCTGGTGGTCCCATCTGGACTACAGGATGAGCTCGGCAATACCGGCTCAGACATGGGCAGTCCTTCCATGAGCAACATTGAGGAGCGAGAAGATGAGGATTTGGTCTTCCTCAAAGTAGCTGAGGCTGGTCAGAAGGTTTTGAAGCTCTATCGCCAGCTGCATCGTGTGCATCTGGTAAACTACACCTTCTTGGCCACTCATCACCTTTTCATGGCTGGTAAGTTTGGGCTCAAATAATATTGGCAACGTTCTGACATGTTTCAGGTATATCCTTTCTATATGCAGTGTGGCACAGCGTTCACGTACGCAGCTTATTGGTACGTCAAAATCATCCGGCTGTGTAACATGGAAACGCATGTCGGTGTGACTATCCTTACTGACTACTGCAGTCTCTCGACGACGTCGACTTTACCGTCCTTGCCGCCACATCCGTGCTGGGTGATCTGATTGACAAATGCCCGCCTGCAGAGGCATGCCGCGACGCATTTGACCGGATGAGCAAAGCGACCATCCAGATGTGCATGTCAACAACCGGCTTTGGGCCCCAGGCCCTACGTTCCCTTCCGCAGGTTCAGCAATACCATTCCCAAACCTCACCCACCACAGCATACACGACCGACGCGGATGCGAGGTCGGATACCGAGATGCAAGGCTACGGCCCGAGGGGTACGTCGGGCTTCTTCGGCCAGCAGCAACAACAACAGCAACAGCAACGGCGACCCGTGCCTCGGTTCGACATGAATCTCAAGGACCTCTTCTCAGAAGACGAGACGGACAAGCGGTCTTTTAGCCGTGTCAGCAACCAAGTCAACGCCATGAGGCCCCCACCAGCCCCCATGAAACCCGACCCGCAAATGCAACAGTCCTTTACAGCCGATCTGAAGATATCCCCACAATTCCGTTCCCACCAACAACAGCAACAGCAGCAACAAGCCAACTTTTTTGCAGCAAGTCCTGAGATGACTAGCCCAAACCAGCAACAAAACAATTTTGCAACTACGCCCCCGGCTAATCCTCCCATGGCCTCTCCATACCAGATATCAAACCAACTACCCTACAACGCTTTCGCGCAGAACATCAACTCAACCTATCCCGATCTGGGCTTCTCAGATCTAGACTTCCTAGACAGCTTCCCCGTGCAAGGCGGTGGTGGCGGCAGAAGTGAGTCCAGCAGTGGCGGCATGCAGGATGTCGGCATAGGATTTGGCATGGGTTTCGGCGACGGGACACATGACTGGAGTGACGGAAATGGGTTGGATCTTTTTGATGGGTTTTTCTTCGGTGAGTTTTGGTCTTTCTGTCTATACTATATATATATATATATATGTGTGTGATGATTTGCTAATGCGAAAATAGGTCCTGGGGGTACTGGAGGCACTGGTATGTGAGGATTAGTATACCACGGACAGTATGAATGCGGTACAAAATGTCTTGACTGGCGATTTTGCGCATACGACGGGTAATACGCCGTCGGCCCTCTTTACCCCAGTTGACTCGATACCATCGAGTAAAAAAACAAAGCTGGGGTTGCTGCACGTTCTTGCGGCGCAGTGGGGTGTGGACGTGGGGGGAAAAGTCTACGTGGGTTAGACGAAAACAGCCATGCGAGGCGGAAAGCGGCGGGCTCCGATGGTAGATTACCGATACCCATTTTTGGACCACTCGCTATCATGGAAAGAAAATGTATAGATGGCATCTTGATAGTTGTATAATACGACAATGTAAAAGGCAAACGAATTCTTTCTTTGTGTTGGGCGATGTGAAGGATGCGTCGCTAATGGTCTTTGCATTTCCCTTCACCACCACAATCACGAGAGAGAACCATGTCTTGCGCCACGTATTGTACACCTCAGTACTTGACCATCAAGAAATGCTACACGTCGTGGAAAAGCCTCTTCTCTTCCACTTCTTCGATCTAGTACCCCATCGCTTCAAACTCTCCAAGGACGAAACGAACTTCCAAGGACACTCGCTATCTTTCTTTCTCAACCCTTCTTACCCTTGCTCACCCCGCTTTTCTTTGTCGCCCGCTCCAACCCAACACGACGAGATAATGCAAAATAAGACATCTATCCCCTCTCTTACCACCCCATTCTCATTCTCATCCAACATCTCTCCAGACTCCAGATAACATCGCCGCTTCACACCACTCCTTCCCCTTCTCCTCCCCCCCCCCTCTCTCTCTCCCCTGACTTACTTCCTACTTACTCCTCCCTTCCATTCACACTTTAGCCTCCCTCTCCCATCCATGACCACACAACTACCCAGAACCCATCCCTGCAGCAATACCTTTGATAGTACCATCACCAACACCACCATCACACCTCTTAAATCTCCACCCAAAAGATCCCACTTTCTACACGTACACACACACACACACACCAGCAACAAATATACTAGTTCAATCATGTGTTTCTATATGATAGTACACTACGGGCCCAACCCCTTCTCACCCAAGCGATCCTTCTCACGCAACACAAATACACCACGGCACCATGTATCGAAACGGCGGGTAGAGCGTGTCAGTCTACATAGTTTGCGCAAACTGTGGCATCAAAAGAGCCAAAGTCAAGATGATAATGTCAAGGACGAAAAGTGGAATGCGTGTTCAATGGACTACTAGGTCAATGCAAGTCTGTCAAAGCACTTTTGGTGATAAACTCAAGAATGGAATGAACTTTTTTGAATTCCTTCTTCAGCTGACATGCAGAAGACTTGTCTAAACTAACCAGAGCATGTGGCTCGGCCTGCCCTCCATCCTCTTTCCAGAAGCGGGCGACCACTAGTCGTAATCTTCATGGTATCGTTTTGAAGCTAACCGTTACTCCACCCAATGAATCAAAGCCCGACAGCTTAGTTCATCTGCCTGACGAGCTGGTTGATGAACTCCTCGCGGTTACCAAGGTCACCACCCTCGATGAAGTGCTTGAACTTGCGGGTGCGGAAACCACCGTTGGGCGAAGAGAGCTTGAAGGGCCAGAGGAAGTTGGAGACGGCCTTGAAGTTGGGGCCGACGGTGTAGATCTCGTGGATGACATCCTCAATGCAGGTGATGCCGAACTTGCCGAGGTTCTCCTCGATCATGGCGTTGTCGGTAATCGGCAGACGCTGCTTGTTGACCTTTCCGTAACCGCGCTTGTAGACGAGCTCGCGGACGGTCTTCAAGTTGGGGTATCCGTAGGCAACGAAGGGCTCGACGATCTTCAGCATCTCGGAGGTAGCCTTGGTGAGCTTGACGAAGACACCGTTGTTGATCTGGAGGAGACGGAGGAGCTGGAGGGTCTTGCGCTTCTTGGGGTCGATCTTGTTGATACTGCGAGGGATTAGCGTGCGAATTGCAAGTTTGCAGGAATTTTGCGTACCCCTTGATACGGGTAACGAAGACGAGCTTGGGCTCAGCGGGGACGTAGAGAGAGTTGTCGCGCTTTGCGGCCCTCTTAGCCTCAATAACGTCACGCTCGGCCTTCATGTACTCGGCGGTGTACTTGGCGGCGCGCTCCTTGATGACCTCGCGCTTCTGCTTGTTGGCCTAAGGAAGTCTTAGCCAACTGTGATACTCCTATCTGCTTGCGCAGGTTGTGGGAGACTGTTATACCTCACGCTTCTTCTTCAGGTCCGCGGCCTGGGAGTCGGTCGTCTTCTGGTGGGCCTTCTGCTTCTTGAGCACCGACTCGGGGACGGCGATGTCATTTTGGGTGGGGACGCTGGACGGTGGATTAGAATGATTCCAATGTTTCGCGTGCGTTGTTGAACTCACGATGAGCGGGCCATTTTGCTGGTAGTTAGTAGCTGGCTTTGGTGTTGTCGGGAAGCTGGAGAGAGAAAGTTTGGTAGGCAAACTCGAAATTCATGTGCGGACGCTAGTGGGTGCGCCAAGACGACGGCCAGCGCTAATGCCCCGCTCGATTGGTCCACTCGTCGCAGCTGTCGACATTTTCCTGAGAGCTACCGACTTGCGACAATTGCTGCAAGTTTGCAAATTCCAGCCTCTACGCATTCTCATACCCAGTAATGGCTCGAGGAGGAGGTCGCGTAAGTCCTCGCATCATGCGCACCACAGATCATGTGACTAATTCTACCTAGGGCGGCAGTCGCAAAGCATTCCGCGGCAAGAAGGGTGGTCGCGGCGGCGGCGGCGGTGGTGGTGGACGCGATACTCGCTCTGAGCCATGGTCCACGATTGAGCGCAAGAATGAGCTCTTCGAGAGCTACTATCGCATGGGAGGTTTCTTGGATGAGGCCGAGTTCGAGGACATGTGGAAGGCTCTCCAGGCCGATTTGCCCAACAGCTTCCGCTTCACTGGCACCAAATCCGATGCTCTCGCCGTGCGCGAAATCTTCAAGCAGCGGTACATCCCCGCAATTGCCTCCAAGCACTTTGAGGGCAAGCCAGTCTCGCCCCCCGAAGCAGTCCAGGCCTTCCCCGACGAGCTCGTGTGGCACATGAAAACCCACAAGAAGGTCATCCGACGACATGCGCCTTTCGCCGATTTCCAAAAGTTCCTCGTCGCCGAAGCCGCATCTGGAAACATCAGCAGACAAGAGGTTGTCAGTATGATCCCGCCTCACTTCCTCGACGTGAAACCGGGCATGGTAGTCCTCGACATGTGCGCAGCGCCCGGAAGCAAGTCGGCCCAGCTGGCTGAGATGATTCACGGTGACGAGGAGGAGCGTGTGCAGCGGGTAGCCAACGGCGAGACTGTCGACCTTGGCGCGGACGGTGACTACAGCGACGACGGACGCTCGACTGGTCTCCTCATTGCAAACGATTCCGACTACAAGCGCGCTGGCATGCTGGTCCACCAAGTCAAGCGACTCAACTTTCCCAATCTGATCGTCACCCAACACGATGCCTCGATATTCCCTTCGATTGAACTACCCAGCGACGGCGGCAAGAAGCAGTACCTTAAGTACGACAGGATATTGGCTGATGTGCCATGTTCTGGTGACGGAACCGCCCGCAAGAACCCCAACGTGTGGCAGAAGTGGACACCAAAGGACGGACTTGGTCTGCACGGCCTTCAGTTGCGCATCCTGTTCAGAGGTCTGCAGATGCTGAAGAAGGGCGGCCGCATGGTCTATTCTACCTGCAGTATGAACCCTGTGGAGAACGAAGCAGTCGTCGCAGCAGCCATCGAGGCGTGCGGCGGTAACTCCAAGGTACAGCTTGTCGACTGCTCGAGCCACCTGCCAAACCTCAAGCGTAAGCCAGGTCTGAACTCATGGAAGGTTCTTGATACATCATCCGTCACTGCCGGAGGAGAGAAGACTGCTCACATGTTCACCAACTGGGAGGCTTACCAGAAGGCGAAGGCCAAGTATGAGGTTGAAGAGCCTGAGCGTCAGTTCTCTACCAAGATTACCCCCGGCTGTTTCCCACCTATTCCCAAGTCTGAGGAAGAGCGCATCCCACTTGAACGCTGCATACGTGTTTACCCACATTTGCAGGACACTGGTGGCTTCTTCATTGCCATTATCGAGAAGCTCGACGATATCAAGATTGCGCAGTACCCTGAAAACGCCGCCAAGGCCCAAAGAGCGCAGGCGCAGGCTGAGACGACCACCGGCTCACCTATCTCAACGCCAGCTGAGAATGTCGTCGAGGCGGACGCTACCAAGGGAGAGACTGCAGACGAAGCTGCCGATGCCCCGGCTCCTCTAAAGCGCAAGCTAGAAGAGTCCGGCGACGACGAGGCTTTGAAGAAGGCCAAGACTGAGGATGCAGTTGCCGAGAATGGAACACCAGCTGCAACAAACGGCTCGGCTACTCCATCCACCGTCTCCAAGCTGAAGCCTGAGAACCAGAACCAAGCCAAGGAGTACTTCGAATACCTTCCTTCCGACGATGCGACTGTCGCCTCCATCATGGACTTCTTTGGCATCGATGACCGCTTCCCACGCGATCGTTTCATGGTGAAGAACAAGGAGGGTCTTTCCCTTAACAAGATTTACTACACCTCGGCTTTCGCAAGGACCATCATCTCGCAGAACAAGGATCGTGGCATGAAATTCATACATTGCGGTGTAGTCATGTTCGTTGCACACAAGATCAAGGACATGGACCGTACGCAGGCGCCATGGCGGCTGCAGAACGAGGGTATCCGTATCCTCGAGCCCTGGGCGAAGAAGCGCATAGTTAAGCTGGAGAGCAAAGAGACTCTGCACCAGCTCATCAGGGAAATGTTCCCCAAACTGCCCAAAGAAGGCGATACCGGTCTGGGCGAAGTCGGCGACCAGCTCCAAAAGATGGACGTCGGATGCTGCTTCGTTCGGGTTGAGAAGGACGAGGAGAAGGGCATTCCATTCCGGATGGTACTCCCTCTCTGGAGGCATCCAGGCAGTGCCAACCTTATGGTTGATAAGGATGACCGCAAGGCCATGTTGCTGAGGTTGTTCAACGAAAAGGACACGGAGATTATCAACCATGTTGCCGACAAGGCCAAGGCTGAGAAAGAGGCCAAGGAGGCTGAAGAGGCGGGAGAGGACGAGGGCGACGTCAGCGATGGCGAGCAGGCCACTGAGGCCATGGTTGCGGCGGAAGAGGAAGGCGATATGAAGGTCGACGCGCCAGAAGGTGGAGATGTGAAGATGGGTGACGATGCTTAGGTTATTTTCCCCTGCCCTATTTGAAAGTCATACCTAGGCATTGCTTTCTTGACCACACAATCTATCTGGTCTGCATTGGGGTTGGCGTTTTTCATTTTCGCAACTTTTTGTTTTCAACGAGGATTCAGCTTCTCATTCTCTAAAGATATATATTCATGCAGGAATGATATTATGGAATTATGTAGACAAATTCGTGTTATCTAGTGACTGGAATACTTTGGGTCGTTGGGATGAAAGAGATTAGAGTGTCGCGTGTTCTTGCAGAGTGACGACCTGAGGATAAACACTGCGACACCCTGTCGACGGCGCCCTTAGAACTTAGCGAACTTGCTGACATCCCGAAGGAGCGCTAGTGATCTGATTGTGACATCTCTAGCTTGAGTATCTAACAAGTCTAGGAATCTGCGCGGCTTCGACAGGTAGCGGCATTTTCTGATTGCGGTCTTGACCGTAACCATTCATGTCTTCCATGTAGTCTTTTGCAGATGGTGAGTATCGTCAACTTGTTTCCAGACGGTCGATGCCTCGTAATTAATCCTTTACTCACTCGCCGACCACGCTCGTGAGCAAAGATGCATCTTTCTTAGAGATCAAGGTAGGCAATCTCATGTTCCAAACGGTCACGTGATCCGAAGTTGTAAGGTCGGGGAGCAGCTTTTGTGTCGTAGGCTCGCTCTTTAGTTCTTGCCAGACTCTGAACGTTTTCTCATTCCGTCTTTTTAAAAGCAGTGTTCGTCCGATTCGAAATGTCGATGTTGGCTTCTCCCTTACTCAAGGCAACAATCAAGCGCTGCTCAGGTTTCCTCATGCGACGATCATTTAGGGACTCCGCGAGGAATTTGCTGTCCTTGGCCCGGCCGACTTCATCTACTACTATTATGGTATCGCAGCCTTATATATATCTGTTCGCTTTGGTCTCACAGCCTTACCACCTAGGGATTAGTCTGAAGTGCATTCATAGAAATAAGATGCGAAGATCACCTTATCAACGTCACTGAGCCTTGAGCCTACTCGTCGGGGAGAAGACATGATTGGTACACGAGTGACAGCTTCACTGGACAAGGCTTTGTGGGTGTCAGACAGCTACCTTCTTGATGGGATAAAGTTCACCTTCTTAGTGATCTCCGGTACGCCGAGAGTTGCCTCTACTAGCCTTGACTTTCCTTGTCCTGTTCTACCAACCCCTGCCATATGCTTAGTGCTACTTTGATAATCTTCCAATACTTCTATTAGTTTTGGCCTGAGCCGAGCAGCCCGCTGGGGGTCTTCCATGGCATTAATCCTTTCGGCAAATTTCGTTACGATGGCCACTAGCTCGCTCCCGGCATGTATGAGGTCGGAATGGTAGATGGAAATCGCCGGTAGGGTTTCCTTTGCAATGTCTTAGCAAAATTTCTGATTTGCGACGTTCGAATGCATACGTTCTTCACCTGCTCTCATTTTTCGTTTCACCCGCCGACTGGGCGATGATGCTAGTGGGTCGGGTGCTGTAATGATACTTGACCTGTTAAACGAGTAACTCAAATTAATAGCAATGGAAACCCACAAGGTCGTTCTTTTGGGACTGGGCACAATGGAGCGATGCCCGCCTCGATGTGTCATGAAGGGTCCCATCGCGGGGAACGCTGTGATGTCGTTATTTTAACCGCAGGTTTGTCGTCCTCTTGCTATCATATCTTTACTGCGAGCCTCCCCAGTGATGCCTAATGGACGGCAAGTGAGAGTATGACAGGGCATAGGACGAAAATTAATTCTGACGGCAACCACGCTTACCTGCTCAAAGCGCTAGAGATGATGCAGAAGCTGAAAGCCGACAGCCTTGCATCATGAAGGTAGGAAATAGGTCTACACTCACTTAAATACTGCGAAGGAAGGCAATCTATTGCTGATACCGTGAGCCACAGGACAGTTACGCGACCTATCATTCAGGGTATGAGCTATAGTTCAGCAACTGGGGAGCTTTGGCAATCCAGAGCTTGACAGCCAGTCGAGGTGAAATGGAGGGCCGGGAAAGCAGGCAGCTACGTCCGTGTAGCGGTGATCAACAAATGGTTACGATGGATGTAGAGCATGGAAGCAGGGAGCACGCCTACTTTTTGCTTGAAGATTAAGGATCTCAGTATGCTCCTGCATGTGGCGAACATGTTATCAAATTTGACGACACGTTCCAAATATCCAACCTGAAGTTGCACTAGTGATGTCTTACGTGCCGCACAGCTGTCGATACATTGACAAGGTTGAGCCTTTGGGCCATCTTTGGATAGGAACAGGTGAGGAGGAAATATACAAGTGCTGGAGCGCAATTTCCGGTGCTGAAGTTATGAAGCCGCATGAGCGTTGCATGTCCTGGACATGTTTGGGGGGTCGATGGTTTTCTACTAGGAAACCGGGTGGGGCTGCACAGCTGCTAGACAACACACAGAGTTCCCAATAAGAACCGCAGTGACGGGCGTGGCCACATATCCATATCATCACAGCACCGGCTCTGAGATTTGTCCTGTGTGGTAGCTGCTTACAATTTGGTAGTCAATATTGATAGCACCGAGATCTCCCTGCATGTCTAAACTTGGGATGCATAGTACTGTGGCAGTCGGTAGTGGGTGCATTCCAAGATACGCGAGAATAGACAGTACCAAGTCTCGGAGTCGGCAAGGGGAGAATATCGATTTTAACGAGATGCACACAGAACGAGGAAAGAGTTCGCGATGCACTCCCTCTGGTGTGATCAGGGCACGAGCCAATGCGGCATCCGGAATTTCCCTCGGCCCGGTATTAGCGCAGCGTACATTGTCACTTCCAGAAACTTCTGCCTCCAAGCTCTCATCTCTACATAATTCCCATTCTCAGCCCTTTCTTCTAATTAATCGCGTTTAATTTTACATTGCCAACGTTGCGACCTTGATCTTCAGCTTTGCGCACACCAATTGTAAGTAGTGCATTATGTTCTACCCCCTGTTGAATGATGAGACACAAGCTGGCACCAGTCTGAGAAGACTTGTACTCTTTGCATGCGGATCAGCTGCATAGACTCTTTGTAGTCGCCCACTGACACACTCTCGATATATGCGTTCTTTAGATCAGTATGAAAGTTCTGAAGCTAACAAGCCCGCAACAGAAAGCTTACCAATACCGAGCCGGCGCTCCACCCCACCACCATGGTTCTCCACAATCCCAACAACTGGCACTGGGTCAACAAGGATGTCTCGGGCTGGACGCGGGAATACCTTGACAAGCAGCTCACGCAAATATCGGCAGAGCGAGATGGCGTCACAGCCAAGATCGACAAGGTTGTAAGCATGGACGGAGATGTGGATGTGAGCCAGCGCAAAGGCAAAGTCATCACCATCTTTGACGTGAAATTGAAGCTCGAATACTCAGGTATGTATCTGTCTAGCTATGTGATTGCCCAGTTGCACTCTTCTTGGGCGAGCTGACTCGGTCGGCAGGCAAGAACAAAGAGGGCGAGGAGGCCAGCGGCACTATTACCGTCCCCGAAGTCGCTCACGACACCGAGGAAGACGAGTATGTCGTATGTCCCCTTCGCTCATACCCTCTGTGTCTTAATCCATTTGGACTAGTCACTGACGGTTTATGTAGTTTGAGGTAGATGTGTATTCCGAGGACAGCAGCAAACAGCCCGTAAAGGAGCTAGTACGCTCTGATATCCTACCGCAGCTGCGCAAAGCTTTCACACAGCTTGTGCCGGCGGTCATGGCCGAACATGCAAAGGACATTCAGCATGCGCCGGGCACCAACCCTAGCAGCAATTTTCCTTCTGCCAAGGTCTACTCGAGCTCGAGTGTGAACAAGTCCAGTAGCTCCAAGACAGAAGCAACTGGCTCTCAACAGAGCAGCTCCGGAGCAATTGTCAACGTGACCACAATCACGGACAGCACAGAGTTCCGGACAGATGCTGCCAATCTGTTTCAGACTTTTACAGACCCTCAGCGCATAGCCGCATTCACGCGCGCACCGCCAAAGAACTTCACAGGTGCCAAGCCTGGTGGTATCTTTGAGCTCTTCGGCGGCAACGTCAGTGGAGAGTTCACTGAGCTTGAGGAACCCACACACATCGTCCAGAAATGGCGACTTGCACAATGGCCTGCGGGGCACTACTCCACATTGTCCATATGGTTTGATCAGAACGACGTTGATGCCGTAACGGTCATGAGAGTTGAGTGGAAGGGCGTACCAGTTGGTCAGGAAGAGCCTACCAAGACCAACTGGGATCAGTATTACGTCCGAAGCATCAAGACGACCTTCGGCTTCGGCACGGTATTGTAGATGCGTGAGACTCAATCGTATCACAATACGTCACTGGAGTACGAGGCGTTGGAAAGATTTTACGACTGCATACGAAGTGATGGATCTTGAAAGTTTCAACGATGAACCACAGTATAGAGACAATATGAACTCTGCTGAACGTATACACGCAACGTCCCTGTGGAAGGAGTGTTATTCTTGCACGTGCACAGAGCTGTTTTCTGGCGAAGGTTCGTTATCGATTGTTGTGATATTAGTAATCTAAACGTAGGGCGCCACCAGGTGAGGATACAATTCGTGAGACTATTGGTACACAGATCTTGATGCCGCCCGATTGATTTTGGAGATGCCAAGAGTCTCTTGAATGTGTTCTCACTTGGCGCCGCGCCAAAACCCGCAGTCGCAGCATATGCCGCGCTCTACTGTTACATCTGACCTTCCGCCGTGATCTTAAGCATCCACTCAAGGCCCCTGACTATTCTATTATGCCTGCACGTATCACCTTTAATATAGCGGCACTTAATTGCCGTTACTCGCCAAACGCTACCCTCGTTGGAGTGGCTAGACTCTACTGGTCAATTGCCGGTTGTCTGGTATTGATCACGTCGCGGCTTTATTCACTCTCTAGGTTCTCTACACCCCTTCTCTTACCCCACTCACATGCACCACCAATACCAAGGTTTTAAGGTGAAAGTAACCTAAATTACCTCATGCATATATCAAGCCATCAAAGGCTGGGAAGAACTGGAATCTTACAAGAGATTGTTCGAGTCCTCCCGTTGCTCATACACCCACCTACCCTAGGGAACATATGATCTAAGAGGTTTTTTGCGGCGTGAGTGACTCAAGTCTGGAACGTTTTGGAACTCAGTATACCGGAAATCAACAGCTACCTCTAAAATGATGCATCTCAGCCTCTCCGTCACTTACGCTCTGGCACTGACGACGGGTGTTTCGGCCGTATCGTCGCAACACCTGGTCAGTCGCCAGCAGCCGTTCAAGTCGACAGCCATCACCGACTTTGCCGAGCCATGGGCTTTTGCCTTCCTACCCGATGGCCGCATCCTCGTCACCGAGAGAAAAGGCAGCCTGCGCATCGTCGACCCAGGCACCAAGTCCAAGGGCACCATCACTGGCGTGCCCGCTGTCGCCTATGCCGGTCAGGGCGGTCTCCACGACGTCGCTCTGCACCCTCAATATGCCGAGAATAGTATTGTTTACATCAGCTATGCAGAAAGCGGCTCTGGCGGGGCGGGCGGCGCAGTCGCGCGAGCCAAGCTGACACTCACTGCTGGTAGCGGTACGCTGTCCGACCTCGAGATCATCTGGCGCCACTCGCAGAAGGCCTCTGGCGGACTCCAGTTCGCCTGTCGGTTACTCTTTGGCCCCGATGGCACGCTGTGGATCTCTTCTGGCGAAATCAACCAGATGACCCCGGCTCAGTCCATGACCACCAACCTGGGCAAGATGATCAGACTGTACGACAACGGCACCGCCTTTGAGGGCAACCCATTCGCCAGCCAAGGTAACGTCCAGGCGCAGATCTGGTCGCTGGGTCACCGCAACCCACTAGGCATAGACTGGGACGCACAGGGGCGTCTCTGGGAGGTCGAGATGGGCCCTATGGGCGGCGACGAGCTCAACCTCATCCAGCCAGGCGCCAACTACGGCTGGCCGCTCGTGTGCGAAGGCAAACATTACGATGGACGGACCATCCCCAAGCACAGCACGCGCCCCGATTTCGCCGCACCGAAAGCCTTCTGGGTTCCTGTCATCTCCCCAGCCGGCTTGATCATCTACAAGGGTGACCTCTTTGCCAGCTGGAAGGGCAATGCCCTCATCACTGGTCTTAGCTCACAGTCAATTGTGCGCGCGAGTATTACTGGCGACACAGCGAAGGAAGTGCAACGCATCGCAATGGGTAAACGAATGCGCGGTGTCCGAGAAGACAAAGACGGCGCCATCTGGGTGATTGAGGATGGCGCGGGTGGCCGACTGCTGAAGCTCACCCCGAACTAAACTGCGTTGAAGAGACTTTGATGGTTTGTGATCGTATATATATATATATATAACATAGTTTATAAGCGAGTCGTCCTTACAAGCGAGTCGTCCACCCCACCAACT
>QGDG01000076.1:0-150540 GCA_003268315.1 Stemphylium lycopersici
ACGCAACGTCTTGTAATTACACCTAATATCGTACGTAGCTATAATTAACGCTTCTGAGCAAGCTTCTAATCTCACGCTTGTATCGTCTCGTAATACTTTACTATATACCTTTTAATATACTATATAAGCTCTAACTTCTACTATAGATAGAGTTTAAGCTAAATAGTTTTTCTAGATTATATTTAATTTTTATAATTTTTTACTAGCGTTTACTAGTTAATACTAAATATTTCTATAACTTTTTTATATATAAATAAAGCTTCTAGCTCTTATAAATTAATTAGTTTAATTACTTTTTAAATTAGATTTATAGTTATAGAGTTATAGAGAGTTCTATTTAAGATAAGAATATTAGTAGGGTGGTCATTGCGCGTCCGTGGTTATTGCGTGTCCGTGCACTGTAGTTGGTGTGGAGCCGGAAGCATCCCGAGCTAAGCTTCTCCTGCCCAGGAGAACCGGGCCTATCTAGGCCTATCGTTACCAATTCATTTTTCGACAAAGTTTCGTGTTTTGACAAGGCTGCGCGACGCATTTACGGCATGCAGATGTGCATTCTTCGTTGCCAATCGAATCTTGCATTATACAGGCAGGCTTACGTACGACGCAAATTCGCGCTTGCACAGACTAGCCTTACCATTTGTCGACTCGCTTCACAACTTCGCAAGCGCACGAACCTCTTCTGCAAAGCCTCGCCCCCAAGCCTCGATCCCAACTTTAGGGTGCCAGCCCAAAACCTTCGCGATCTCACTGCGCGTCCGGCACGTGCTAGCGAACCCTAACTCAGCGACCTGCTCCACACCACCAGTCAAGAGCTTCGCGCCATCGGCAAGGCTGACAGACTTCACCGTCTTGCTTTTGACCATTCCGGCTTCGAATGCAGCATCTGCAACCCCTTGCGACAGGTCTATCCACTTGTGACGCCTATGTGCACTGAAAATAACGCCCTGCTTGCCGGTCGGTACAGAAGCGCCGTCATTTGACAAGATGTCTGTGAGTACAAGCTCGTATAGTCCTGCCAGGTCCTCGATATGAACTAGAATTCGAGGTCAGTGTATTTGCGTGACTAAAATTGAGGCGTAGGAATACCATTGTCCCACACGCCTTCGCCGTCACCGATGACGATGGCATGTCCTTCTGAGATAGCCGCTTGGGCCAATCGTGGCACTTGCAGACTACGCTTGTTCCATAAGCCGGTGCCAACCTAGGTTGAAAGTTAACAATACGAAGCCTCACAGACCGCGGGTAGTCGTGACTCACCCCGTAGATCAGGGGGGACATGAGGACGACGGTCTTCACTCCAGACTCGACTCCAGCATCCACCATGCCCAATTCTGTCGTCCGTTGAATGTACCTCTTTCCCGTGTTGCGCGCCTTCTCATAAGCATGAATATCGTCCTTGGAGTCGTCGAGCTCAAGACCAGAGTTGGATTCAACGTGGGCACCCGAGAGTGGTTGGTCAGCAAGGTTTGAGACACCCGAAGTGTGGACCATCCAAACATCTCTCCCAGTAGACTTGTGTCGCAAGGAAAGGCCCTTGATAAAGGCCAAAGCGCTGGCGAGGTGGTATCCCAGCGTCATATTGAAGATGACATCGTACTGACTTGCGATCCCGACAAGGGCTTCAGTGTCTTCTAGGCCTTCGAAGCCCACTACCTTGATTCTGGGACCGAAGGCAGCATGGAGCTGCGCAACTCTCGCCTCACCCCGAACTAGACACACGATTTCGGCGCCTTCGATTGCTGAATATTTGCTGTGAAGCAATTGATGAAGCACACTGCCCCCGATGTAGCCCGTGACACCAGCAAGGAGAATTCTTTTTCCGGTCATGATTGGAAGTTGCGAGAATATCAATGAGACAAAAGATAGATTTTATCAATGAAACTGCATTGGCTGTTGGCCATTTGACTGGGAAGCTTGCCTACTTTTGAAGTGAGCTCTACTGATAGAATGCCCTTGCACTAGGACAGGTTAAGAAACTACAATGACGGAACCGCCACGTTTGGGGTCCACCTTCCATCGAAACATCAGAGACATTCCAGAAAAGCATCGGGGCTCTTTTTAAACCTTACTTTCAAGTATTAAAAGCTTATCTTGACGAAGCTTCCTTCTTTGTTTAATACGACCCATCGCTCTACTACTGATACGACTCAGCTAGAACTTAACCTAGTCGCCATGTTGCAGGATAACGCTTCCCAAATCTATCTGCAACATCCAGTGTCGTATATCATCGTAGCTGAATCAGTGCGGCCCGAATCTAGACGTTACTTTAGGCAGAATACCTATGTGCAAGGCTCTTCACACCACTAAAAAGTAGTACCCAACCCAATGCTAGCGCAACTATTTCAATTTGATGCGGAGACTGCCGAGTTGCTTACTTAGTCATAGAGAGATTCAAGGGAATCGCCAAAGGCAAGCTAGGGTCACAAGTGCACGCATTCACTATATCCGAGACTTCAACCAAGCTCGTACATTGAGACCACGTTCATAGAAGTCAGCAAACCATGCATTGACTGTCGCATCATCAAGGTCGAACTCTCAAAATTAACTTTAAGAAGTCGAATGTCTTTAGGTCGAAGTTACAAGGTTAGAAGATGTTCCTAAAACACAGTGATCGCTAGAGTACTGAGAGTGGGATAGCCGATGTTAAAACATCGTGACTATAAGACGCTCCTCTGCACTCTATTATTTCGAGAATTCACTTCTACCATATTCCTTCGCATTGACCTTAACCATCCAAGATGAATGTCACCACCTCCACCTTCCCATGGCTGGCCTTGTCGACCGTGGACTCTCTCCTTTCTGTGGACCAGTTCTCCACAGTGTCTATGCCATACCCGCGTAACGTAGTCGCAAGTCTCCTCGCCATAGTGGTCAGCTTTTCCTACGTTCAATCCTTCGCCAAGAAAACTGGTCTCGAAAGCTTTCCTGGGCCGTGGTATGCGCCCTATACGGCCATGCATCTTCGATGGCTCTTCGCCCGTGGCACTATCTACAGCTATGTTGAGGAAATGCACAAGAAGTACGGCGATGTCATTCGTTTGGGACCAAGGCAAATCTGGGTTTCAGACAAAGGAGCTATGAAACAGATCCTCCTTACCGTCGATCTGCCAAAGGTCAGCATGTATGCTGAGATCTCAAGAGATAGAAGCAGTCCTGGCCTCTTTGGGGAAATGTAAGTTTTAAGACTTCGTTTAATGGTTGACGACACGGAATTCACTAACACTCAATATCACAGCCGCCCAGTTCCCCACCGCAATCTCAAGAAGTTTCTCAGCCCAGCCTTCACCGTCGCCTCTGTCGACAAACTAGATTCCTTTTTCAAAGCCTGCGTTTCCACCTTGCTCGATAACTACTACAATGAAGTCAACAAAGCCATCGCAGAGGATCCCAAGACCAACCCTAACGGCAATGTCGAAACAGACTTCATGCGCGACCTGCACTGCCTCGCCCTCGACATCATGGGCCAATCTTCATTCGGCAAAGGCTTCGGGCAGATTGACAAGATCTTTGATCCCAGCAAGATGTTAACGGGCAGAGATAGGCGCTGGAGCAAGATTCCTGATGCGATCTTCGATGGGCAGGCGAGGAGATATGGATTGGTCTTTATCAAGAGGTTTCTCAGGCGAATGGGTTATGAGTGGGAAGTTGACTGGCCTAAGGAGATGACGACTGCAATTTGCGAACTCGTCGACGAACGCGCTGCAGCTCAAGGAACAGTGAAGAGCGAGGAACGTATTGACGTCCTACAGCACATGTTGGACGAGGGTGCGCGACCTGATACTGGAGAGCGTATGTCGAACCAGGATATCATCGATCAGATGTCTGAGCTTCTTCTCGCTGGTTCGGAAACTACGTCCGGTAAGTTTCATTCCCACTTCCTCATGTTTCAAAGCTCTGCCTCTAGCTTCTCAACCCTGACTTCTAAGCATCTTAGCCTTAGATTAGCTAACCGTACCCTCAGGAACAATGGCATGCCTCTTCGTAGAACTCGCCCGAACCCCAGCCGCCCGAATCAAGCTTCTCGCTTCCCTTCCACCCCTATCCCCCTCTTCGCCCATCCTCGACTCTAAGACCGTGCGAACAGACCTGCAGTTCCGCTACCTAGAAGCCTGCCTCAAAGAAAACCTGCGCATGAACCCCATCGCCTCTGAACTCGGTCGCCGTACCCTGCACAAAGGTCAAAATCTTAATGGCTTCGAAGTTCCACCTTTCACCATTGTGTCAGCGAGTTACAGGGCGCTTCATCGGGACGAAAGGTACTGGCCTGAGCCGAACAGGTTTTGGCCCGAGCGATGGCTAGAGGGAGAGGAGAGAGAGGGCGCCCCAGAACCAGAGTAGGTTGACCTCAGTACGGAAATAAGGATCTTATAGACATGTTTGCTAACCTATTGTTGTAGCATGGATGCTTATTTCCCCTTTTCCAATGGCCGACACAACTGCATTGGTCAGAATTTTGCATATGCGGAAATGCGCACGGTTTCCGCAAATATTCTTTCGCGCTTCTCCGTCGAAGAAGCTGGGTATCAGAAAATTCAGCTTCGGCAGTTTATTACGATGCAGTTCCACGATGGAAAGTGGAGGGTTGTTCTGAAGCCCCGATGGAAGGACAGTGCGGATACTTAAGTTTGGGGCTGCTGGGATGTGCTAAGAGCAAAGGATTGATTGAGTACGATGTTCGTAGGCAGGTAGTCTTAAACTGGCAAGGAATTGTTTCATTAAATAGGAAGGTAGTAGAATTCAAAGTAAGCAAAGCATTCGGCGTATGTACACATCCAAACAAATATACACAATGAAAATGCAGAATCTCCTGTGCTCCCGTACCTCGCATCTCTGGGTTGCGTCGAGCTTGATCGCTGGCTCATCTTACACGATGAACTCAGTACATTGGGTCGCCAACAGCTGTGATGGAGGCAGTGCATACACCGTTCTGGCAGTATCCAGAGGGTGTGAGCCAGCCCCAGAGTTCTATATAAAATTAGTGTCAAGCCACAAAAGACACTTTATCCAAGCTTACCAAGTGACTGTCCGTTCGTAAAGATAGCATTTGCTGCACCTGAGATTGTTGCAGAACAAGCTTGCGTACCGCTAAGCTGGTCGCAAGTGATGATGAAAGGAGCCGTCGCTGTCAATGGGACATCGGCTGTACCATAGCATCGGCCGCCTTCGCACCATGCTACCATGCTGCTCTTGGTAGTGTAGTTCTGGCCATCGACAAGAAGATTCGTAATTGAACCGGCTACCGTAATGTTGCATCGGTATGAAGAATCACATGCACCGGACACTAGTCTAAACATTAGTGAACTGAAGATTTGTAAGACCTACGGGCAGTGGGAAACACTTACTAAGGCCGTAGGCGGCTCCAAGAACGCCGGAGAAAGTCTTGTCGATGACGCCTGGCATGGCGGGGAGGTTGTTGAGCGAAAGAACACCTTGACCTTGAACTGGAGCGGAGAAGGTGGAAGGTAGAGCTGGTGGGGCTCCAGACGTGGAGGATGTTGGTGCAGCGGTGATCGTGGAAGCCTTGGTAGATGAGGCTCCTCCTCCAAGGTCAACCGCCAGCAACGTGGAGGATGACAGCTTTACACCCAAAAGTGGTGAGGACGATCCGCCGACATTGACACCGAGAAGAGGTGCGGTCGTGGTGGTAGTGGTAACGGCGCTGCTGGTCTTTGAAGCGGGCGCTGCACTGCTGGAATTTATAGAGACCATCGCGCTGCTGGACTTCGCGACAACCGCTGCGCTGCTGGACTTGACAACGCTTGCTACGCTGCTGGACTTGACAACGACTGATGAACTGCTGGACTTTGCAACGACTGCTGCACTGCTAGTTTTCGTGACCATCGCGCTGCTTGATTTGATGGTGGTAGTCACAGCTCGCACTTCGATAACTGGAGCTGCTGCTGCCAACGTGCTCAAAAGTGTGATAATAGCGAGAAGCTTCATCTTGACTGATGTGCCGGAATGAGCGGGGAAGAGGAGCGACCAAGAAGTGAGAGAGATGCCGACGAGGACGAGAGATCGAAAGCGAATGTAAAGCTTGGAGTAGAGAGCTGGAGATACTCAGGTTGATCTGCTCTGGCTCAAGGAATGTCTGGTACTTATGTCTTTCTGTAGCATGAGGACCATTGTCTTGAAGTATCCCCTGGGCCAGCATCGTCTGGACCTCGTCCTTAGTCAGGGTGTTCGATCGATGTCAAAGAGGAATGCAAATTCTCGCGAACGCCTCTGGTTCGGCAATGATCGACCACATACATGCCCCGGATTCATAGCCTCAGTGTTGGGAACAGCTATAGGGAACGCCTGTTGTATGCCATCGCAGTGCGCTAAGTCGGGTGCCTGATTCGTGGCGGACTTCGGTGGTCCAGACCTACTGCAAGCAAGACTGCTTAATTATAATATTCAAGCGATTCCAAGATACGGGTGCTGTTCCGATGTAAGGGTTTCTTGAGGCGGACCCTGCAACTTGGATACTAGCGCATTTTAGAATGTGCAATTAGTTGCCTCGTGCGGCGATAAAGCGCCAAGCAGCCCCTATGCATCCAACCGGAAGGAAGCCCAGTCGCTTAAGTGCTCTTTAACGTTCGGAATCAGGGGGACTAGCATCGCGTTCCGAAAACATAGGCGATGGCCCGGATTAGTGCGATCGCGGCATTGGTTTTCAGGGCGCAACACCATCTTCGTACATGATACAGTTGGCTTGGAAAGGAAGTGCGGAGTTATTCCCCACATGCCATCGTTGATTTGTGACACAGAAACTTTCCATTCGTGAACTGTTTCTCGATGAACATGCATGCAACGCTTTCGTCTTGCTTGACAGGCAACAAAATACGCCACTGCAATTTGTCGACGGTTTGACGGTCCAAAAGTCCATCTCCAATTTGTAATCGTGTGTTGATACACCTTCATCGCGTAGCCTCTACATGTTGTCGCGGGTCTAGAGCAGGCAAGACACGCCGCCAAAGTCTCGGCACTAACATGAGCTAAGATGGCGTAGACGCATGGAAGCCTCGTTCTCTCCAGCTTGAGGGAAAGCATCGCCATCGATCATCACTGCTAGCGTAGTGAACGGGATCATCGACGGTTTTTATCTTGATCGTCACAGGGGGACATCTCTGTAGCTATCGTGGACTAACCATGGTAAGGGGCGAGCGGGATAACTGCCGTGGGGACGATTCGTCTGAGGCGCCCAAGTAGCTCGATCGCGCATTAGCTACATTAGACACGGATCTTCCCAGGCTGCGCCGTGGATTATGCTGCAAGAGAACTTATATCATCAAGGGCATCTGATGGAATTTTAGCAAAGGTTATTCAGACTCGTTCCATGTGCCGTGAGCGTTAGTAAAAGGTGCATACAGTGTGTATGTCGCATCGCATCGCTCTAATCCCGCATATCTTGTCCAGGAATCTAGACTCTGCTATCAACTTTGTTACAGCGCGCGGTCGTAAAGGCTGTAGATGCCGGCAACCAGGTCTAAGCAGGCCTGCCCCACAAAATCCGACGGCAACATCCGCAATGAAAGTTGGGTCCAGACTCAGGAGAATTCTCTCCGAAACGATGCCAAGGTACCGTAACATGGCATGAGCGCGTGACATATGCAGGTCAACCACTAGTTCCGGTCCACCACGTGCGGGTGTACCTGGGCGGATGCGCTCCCATCTTGCCTCAGCAGCCAATTCTTCGACCTGGAATAATTCCCTAGGGCACTGGCCTTTGCTGTGCGGCCTTGTCTCGAGTGGGATCAATCTAAACCTGCGGGATGACGATCAGAGTTTCGCCTTCTTCAGTAGTCGAGTAGGAAGGGATTTCGGCGGATGCATGCCCCAGAAATTTACAATGCATTTCATGGTTTAGGGCGCGTGTACGGTATCAGGGAACAGTAAATATGATAGATCGCTACGCCGTTTTGCTAAATGTCAAAACTAACGCTGATTTATATGCCACATTGTGTGGCATTCACGATACCTTCAGAGCTGCTCATCACAAGATTCGAGCTCTAGTCAACCTTCATAGCTGCTGCTGATGACCTGTGAGCTCTTTGACTTCAAAATCTTGTCTTCCCCCCAAACGAAACCACCGGTGTTGTCTAGTGAAGCGAATGGCGTTTCCGCTTTAGTCATTTCGTGATCAAATGGGAAACAAACTCGACCAGCTAGAGCAAGTAACAGGGTTCTTTTTCGTGAGTCGCAGCGTGATCGATATCATTTTCCATCTCTTCTATCTAGGTTACAGGAAGCGAGACTGCACACGCTAAGCATGATTTTGGTGCACGATGAGCACTCCATAGAACGATCTAGGATGATAGTCGAGGCGTCCCTATCACGCCCGCAAAACGGGAAGACTGTAGAGGTGTGAGGAAAATGCAAGTATCCAATATCCAGGAAACGGGCAGCACATTGACCTGCTATCGATAGCTTTTGGGGAAGCATGACGTCGCTGGCGGTTTTAGTACTAGTCTTGCTGGAATAAAATTCATGGAGACTGAAGAGACGGTTCGGAAACTGCCGCAAAATCAGACGCACGTGCTGCCCAGTAGGCACGCATTGATAGACGGTATCGAAGAAGAAATCCAGTCTTGTCATTAGCGACACCCCGCTCGTGGACGATGAAAAGCGTGTCGGCGGTGTGACCACGAGCGTAAGCAGCCAATTGGTCAAGAGTCATAGATGCCTGAAAGATGTTGGTAGGCTTTCGAGCAGTCTTCATGCATCATGACGTAAATTTCTCCTGATGCTCCATGCAAATTTTATCACAACTCGTCTTTCTCGTCAACGTCATCTCTCGCGATGCTCTTTGCCTCAAAACTATCTCCCTCTTTTGCAACTCTTCGTAACCGAAAGACTCGAGCAGCGTGGCTTTTGACGTCCGCCTTGAGTACACCAGCCGCTTCTACCACGCCAATCTTCTCGCCAAACAGACGTGCGTCTTCTTGCGCAAGCCCTTTGGCATAAGGAATCTCTGTAGCGTTGTACCAATTGGTCTTCGCCAAAATGGTTTGTTTCTCTGCACCCGTCTTCGCGGCCATCAACTCTGCCGCAGTCTCTTCGGACATGCGGTGCGCCCAGAGGTCATGAATGTCCCAGTCGTACTTTACGTGTGGCGCTGACCCGCCAGGTCCATACGGTATGAAAATCTCGGCGAGTGAAACGCTCATCTCGGTGTCTTCGCCACCAGCGTTCAGGAGGATTACGACTTCGTCGCCGTTGTGCAAGTGGCCTGCCCACACGTGCGTCTCACCAACACCCCATTCATCTTTCGCGACACCTTCCGTATCGCGTCGCACTCTCGTCACGCTTCTCCCATGAGGGTCTTGACTCAGCGCAATGATAGCGGGGTTGTTGATGATGGTAAGTGCGGATGCAGGCATATCGCGCAGGTCGTTTCCGAGGAACAAAGGTGACTTCAGAGCGGCCCAAAGCGCGAAATGAGCTTTGTATTCCTCGTCAGTCATGCCACCTTGGCCGACTTCAAGCATGTCTAGATCGCTCCATCCGCCAGGGATGCTCCTGTCCGCGAATGGTGCTACTTTGTTGAGAATAAAAAGCACCGAGCAGTGCGTGCCGGGTGCTACGCAGTTGACATCACCCGGTGCTAAGGTGTTGCAACCGCAAAGATCATCAGGTCGTGTGAACGAATCGTAAATGTCGCCTGTGATACGCCATGAGTTCGAAATGGACATTCCCCACTGGTTGCATGTGTTAGCATATTTTTACTAACATGTAAGTTTGCGTGGACTGTGTCTGGCTTACTGTGTGAACGAGATCCTCTCCCCAGTTGCATAAATTGAGTAAGATGTTCTTTCCCGTTGCTTTCAGCGCATCCGACATGGTTTTGAAGCGGTTGAATGACACGGATGGTGTGCCAACACGACCCATATGATAGCAGCTGTCATACTTCAACATATCGACTCCCCATCCAGCGAAGCTCTTCGCGTCGTCGAGCTCATGATCGAGCGATCCTTCTACGAGATCTTAGTGACTCTTTTTCAATTGTGCATTGTGAATCTCGTACCAAATCTTGCGCAGGTCATTTCACCCGCACTGCTGTACATGCCAAACTTGAGGTTCTGGCCGTGAAGATGATCGGAGAGGGAGTTGAGTCCGTTCGGGAACTTGTCGAGAGCTGGTTGAAGCTTTCCTTTCTTATCTCGACCCTTGGGGTCTTGCCAGCAATCGTCTAAGACTACGTAGTCATAGCCCAAGTCTCGTAAGCCAAGATCGATGATTTGTGCAGATGTCGTGAGAAGAAGGTTTTCTGACACGTCGCAACCGAACGCATTCCAGTTGTTCTTCGAATATCAGCAATCGCCTGAGAATGACTACGAATAGTGCGCACCCATCCCATTGGTGGTGTATTAGCAAGGCCATTGTTGATCGCGGTTACGTTGCCCAAGAGCATCGTTATGGTGAGAACGCTGCTTCGTGAAGGCGTCATTGTGGGAAATCGAGGATGCTTTCTGGATGATGAACTTTGCACCAGCACCTCCAGCGGGCTTTAATATCAGCACTTTCTCTAGCCCAAAGTAATGTGGGGATATGCCTGCAACGTGTTGTTGATCCATGGTGGAGAGGCTCCGCAAGTGAGGAATACTCGTTGAGTATTCCGCCGCTAACATGAAGCATTGGCTTTACCCCGCGGCGGCTCATGTCGCCCAGACCCCGGCACCCCAACTCTTTCCTTTGGCAACACCAACGCGTGCTTCCTGGTACTAGTACCTGTCTATGGTTACATAGAGAGTCCCGAGTAGCATGAAAGTGGCGATTGTTTACTCAACGCCAGCAGCGCCTCATACTCAGGATCATTGTCTCTCGGCTCAAGCTCCATGTGAGGCGCAAACTGGACAAGGAAGCGTAGTAACCACCGATCCAGTACAAAACTAGTCTCTTTACTTCGAAGGCACGTCTGGTGGAATGCGCGTAGGCGACTCATCGCGCCATCTACGCTTGTCCAATAGGTGCGCAGACGCAAAAGGATTTCAAAGTTGCGCTCAAGTCTCGTTTTGGAGATTCGAATCTCGCCTTCGTCACCGGAAAACAGGAGTGTATGGATTTGAACAGTGGATGCAATAACAAGGATATGCGAGACTGCCGAGTACAAAACTTCGTTGCCGGGAGTTGAATGAGAACGATAGACGAGTGAGCAAAGCCGCGCAGCATGCCGCTTGCAAGCGTTAGCGTACCGGCCTGACTCTGGCGACGCCTCGACTGATGAAGAGAGGAACTGGTAGTTCAGGAGCTGACCATAGTGATAGTATCCCAGATACACAGCGACAAACATTCGTCCATGGCCTCTTGACGCAAAGTACTCGAAATTCGCTGGTGTATCGCGCATGTGTTGAGGAAGATCCTCCAGCCACACATCTAGATCGCGTGATAGTTCGCGTATCCCTTTTTCTAGAGGCATGCCTTCGAGGTGTTCCGATACGCAGACGCGATTGAAGTCAATTATCCTCGACAGGATTCTGTTGAGCTTTACCATCTCAGCTAGGAGAGGAGAGGACACAGACGAAGATGCGTCTATGCACCCATGCCTTGGACTCGTGCCCATGGAAATAAAGGGGATTTCATCGATCGGCAGGGGCACAGCGCTGTCGAACGGCATGATACGCGGCAATCGTACTGCTGTCGATGACCAAACGTCCACCATGCAGAGAGTCCACCATATCCTGATGTTCACCTCACGCTCCACCAGATCAATGACAGGGCGGTTTGGCAGGTCAAGCGCCAAGCACATACGCCCGCCCATACTATAGTAAATGTTCTCGACATCGGTCTGGCCGCTAGCTGCAGCGTATGCGCCCAGAAGAACGCACACCTGGACCGTCGTAGGGTTAAGGTCACGAATGTTGAACAGCTCTTCACTTCTAGTCCTGTAGCATTCGCCACGTTCTCTCGGGTCTGTGCCATCGAATGCTTCGTTGATTGAGAACCTTGCCGAAAGCGCGAACATAGCCAAGAGTACAATTGTGGGCACTCTGTCGTTCATCACATCCTCGATGAATGAGCTCCTGTGATACATCGAGTGAAACTGGTCATGGATGTAGTCGAAGTACAACTCCACCAGTTCTCGTCTCAATGCAATAGGCGGTAATTCCTGACCGGGTTGTCGTGATGGCAGCCCAGCCTGACCAAGGGAAGTTTGCGGGGGCCCGTGTGTTGATTGGAGCCGAGCTTTTCGCTTCGCATAGTATCCACCTTCAGGTGGACCTTGAAGACATTGCAGGGCATGTGATGAACAATACTCGCAGATTGCCGCTGTCCCATTTTCCGGGTAGATGCATTTGCGACGACGCGCCCTTCAACCTGGTCAGTAGTTGCTCGCTTGTGCTCGCAGTGTGGGGAAGGCTTACCGACAGGCGGCACAGGCAGAAGGTCTGCGCATTGCTTCCTTAGAAGAAGGTAAGCTTCGCGAGCATTTGGAGTTAGAGAGCGGAAAATTGGCGGAAAACTCAATGGGATGGACGACAAAGTTGCTTCGGGCTGACTCGTGCCAACCTCGGAACGGCTGTGACCAGAACAGGAAATGGCTCCGCTATGGGCATGCACGAGCCTTGCCATCGTTAGCGGCGGTTTACTGGCGGGAAAGTCTCTCCCCCAACTGGCGGCCGACTTGGCAAACCTCATCGACGCTCGTGATAGGACAACGCGTGCGTGCAAATGCCCCATTCTATCCCCATGGGCACTTTGTACGAATGTTCCGCCATGTGCTTCCCCGCAAGTAGATCAGGCCTTGCCCCTTCTCGGTCACTACCGTGGGCTTGGGCACCCAGGCCCTCGGGCTAGCCCTTCACTCATGCCATGAGTGCTGTCGGTCTTTCGACGGTTAGAACCACCGTGTCGGCCGGTCTATATATGCCTCATCCCCGTACATGTCTTGTCATTTCACGCTCTATCTCCACACGTCAACCCCGTAGAGTAGCATCTCTCGCACCTCGCACGTCTCGAATTCCAGTTTGACATGGATTCAAAAGAGAAGACCGGGGCCCAGGTGGCTGAAAATGTCACCTCACATGGCCACAATACCATCGAGGATACCAGTGCGGCCATCAACAATGAACACAACATGTCGGTTCGGCAGTCCCTGCGGTTCTGGTGGAAGGCTATCGTGTTCTCTTTCGTCATCTCACTATGTGTGGTGATGGAAGGATACGATACTAGTCTTATGAACAAGTTCTTTGCCTTCACGCCCTTCAAGGAAAGGTTCGGCGACGAAGTCGACGCAGACGGCAACAGGCTTGTTTCGGCGCGATGGCAGACTATCATCCTTAATGGAACTCAAGTACGACCTCTGCTTGAATGCCACACACTGGCGCGTATGGCTAACATGAATGACAGGTTGGATGCATTCTCGGTCTCATCATCAACGGATATGTCACTGAGTGGCTCGGATACAAGAGGACGTTGGTCGGCAGCATGATCGTCATGATCGGCGCCATCTTCATCCCATTCTTTTCTACTAGCCTGGAGATGTTCCTTGTTGGTGGTATTATTCAAGGTCTTCCTTGGGGTGTCTTCCAAACACTCGCAATCTCCTATGCTGCTGATCTCTGCCCCACACACTTGAGAGGTACTTGAAGTGACACGAGAAGATTGAAGCATCACTAACTGATCTCAGCATACATGACTTCATGGATCAACATGTGCTGGGTCATAGGCGGCCTTCTCTCCACTGGAATTCTCACTGGTCTTATGAAGAACGAAACTCAATGGGGGTATCGCATCCCTTTCGCACTCCAGTGGATCTGGCCAATTCCTATCATCGTTGCCACCCTCATGGCACCAGAGTCACCGTGGTGGCTAGTCCGACAGGGCCGCATCCAAGAGGCTAAAGAAGCAATCAGCAAGATCACGACTCCCACAGAAGGTGTTCATTTCGATCTCGATGCACATGTAGAGATGATGGTTGTCACCAACGAGTACGAAAAGCAGGTCGGAGCAGGAACCAACTACTGGCATCTGTTCCAAGGAAGCGACCTACACCGTACAGAGGTCTCTGCCATGGCGTTCATAACGCAGGCTCTTTGCGGTGTTCCCTTCATGGTAAGTTTCGAACCTAAGACTTGCATGTGAGACAGATGAACTGACTTCATATTTCCACAACTACAGGGATTCGGTACACAGTTCCTACTCGGTGTTGGCCTTAGCCAAGACGACTCTTTCTATCTTACCGTCGGCCAGGACTGTCTAGGCTTGGTGGGTTGCTTAATCGCGTGGCGGATCATGACGAAGTTTGGACGACGGCCCATGTATCTCGTCGGTCTGTGCGCAATCTTCACAATCCTTCTGATCGTCGGCTTCATCGGTCTTGCACCATCTACAAACAAGGGTGCAGGTTATGCAGGAGGCGTTCTTATCATTCTGATGATCTTTTGTTTCCAGGTGCGTCATATCGAACCCTCTTTCTCAACTTCCACTGACTCGATTAGCTTTCCATTGGACCAATCTGCTACTCCCTTGCCGCTGAGATCCCCTCATCCCGCCTCCGCGTAAAGACCGTTGCATTGTCCCGCGCATCCTACAACTCCATTGTCTTCGTAACCAACACCATCATGCCGAAGATGGTAGGCAAGAACGAATGGAACTGGGGCGCAAAAGGGGGCTTCTTCTGGGCCGGTATCGCGCTTCTCTTCATCATCTGGGGCTACTTCCGTCTTCCCGAGCCAAAGGGCTTCACGTACTCGGAGCTTGATCTTATGTTTGAACACAAGGTTTCGGCACGCAAGTTCACGCGCGAAGCGGCGGACGCATTGAAGCCTGCTTTGACGGATGTGGCGATGCAAAACGAGAAGCAGAGTGCAATCGAGCGAGTCGATTCCCGGCCTTGAGATGCGAGCGGCTTGGATTTGCTCATGATGCGATGTTCATTCAGTGCGTTTTGTCAGAGCCCACCACATCATCTACGTAGTGTGTAATACATCAGTAACTGAACTCCCTTACCATGCCGGTCGCATCAGTGCCCAATTGCTGCATCCTCTTGTTTCGCCACTGGTAGTAAAAGCGCAAGCCGACACATCCAACAGCGACCATGATCAACATGGCAAAATTAACCCAATGCCCAGTTGGATATCCCTTCTCCTTTTCTACAGCCTTGTAGATCCACACGCCTACAATCTGGCCAGGAGCTCCCCAGGAAATGTTCAATGCGATAGCCAGTCCAGCTGCAGCAGTACTGTGCATGTTGCTGCTCAACCAACCGAGTAATGGCGGGATGCAGGAGAATGCGCCACTGGCTGCAACGATGAGGCAGCCGTAACGCGCGTGATATGAGTCGGCCGGAAGAAGCGCTGAAGCCAGAAAGCCGACGGCTCCTACAGTAGACAACACAGCAGAATGCAACGCTCGGGCGTTGAAGTAATCTGATGACCAGGCCGTAATGATGGAGACTACGTACGCAACAGCATATGGCGGAACGGTCATGAGCTGTGCTTGCAGATTCTCGTAACCCAAACCCGCGGTAATAGTGGGTGTAAAAAGGGATAGCGAGCTGAAGGGTGCGGAGATGCCAAAGTAAATGATGTAGTGAACCCAAAGGCGCCCATCGAGAAGCGTTTCCTTTGCCGTCTCCCAAGAGAGTGAGGCTGCATTACCTTTTGACCCTTCGGTTTCCAGGCGCGTGACAGCCAATTCGCGTTCCGAAGTCGATAGCCAAGATGCCTCTTCAGGGTAGTCTGGTAAAATGAGCCATACGGCGATGGACGAGACACAAGACGGAATGCCCTCTAGAATGAACAGCCTGAGGGGATGAGAAAACCACCATGTTAGGACACGCATCACATGCACCAGTATGTCCAAGACTCACCAGCGCCACGCAGCAAGCCCCTGCACCATCTTCATATGTCCAACTCCATACGCAATCGCGCCGCCAAAAGCCCCCGCCAGCGTCGCACTAGCCAGTATAATCGCAACGCGCATACTCCTCTCGCTCGCCCGATACCAGAACGTGAGATAAAACACCAAGCCGGGGAAAAGCCCGGCTTCAAACATACCCAGCAGGAACCGGACTGCCGTAACCGTAGCGTAGTTGTTCGCACCCCCAAGCCCAATCGTGCACGCGCCCCAGCCAAACATAAGAAACGCGATCCAGCGGCTAGGCTTGAGTTTCTTAAGCAGCACATTGCTCGGGACTTCGAAGACGGCGTAGGCGACGAGGAAGACCATGAGCGAGATTGTAAATTGGTAGTTGCTCATGTGCGCTTCTTGGAGCAGGGAGTGGCCCGCGGCAGCGTTGAGTGTCTTTGCGTTGCCAATGTTGGAGCGGTCAAGGAAACAGAGCAGGTAGATTCCTGCTGCTAGGGGGATGATGCGCAGATCTTGTTTCCAGATCAAGGCGCGCACGGCGGGGCTGGGTAGCTCTTCTTCTACGAGATGGATGTCTCGCATGTTCTGTCTTTTGCGTTAGGTTTTTGAGCCGTGGAATTGGAATGACTCTTTTGCGCGTTTTACCCTGTATTTTTTCATGTCCTTTTCGCCTGTTCCGGCACCGTGTTGGGATGCCATGCTAACTTCCCAGCTTCCCTCGAAATATGAGACTGCGTTCGAAATGCGCGTTTTGGATGCTACCAAACGGAACCAAGAGAAATATGCAGGCGGTGGCGCATACTTAAGCATCACCAACCAAATGCTTAATTCGCTTACCTGCATCCGGGATAAAGTTTTGTTGACTGGTCGGATTAACGCAAGACGGCACAGACGAGCAGTACTAAAGATGTCGCATGTTCAAGTCGCCCCACTCTCGCGGTATGACATGACTAGTCAACCCCCGCGTTCCGCCCCACGGCGGTGCCCACAACTCTTATTCAACCCGACTACACTTTCCGTGGGTAAGTGCGTGATTACAGAAGAGTGGAAGAGTAGCGCTGTCGAAATGATTTAGGTGGGCAAGGGGTTACTAATACTAGGAACCTAATCGCGCAAAGTCTAGATAATATAGTGAAATATAACGTGTAGGAAAATATCTACGAGAAAGAAAAAGAAGCTAAGCATTAAAAATCAATTATGTAAAAGAAACAAGGTCGATACAAAGAATTGTGAACATATAAGTCGCTTTCTCACATTATTCTTCCGGGCAATCCCTAGGTAATAAGCAGGTAGACATACTAGACCAGTTTAACAAAGGTAGCCTCAGGTGCTGCTGATCTCCAAGCATCCTCGTGAATCACACCCACTGCAATCCTAAAAGCTCTATTGTCCTCCAGCCGGCCAATCATCATGGCATTCACAACCCAGCTCCTATCTTCATTCCTAGCGCCATACACGCTGTCGTCGAAATACCGCATCTCCTTTGGTTTCTCCCAATATCTTTGTGGTAGGCTTTTGCTGATGGCTATGAATTCGCAGACTAATCTATGTACTCTGCGTCGCTTGAAAAAGTGTTTTGGTAGCAGAATGCACCCTGCGGTAATGCCTTGGGCATCTTTGATAGCGAAGATGTGGCTCCGGGGCCACATGCGCTCATGCCGGTTGGAGCTCACAACATGTTGGGTGCGGTCGAGCACAAAGGATGCGCAGGTCGTGAAGCAGCCTAGCATACGCGCATCACGCCAGTCGGGTGATGCAACGTCCACTTCAGATCGAGGTACCACACGGGGCAACATGTCCTTCATCATTGCAGATTCCGAAGGGCTTTTTCCATGTCCGCTAAGATCATCGTGTGTGTCTTTCACAGAATCGCCTGCTTTGCTAGTACCGTCTGGCTCAACTCGCAAGCGTGTAGCGACTGCATTGTGGTTGATGATGAACCATTCGGCCTCGTTCTTACAGCCACATATTGGAATGAATTCGTTCAGATTGACCGCACAATCCCAGCCTGCCCAGGACCAGCTCGGAAACAGCATACTGGAAGCTGTCTCGCCATCCAGCTCGGTTTCTCTCCTTCGAAATCTGCCTTGAAGCTGCCAGCATAAGGCAAGCGGAAGAATGTTCTCTGGAATTCCTTGCCAAAAGTCTGTCTGCATGGCTTCCGATAAGACAGCGCTAACGCCTTCGAAAGCTCGCAGTATATCGCAGGTAAATGTGACATCTCGGGTGGTGTATGTCATGAGTGCCATTTTATAGGTCTCCCACATTACAGGAGCCGATAAGAGACGTGTCCTGCCCAAATGCCATTGACCCCAATTTTGCATGGGGTTACCAGTGCGGTAACGTACTTTCGTGCTCCAGAGCGTGCTACCTGGAGCCATATACACACGTTGGTCGACGGTCTCCCAAGCAACATCTTCGCAGAATGAGCTGCAAGAACACTCGTAATATACTTGGGTTGGCGTGAAATATAGGAGTCGAGGAGACAGATGTTTTTCTTGAAAGGTCCAGCATCTTTTAGACCATCGTGTATCGTCCAGGCACACGTGAGAACATGGAGAGGCTACCATCATGCGCAAACCCTTGACTGTTCCAGTGTCTCGTTGTCCATCAGTACTCTGTCGCCGAAACCGAGGAAGTCCACTACAGGGTTCAGGAGTATCGCGAGTAACAGGATAGGCACAGACTATGGTGAGTATGGCGCAGCTGTACACTCTGTCCATTTGTCGTAGTTGCTGGTTCTTGTGATCGTTATCATCCTGGACAATGCAGAGCGCATCGATCCAAAGATATCGAAATGGAAGCTCTGTTGCACAGTCTAGTGCGTCTTGAATCGTACGTGGAAGCATATCTGCTACTTTACGTAGGGCGCCAAATCGGAAGAGCTCCTCGCGGTTTGCGCAGGTGAGAGTGAGGTACCGTGTTGCAGGCCAGCAGTAACTCAGCGCAACGAACTCTGATGCATGTGGCATGAGACAAATACGCATCTCATAGAGATCAATTGCGAGAAGATCAGAAGGTGGCGGAGTTGGCGTACTGCAAGGACTTGCATGGTTCTTTCGACAGAGTTTGAGCCATCTGCACGCTTGCTTCATATCAAATCCTGCTTCTCGAGGTACGCGTGCCAGAAAGTCAGGCGAGATGCCTAGAAAGCGTGCGCTATCGGCTAGTAGCTGAATATGTCCACCGTATTGGCCCGTCCCTACTCTCCCTTTCATACGAATGCAATAGGCTGATTTCCCGTCGTTTTCTGGGCCTGTGTGAGTTTTTGCGTAGGCAAAGCTGCTCATGGCAATCACAGCGTCGTCGGGAATCTTGTTCTGCTTCACATCCAATGCTAGATATGCCAGCTGGCAGAAGGTGCAGTTCGCACTTCTGTCTCTGATCTCGGCACATACGCCTAGGACTATTTCCCTGTACGCAACTTGGCCGACATTGTTCCAAACACGATCATCTTCTGGGCGAGGTGGCAGGAAGTACGTCGCAAAGTCGATTACGTCGCAAACATCACAGAGCTGCGGACGAGTCTGTGTGGTGGTAGCCATAGGTCCTACTTGTAAAGCCTACTTCCTAGGTAGGCAGGGCCGCGACAATGCGCACACTAAACACACTGTTGAGATTTTTAGAGTAAGTAGTCGGAGAAGGGAGACGAGCTCGAAGAGCGTTCGACAAGTAAGAAGTGATATGTTGGAAATGGACAAGGGGTTGGTAGAATAGATGAAACCACCAGTGGTGTGCGTAGAGAGTGCTATTTTTCCCCGCTTTTGAACACTGGTGGCTTTGGATTTGCGTGACGGTCATTGGTCCCCCAAACTGGCTGAATGCCACTAGCTGCTAGCTGCAATCCCTGAGACGGAGCCGTCGTTCGGGTACGTTTGCGAATGCAGTGATCGTAGAACGACTAATACGAAGATTGTCAACTAAATTGCTGCGTCTACAATATCCTAAAATCTCAACTTACCCAAAAGAAAGTGAAAACAAAACGATCTAGAAGTAGTGTTTGATAATATGTACATGACCCTAAACCACTCTTATTCCCTCCCCCTCTTCTCTCCATTCACATCCATCACAACGACATACACTACACACTCAGATTCTGCTGAAAGAAGGAAGTAAGCCTGCTAAACGGAATCAAATCAACGCGATCATAAAGATCAACGTGACCCGCACCGGGAATCCAGAGCAACTCTTTCGGCTCCTCGGCGCCATCATACGCAGCCTGGCTGAACTCACGCGAATGCGCAATATCACCCGAGATGAACAGCATGGGGCGAGGCGAAATGGTATCGATGTCGACAAAGGGGTAAAAGTTCATAAACTTTGTGTTGCTGGAAAAAGTCGGCATAGTAGTGATGTTTGGCATCGAGGTAGGAGGCGTGTACTCGCCGCGCGAAGTGCGGTAGAAGTCGTAGAACTCGCGCTGGACAGGGTCGGTGCTGTTGGTAAGTTGGAGGGTGGTGCCGCCGGTGTATCTGGTCTCTGCGCCGGCAGCTTCAGCCCAGCGCTGCTCGGCAGCTGCGGCGATGGTTTGCTTGCGTTGCTCGACGGTCTGCGACATCTCGAGGCCGTTTCGGTTCACGGCGCCCATGTCGTACATGCTCGATGTTGCGATGGCCTTGATGCGCGGGTCGATTTTGGCGGCGCTGATGACGAAACTGCCACTACCGCAGATACCAATGGCGCCAATACGCTCACGATCGATGTAGTCCTGCATACCTAGGTAGTCGACTGCTGCACTGAAGCTCTCGGCATAGACGTCGGGCAGGACAGCGTTGCGTGGCTCGCCGTCGCTCCCACCCCAGTACGCAACGTCCAGGGCAATAGTGACGAAGCCTTGCTCGGCCATCTTTGTAGCGTATAGGTTTGCGCTCTGCTCCTTTACAGCTCCCATAGGGTGTCCGACAACGATGGCGGAGGCGTTGACGCTTCGGTCGAGGTTATCGGGGAGAAAAAGGTTACCAGCAATGGTCATCTGGTACTGGTTCTTAAAAGTGATCGGATGCAGAGTAACGTTGTCACTACGATAGAAGTTGTTTGCTCCATAGGACATGTTTTGGGCGGCCGTGGACAGCATTTGGGTCACGGCCGTCAGGCCGAAGGCTGCGAGGGTGCGGGTAGTCGTCTTCATACTGAAGCTGTTGTTGCCGGTGCGAGCTGGTAGTCGATGAAGTGAATGTGGTATTCGAGATGGGGGTGCTTTTCGTAGTCCGTAGAACCGTCTTCTTATATTTGGTGAAGCTGTTTCAAGGGCATTTGCACAGCCATAGCTTGCGTAAGTCACGTCTTCCTAAAATCCGAAGTTGAGATTAGCTGGTAATGGGCCCGCCTGCTCCGTTCTCTCGGACTCATTCGCCAAGGTTGCTGGGTATGCAGGTGGATGACAGGTCATTGCGGGAGACGCTAGAACATCTATGTGTGATCCTAGAGATAGGGGTGGAGATTTGAGCTTCACGAATGCGCAAGCTCTCGGGAGCTAGGGAAGGATGGGTAATTATTCCATGAGGGCGACCAGGCATCTTCATTAAACTCACATCATAGATCCAGTCATTGAGATCTTGGACTGCCGCTGTGTTCAACTTTACTGGTGCCCATAGTATTAGATTTGGAGTGACGTCTTGGTATCCTGCAGGCTGCTGACATTCCTTAAATCCACCCGGCGCTACGACTCGATCAGGCAAGAAAGCATTGCGCTAACAGCCGCAGACACTTGGCAGAGTAATCAAGCTTCTAAACACTGCAACTGTCAATGCGCTTCGCACGGCTCTGAAGTGTGCTGACATTCAAAGTCCGAGAAAGCTTTGTGAAAGGGAGCGTGTAGTAATCAGACCTGTAAGCCTGTAAGATAGAAGTCATCCGAATACTAAGGGTATGCCGAGACTGTTCGGATACATCGAGTTCCTTCGTGCAGCTGCGAATGGCCCACCAATCTCTATAAGGCAGATACGAAGATGGCTGTGCAACCCACGCTATTGCTAGTGTAGCATGGAAGCAGAGATGTATGTCATTTACTGTGGATCACATTTTGTAATTCTACTTTGGCTTTTGTGGTTGTTTCTATCTGCTGCGCGTAAGATCATGACCCTGTATCTTGGCCCAAAACGCATGATTGGTAGAATAGGCGGGTTGAACTAGAGCAGTGCCCCTCTTTCAAGGTAACCGTTGATGTAGCCTCACGTCAACATCAGTTCCATGCACAGAAGAACACGAGACTTTCGCCAGCATCAATCAAAATATCCAGCTCTTTACAACGCCATCCCAGGATCGCTAGCGTCTTCGTTGCAGAGTCACCGGCAATGGCAACGCGGAAAAACCTAATCATCGACACGGATCTGCACAGCGACGTCGAGTATGTACCTACCTAACGCGCGCAGCAGTCCCCACCCAGCCAAACCACACTAATCCCCCTTCAGCGATGCAGGAGCCCTGCTGCTCGGCGCGACGCTCCCTAACCTCAAACTTTTAGGTGTAAACGTCAACCATCCATGTTCATACTCTGCTCTCTGCGCATCAGCCATTCTCGCACACTACGGGCATGGCGACATACCGATTGGGATTCCACGGCCACTAAACCACCAAACCTTCTTCGATAACTGGCACTACGCAGTGGGTGAGTACACGAGCAAGGTAGCGTACCACTGGTCTGGCGGTAGTCTGCCGTGGGGGAAAGCAGAGGATGCGTGGGATCCGGTTGTGTTGTACAGGAAGTTGCTTTCCGAGGCTGAGGACGGGAGTGTGACGATTGCATCTATCGGCTTCCTTGATAATGTAAGAGGGGAGCAAGAATTTCACACGAAGGGGATAGTTGAAAAGCTGCGAATCCCGCTGACCTTTTGTGCTTGTACCAGCTATCCGGACTTCTCAACTCGGCAGCTGATGAGTATTCCGAGCTCAATGGTCGGGAACTCGCGAAAGCAAAGGTCGCTGAACTCGCCGTCATGGGGGGAAAGTATCCCCAAGGGAGGAGCTGGAATTTCTGGGGCTCAAAACCTGAGCTTGCGGAGCATGTGCTGAGTACTTGGGGCGGCAAGATCACTTTTATAGGCAATGATGTGGGCAAAGATGTTTTGATTGGCGGGCCACTCATGGCGAGTAAGCTAGAAGACGACCCGGTTAGAATGGCGTACATGTACTTTGGCTTTGGGAAGCCAAGACCTAGTTGGGATCCTTTGACTGTGTTTTATGCGGCGAATGGACTGGGGGATATGTTTCAAGTGGTGAGTGACAGGGGGTGCAATAAGATCTCTGCTGATGGATCGAATGAGTGGGTGAACGATGGGAAAGATTGGGGGCAGAGGTATCTTCGTCTCGAGATGAGTGTTGAGGCTGCGGCTGCGCAGCTAGACGATCTTTTCCTGCGTGCAGCGGAGAGGTATTCCAAGCATACAACAGCGGAATGATTTGGTACAAGTCGTAACACGGACCACCGGTGGCTCATAATGTGGATGCGGAAATTGTCAAGACAGTGGAGCGTCTTCGGAAAACAGCAGCATCGGGGAACCCAACGTCAAAAATTGCATACAGAAAATATGCACCCATTCCCCCAACGCATAGAAAAAGAAACACCATCGCTCGCAGCGCAGTATTGATTCAATGAAGCTAGTGCTGTGGAGAACAAAAAGTAGGTACCTACAGTAGGTGCATCCCCAGACGGTGCTAGCGGGCGCGCTAACGCGGGGCGTGACCATGTGCACCAGCGATGACGCTGCAGGCAGGGTCCATGCTTCGCCTCGCCCACCCCCAGCCTCATCTCGAACCCGCACCCAGCTTGCTGCTATCTTATCCGCCAGCAGAAGAAGCTCTCCACATTCCATCATCCTCCATAATTTAGTCCCCAAGCATCATACATCCCCCCATCTCAGATTCTTCTATACGACGTTTAATTTATCGGTCCAGTGCCCCATCGCGCAAAGACGGGTCCCTTCACCGCCGCCATGCAGCTCACGACGCTCTTCGTCGCCGCGCTCAGCGCCGTATCGGTTTCGGCGTCGCCTTCATGGATGGGCGGCGACCAGGTTGTAGTCAAGGAGGATTACAAGGTGCCGGGCGACAACCCGCTGTACTTTTGCGACGACCCAGCCGACGATATCTTGAAGATTGAGAAGGTGGATCTTAGCCCCAACCCACCCAAGCCGTATGTTTCTCTCTCTCTCTCTCTACTTGCCCGATTTGTCACAATTGTTGAGTTCAAAGGCTAACTCCTGCGCAGTGGCGAGAAGCTCAGCATCAAGGCTACCGGCAACTTCAAGGAGGAAGTCGGCGAAGGCTTCAAGATGCACCTCCAAGTCAAGTACGGACTCATCACGCTCATCAACCAGAACGCAGATGGCTGCGACACGATTAAGAAGGGAGACCTTGAGTGCCCCCTCAACAAGGGCGAGATGAGCTTGACCAAGGATGTTGATCTGCCCAGGGAGATTCCTCCGGTACGTTATACTACACAGGTCAAGGCTGCTAGTTGCGAAACGCATGCTAATGGTTGCAATAGGGCCAGTACGGTGTCCTTGCCGATGTCACCACTAAGGAGGGCGACAAGATTACTTGCCTTACCGCTAAGATCGCTTTCCACCGGTAAATTGCTTCTCAAGTTTGCGCCGACACCAATACACTCGACGAGCTACGATGGTGTCTGATGTCCAACAATGCAGGGGAGACACGGAGGAACAGAATGATATCAAGAATGGTAAGGTCAAGTTTGGGGAACCAAGGGTTAAAATGTCTGGACCGTTGGCGGGGCTTGTACAGGAGCGGTTACGGCGAAGGAATGAGCTGTGAGTAGGACATGAATTGTCAGGGGTTTTTCATGATGCGCTATATCAATGCTGGGTTGGGATTTGGTGTATAGTTTGGGTGGGTATTCGACCACGTCTTAATGTAGATACGACGGACATGCATATATACACACGCCTGTAGGATGTGTTCTTCTCGCAATCTTGTGGACATCATTTCCGAAGCATATATACGTGATGGGGTGCATGAGCTCCGCGACCAAGCGTCTACTCTCCGAATAACCTCCTCACGCGCTTGAGCACGCTGTCCTTCTCCGGGTCGTAGGGGTGGTCTTTGGATGGGATTTCTAGCAGTGAGGGGAAGGCGGCGGTGTACGTCTCGACGCGGTGTCGTATCCTCTCGGCAATCTGGCAGTCGTTAGCTTGCTGCTATAGCCATGTTTCCCAACGTTTCCAAGCGCAAGATTCCCGAAAGATGCGGCTTTCTGCCCGGCGAGTCTGACGCACATGCTGGTTGATGAGCAGAATGGCAATGTCCTTGCGCTCGGTGGTGAAGCGATCGAAGGCGGCCTCGATGGCCGACGTCTCGGTCTTTGCGTCGACGACGAGAAAGTTCTTCTGGCTGTCGGGCGGCTGGGTGACGTGCTATGCTACTCTTTAGTCGTGCACCGTATCGCATTCTGAGACGGGTAATAGCTTACGCCTACGCCGGCGAGCAGCATGCCCGTGCAAGTATCCTGCGCGCGGTTAGCTTCTTCCCGGCACCAAATGCACACTACAAGAAGCACACACCTCGTCGCCGATGACGGCCAGGAACTGCCTGTCTTTGTATTGCGCTGCGGGGGCCGCCATTATGCTATGTGTAGAGAGGGCGGCTGTCGTGAGGTCGGAGCTTGGGCTGCTGGCCGCTGGGGAATGGACGGGGAAGCTGCAAGCCGTCGTCATGGGGGCCCTAGTCCGCGTTAGGCCATCTGTTTGCATGGGCCCGACACTTCTTTCATCTCTCTGTTCTTTCCTCCCCCGACCCACGCCAACAACGCCATGTCGTGATAGTCGCGCTCGCCCACTCCTTTTACACTCCTTTGCTTCTGGTCACGTAGCCGCGACACCGCCTTCACCACTACCAAGCCCCCCCGTAATCGTAATACAATCGCCGCTGCCATGCCCCGTCTCGTGCGTCGCGCACCGCTCTCAGAACGCATCAAAGCCTACACCGACCCCTCGGACTGGCTGATCTGGATTTCCGAGGAGCTCAACAGTTCCGACTGGGAAGACTTCGCCTCGTCGTATGCGCTGTACATTGGCGTCGGCGCGAACCTACTCTTTGTCCTCGCCCAGGCCAACAGCGGCGCATCCCAAGCCTCGGACGACGACGGCGTCTTTAGCGAGATCGAGGGCCCGGGATGGGTCAAGTGGATACTGGGCTTGCTGGTCATGGTGCTGGGAGGGCTGAGCTTCGGCAATGCGTGGCTGGTTTGGGGAAAGAGGAGGTATTATCGCCTGTTTGAACAAAAGGTCGATGTTGCGCCGAGGACACCCAGTGCGAAGCGCGTGAGGGTCGACTCGTCGCCTGCTGCCGCGAGTCCCATGCAGTTTGTCAGGAATCTCGTGCAGAACAACGCGGCGAGCAGGGCTCATCCCGTCGAGGGCAGAGACGTCTGGGAGGTTGCTGTTTGGGATCCGAATCCGCTGTGCTTGGAACTCTTCTGCTTGTTCAGTCCTTTGCACGTGGTGCTCTACTATCTCAACCTCCCAGTCGGCCCCCTGGATCCTAGACCCAGCGTCAGAGTCACAACGACCATCCTCATCGGCGCGGTCCTGTCGCTGCAGCTTTGGTGGCTGAGAAGCTCCTTTTCGCAGCAGATCAAGGACAACGCCCTAATCAGTCGACAAGTCCTCCACGAATACGATAGCAAGTTTGTACATCCGTCGCTGCAGAAGCCGTGCCGCGACGTCGGTGTCCAGACCATTTCCAAGAACAAGAATCGCGACTCGAGTGTCGGAGTCAAGGGCAGCAGTTCGGATCTCGCCAGCGAAATCGTTACATACACACCCAGGACCATCATCAACCGCACTTTCCGCACAAACCCCAACGCCAGCTACGCCTCACAATATGACCCGGACAACATGGCCTCGCCCTCCCTCTCACGCTCAACCCACAACACGCCCTCTCTCCGCCGCCGCGACAGCAATCCAAACTACGCCACCACCTCGACAGCCACAAACGACGACGACTTTTCATCCCCCATCCGCCCATCTCAAACTCCAAACCCCTTCCGTCAAGCCCCTACCATCCCCCGCAATACAAGCAATACAAACACCAACAACAACAGCAACATCAACAGCGACGGAGGATATCTCGGCATAAACACTCACGTCGCGTCCCCGCTACGCAAATCCGCCAGTGCAAACTTTACCCGTGATGCTGACCGCAGTGTGAATCGCGGTAGAGATAGTCTCGGTGGTGCGTTTGAGCGCAAGGCGAGTCCCAGCAAGAGAGACGTTAGTCCCCTGAAACGCATCAGTCTCGGTAATGCGGTGGGTAGGGATAAGGAGAGGGGTGAGAGGGGGTTGGGCGAGAGAATGGAAAGACTTGGTAGGAGTAGTGGATATGGGGGTTTGGGCACTGGACGGAGGGAGACTACGGGACGGTACTAGAAGAGTCGGTATAGGAGGTTGGCGGGGGCAGATACGAAAGAGATGAAGTTTGTTCCAGTTCGGGCATGCAGATCGCGATTGTGAGTGTGACAATCATGAGACTTGAGAGCCCACTTAGATTCATGTATATATGTCAAAATCTTTTTTTGCAATACCCCTCATTTATAATAATAAAATATATGCCACAGTCTAGCAGCTCTTGTTCATCTTCGCTTACCCTTGACTTTGGTGAAAGTTCTCTCTGCCAAATTCCCTAACATATGTGTTATAAAGATATATCTTCAGTCTTCAGCCGGCCCCTTCCTTGGAGATACTTGATACCACATTTGCCCAATTACCACTGGGCTCTTGGCTCTCGTCACACACACACACACACAGTCCATCGTACAAGACATCTCGAACCGTCTTCGTCTTCCATCCATCAGACGACCCTAAAAAAACTACTCGGTGAATATTAGAATAGACAGGCCTTTGTGTCTGTTCCACGGCGCGCCAAAGTGTCTACATGGAAAGATGTCATATAGTGTGTGGGTCCATCTATGATGTTGTTTTTGTCATCTCAAAGGCGTCAAAGAGAGGAGAAAGGCATGGGCGGAAGTATAGATACAGAGATACAGAGAAGAAGAAGAAGAAGAAGAAGAAGAAGGAAACAAAACATGGTGGAGAGAGAGAGATCTTGTAGTAGAGATACTACAGGATGCTAATCACGCGAGAACTAGGCATTGCGAGTCTTTAGGGTTAGACCATGTTGGTGTCTAGGGCGGGGGGAAATGTAGAAAAGGGAATTGTAGACAAGAGGCGAAGTGATGTTGAAAAAAAAGAGAGAGACGGAGACAGAGAGAAGGGAAAAAAAAGAAGGGGCAAGGGGGCAAAAGACTTTTGTTTTCAAAGTGTCAAAAAGCCAATTGAATAATGGGAGATTGAGTTTTTAGTGAGCTAAGTATTTACATGGCCCTGCCCCTAACTCAATCCAAAAAAGAAAAGCAAAACAAAACAAGAAACTTGCATTGCCAGACATAAAAAGGGATAGAGTAAGGTTACCATGATACCCAGATTCCCAAAGCATCATCGAATCACATGAGATAAGAGTAGCCGTAGCCAACTCACCCCATCGTCCATCGTTCATCGTCCATCATCCAACCACTCAAAAAGGCAATATATACAAGCAGCTTCCCCACTACCATATCAACCCCGCCACGCCCATTTAAGAGTACTGGTTGATAAAAGGCAACAGCGAAGAAACACTCGCATACACACCCGGGAAGTTGGGCTGCGCACATCCGTAGCCAAAAGACACGAGACCAAGCAGGGTCTTGGCGGAGTTAACAATAGGGCCACCAGAGTCACCCTGGCAAGAGTCCTTGCCGCCCGCCGCAAAGCCAGCACAAAACATGTTGTTAGTGATGGTCGAGCCGTAGGAAGCGCGGCACTCTGTGCGGGAGACGACGGGGACGCTGACTTTTTGAAGCGCGTTGGGGCTGCCGCCACTCTCGCGGAGAGCGCCCCAACCGGCGACGGTGAGGCTGGTGCCAGCTGAGGGGTCGGAACCGGCGGAGGGGAGGCTGGCGTAGGCAATGTTGCCGCCGGCAGAGACGGGGGTGCTGAGCTTCCAGATGGCAACGTCGTAGTCTTGGCTGTTGGTGCGGTAGTTGGGGTGTGAGATTACTCGGGAGACGCCGACGAAAGTACCGCCAGAGCTTTTGCTCTGTTTGAATTGTGTTAGCTTTCAAATATGCCTCGGACATGTGAAAAGTGGTGGGAGACGTACCAGAGAACCGAGGCGTACACGCAGACCGCTGACAGGGCCGATTTCAGAGGGCACAGAGCAGTGGGCTGCGGTGACAATGGTGTCCGAGTTGATGATGGATCCACCGCAGTAGTGGCCGCCGCCGACGTGGAGGGACGCAATGAAGGGGAATTCACCGGCAGAAGCAGCAGTTCCACCGACAATCGAGTCATCAGGCTGGTCCTCGGGGAAGGTGTAGTCGGGGTCCTGAGGGGTGGGAGCACCAAGGACGAGCGCTGGAAGCACAACTGCGGCGAGAGTTTGGAAACGCATGTTGAAGATGGCGAAAGACTGGTGAAGCGATGGAAGGGGGGAGAGACAAGCGACTGAATGAGCTGGATGATGCTGCTGCTGATGATGATGGTAGAGAAGCGTGGGTGTCTGCCATACTTATACTTGACTCCAGTCCTCTCCCCTGGACATTGCAACGTCCCGCAAAAACAACCCTCTCATCGTGTTGTTCAGAGCATACCAAGAGTGATCGACTGGGTGTGTACTTTGTCCTTCCGCATCGGGGGGTCCGCTGTAGCTTGGCAAAGTCTTAAGCTTGTAGTCCGCCCCGGCCCTATACCAAGGCACCTGTGTGCTATTTTCCCCGGGCCTAACAGGTTGTACGTTATCTGCGACTAAATTTTAAGCTTTGGCCTGTTTGATTACCTTGCAGCGAATGCGAGGGAGGAATATGGACTCAACGGTTGCTCCCGTACGCCGGGGTCAAGGAAATTTGTTGTGCCTCCCAGCTGCAGTGTGCAGCCTTCGTCTCCAGCTCCTTGTTTTTCGCCCCTATCGTGGGCACCCTCACAGCTGTGCCACCTGCCCCGTCACTGCCCTGTCACGGGTAGCAGCTGTGCCTTGCGGCTGTAGATCATCTTCGGGTGTGTGGTTCGGGCGGCTGCGGCATGGCCGAGCACAATGACTCCATGGCCATGTTCGCACTACACACCAGCTACGGCGACGCTGTTCCCTAGAGAGCAGGAGGTCGTAACGGTAGTATATTCCTGCCGTGGTAGAGCCGAGAAAAAAAGCGCATGCAATCTCGCAAAGCATAGTCTTGGTCTTCAAGAAGAGTTCCACTGAATCGCGACCATTTGATACTCTGGTCACTCCTCCTACTAAACATGCCGATGGCATTGTCGGGCAACACGAGGAAAGTCGCCCCAATCGGGTGCGCAACCCGAAACAAGCGCTGGTTGCTAAGAGGGCATGGAGAATTTCCACGTAGGCGAACCACGAGACACGGTATCTATGTCGCTCTGCATGATCGGCAGGGGACGTGATTTGACAGTTGGACGAATGGTGCGTGGGTACTGGTCCGAGGATCCAAAAGAATGGCCAAAGGACCTGCCACAACGGACAGAGTCCCGCGTGTGGGCAGAGCCCGACGAAACATTCGTTGCCTTGGCGCAGCGCGACGCATTGTTCCGTATTTCGGAGACGGCAATATTGCAGGGCTGATTCGATGTCGTGCTGAATTGCGAGGCGGCCGGGTGTGCGCCAGGAAAGGCAGGAGAGTATGGTAAAGGTCGACGGAGGCTATCGATAGGGCGGAGACGTGTGTCTTGGCAGTGCCCTCGTGAGGCCGGATGCTGCCGAAGGGGGTATAGATCATCGCAACGGCGCAGGGGCCTAGTGCGCACAGTATAGCGGCTGGTATGAAGATCACAAGCGTACTAGTCTTTTGTCTGTAGGATTCCTGCAGGTGCGTTTCTAGGTGTACGCCAGCTTCCGTTGACTTTCGGCAATCGTATCGTCGATAACATCATCGCTACACGTAAACTGCTTGTTTTGCTTTTTGCCCATGTCCCGGGTTTGACATCACCTGCGTCGCCTTGTCCGGGGATAGCACCATGGTGCCTGGTATGACATAATACTAGCCAGCTATCTCCAGCCGCATGCACGGGGTGCCCGGTTTGTTATTGCCTACGTATAGCACGTTGTGGCGAAGTACCATTGTTACCTACTACTAGTGCCCGTGGCAGCGCTTCAGCCCCTCTGCAACATTCCAACCACAGCACTCCACGAATGCCGGCCGAAACAAAAGGACGTCGCAACCTGCTCTGGGCTTTGGGGATCTTCTGCCTGGTATTGGTCTCGTTACGCGTATACTCAACAAAAGCAATGGACTCCCTCCCGGCCCCCTTCACCATCGAAATCGACGGCACTCCCATCACCAAAGTCAGCGCTGACGCCGACGATAAGACGCATGCGCAAGTTGGGTCGGAACCAGCCGTCTTCGAGCTCAAGGACAAGCGTCTCCAATGCGACGGCCACTTTCTCGCCCGAACCATCGTCGAGGATCGTAGCTTCTTGCCAAAGCGAGTCTGGTGGTTCAAGCCCGACACGGACATCCCGACGCATGATGTTGTCGCTACTAAAGATGGCGACTCATACCAGCTCAAGTTTTCCAGTATGTTGTTGTTGTGGTGATGTGGCGACGCGTGATCGTCTCTCCTACTAATCGTACCAGATGCTGGTCTGATGACAAGGGACGGTGGGGTCTTTGCAGATCTCATGGGAGGTGAGTAGACCTGCTCCACTGATGCGTAGCGCGTGCTGACTTGTGTAAGATAATCCATCCAAGGTCGTTGTTAAGATGCAGTCTTGAGCTTGTTTCGATTATGCTGTCTTTCTCGGTAGTTCGGATCCAAGCATGCTGTATGACCGCTTCACCTCCGTTGTACAAAGTTATCAAACTTTCTTCCCAAACACGTGATTCGCTACCGTCTTATCTTGCTTTCTTTCCCCCAAATTCGTAACACTTCGTACGTGCACGTCATTGCTCTCGCTTAAACAGACTGATTATCGTGTTGAGGGTCTGCAGATCAATCCGATCTGCGAAAAAATAAGCACGGGAACATCCGCTGGTCGTGCGTCGGCGTGACTTGCGTAATAAGCTTCGTTACCAAAGCTTGCACCTCACCGCGGATCTGCCGAATGGCTCGGTCCATCGACGACGGAATTGTTGTGTGACTGCACACCGATTGTCGCGTCACCAGCGCTGATGGAGGGGGACAGGCTTGCGAATTTCCTGAGGCACATAATAGGCGGTTCTTTGGCTTGTTTCTGGAGCGGCCGGCATACTCGCAAGTTGGAGCTTGTTCTTGACAGTATGCATGCAAACAGAAGAGGTCGCTGGGCATAGATTGAATCCGAACTATTATCAGCACAAAATGTCAAGTTGCGAGATGAGGTGGAAATTGATAAGTACGTTGAACATGAGTGTGAGACAAATGTAGGAATAGGTAGAAAAAGATTTACACGGAAGAAGTTGGCTATAGAGTTCATTAATGAGTTGCTAGCCTTTAGAATCTACATTTTTAGAAGACGTCTCTTCTCGAAGCTCAGGTTACGAGTAGTCGATCCCCGTTCTAAACACCCGTGTCCTGCCATCCAATCCCAGGCTCGCAGCATACTCTTCTTTCCCGTGGTGGCCGAACGGATAGAGAGGAGATGCCAGACCTGACACATAACTTTCTTTAACCACAATCCTCAATAATTGGAGGTTCCTTGGCTGTAATCTAACTTGTGTGATAAGGTGCCGCTCGACATTGCGTATCCAGATCGGGTTTGTATTGTTGATGAGAAAGCGAAGGTACAGCAAGAGACCGGACCCAACGTACGGATCTGCTGATACCGGTACAATGGTGTATTGGGGAAATCGCACGCGAAATTTGAGCACTGGCATGATATCCACGTTGCTGAATGAGTCTTTGTTGATATAAAGCCGCAAAGTTCCGGCGGGATTGTTGTAGCTTTCAATTCGCTTCCGGGCTTGGTCACTAGCTTGAGATGCCCGGAGTGGAGGGGGGAAGAAGACTTTGAAGTAACTGTTCAGGACGTGGAGTGGGAAACGATGGGTCGTCAACCAAAGCGGGCGAAACTCGGTCCGAATGAGGGTGCATGTCTGTGTCAAGCCGATGAATGGGAGTGGTTTGGGGGCTACCCAACCATGCTCATTCCCTGAAGGTGGATTTCTCAATGCATACTTCTTGGGCTTGGGCCAAGTATGCGGAAAGCAGCGTCCGGCCCACTCAACAGCATACTCGTAGACACGGTTTCGAAGTTCTAATTCTGTCAGCATGATTCAGACTCCGACAGTCATATGGTTTACCTGCTGGTAGGTCCATGAATCTGAAGACTTGGTCGGGATCAATGCTCCAAGGCTTGGCGGGTGACGCATCTTCAGCTGTGACTTTGTTTGTGGCATCTGATGGAGTAGACTTGGTCTTTTGGCGCTTCCTTGAACGCTTCTCTCTGGCCTCACCTCTGGCTCGTTTGTTGCCTGCGCTTCTTACTGTGCTCGTGCTGCTCACTGCCTCGATCGTCTTTGCGCCGCTTTCGAGGGGCCTGTGACCTGGGAGTTAGCTACCAAGTCGCGATACGGAATGCTGCAACTCCAGGCAGTACTCACATGATTGGAAAGTATATTCAGTGTTGTGATCGAGAGGTGTTCGGAGGCTGAATGATGCAGGAGAGATGCTGGCAAAGTGGGGGCCAATGCCGCGGGGTGTGTGGCTGTGATGTAGTACTAGCGCTGGACCCTGAGGGAAATAGGCGGTGGGCGGTGGGCGTGCAGTTCTCTTTGTGTGAGTACGGATAGGCAGCCGGCTTTCAAGGTGAGCTCTAGACTGCCATTTCAGGCTGACTTTGACCGTTTGCTTGCTTATTCACTTACGTCACAAAAGATCACCCTTGTGACGGTCGACCGACGAATAAGCTCGATGGTGTTTGACAAATAAAGATAGCATTATGAATTGGTTACGTGTGAAAGGTTGAAACTGTCCAAGACACTGAGAATTTGCCAGGGGCATGACAACATAGAACACTCTAGCGACTAGACCGTCTCGCTGGCTCCTGGCATCTTGACCAGCCAGTTCTCCCAGAACCTAAATCCATCGATGCCCTGCTCGCGACATAAGGCTCCAGCTTCCTCCGCCATTTCCAGCTCCTCAGTCGCAACACCAACGCTCCAACCAAATCTCTCTGCCGTCTCTTGGGCCGTGACACCTCTGCCAAACATTTGCCAGTCCCATGTGACTTCTGTGCTTGGAGGCTCTTGGTGCAGCGTCTCCAACCAGGCCAAAAGACTAGCGATTGTCTTTTCATCGGTGCGGTCGCGACCTTGTACAACTAAGAGGCCGCTTTTGAACTGGCGAAGGCGCACTGGCAGCTTCAGCGTGTCCCAAAGACGTGCCGCCTTCTCAAAGTCTGAAGGACTCACGAGCTCAACACCGCCTCGCGCTCGGTTGAAGACTGCCCAAAGATCTACGAGGGTCATGATACCGCCCTCTTTTCGAAGTATGCCGCGGGTGTCATCCGTTAGCCATTCAGCCAAATTTCGCGAGAGTTCCGATACGTATAGCGACTCTGAACCTGATCCGGAACCAAGCATGTCTTTTGTTGTTACCAGACCCAACGCAGACGCAGACTCAGATGCCAGTGCATTTGCTTCGGAGCTGCCATTCGTACCTAGATTAGCTTGCGAAGCGAATTGCTCGGCGAGAGCGATGATTTCCTTTGCAGATGTCATCAAAGCCTCAAGGTCCTCGAAGGCGCTGCCTATCATAGCCTCGTTGTTTTGCCGTTGCTCTAGGCCGCGTCGCTCCAAACCGGCAATACCAACAACACGCGGTCGCTCAACTTCAGTAGATGGTGCTTCCGACTGTGCGGCGTAGCTGTCTTCAAAGGTGCCGGAAGAGGGGCGTGGTTTGGGAATTGGTGGGGCGCTCTGGAGAAGCCATTTGCGCTGAACCAAGGCATTCTTCAACCGCTCGTAGAATATGGGTCCTCCCCCTGCGCGAAAAGATATCTTGATGCATTCAATCGTCTCAGACTGCAATGGAGAGGTAAGAGTCGGTCCTGGAGACTGGGATCGGCTTGGCCCCTGAAGGATATCGAGTCGCTTATCCGTAGCGGTTGTCAAGGAGGCACCGCAAATCTCACAGTTGAGGAGGGAGGGATGATTCTGGTAAGTACAGCGCGGACATGTCGAAGAGGATGTCGCAGAGGGATTGGAAGGGGGGGTCGCATTCTTTACGTCTTTGGGAGGCGGACCAGGGGCTGGTCGGTTCGATATGGCTGCGATGGCTGCCTTGACTACATGCACCGTTGGGGGCTTGATGCCGCAAGCCAGACATGGGGGTATAGGGAAACGCGATGCGAGGGCGGGGTCAAAGTTGGAAGGCACGGGATTGGAGAAGGAGCAGATGGGACACACCCACGTCGCGCTCGCGGGGGGTGGTGGCGCGGGGCTGCTATGTCGCGGCGGAGTAGATGCGGATGAGGCCGATGGGTTTGGAGGCACCGAAGCACCACGCGACAGCTGCTTCAGGGGCTTCGGGTAGAGGGTAATCTTTGGCGAAGACTTTAAGAAGCCGGCCTGGGTTACTGTCAGTCACGACGGCGCTGCCGTTGCACGTGGCTCGGCGTACATAGAACTCGGGCTTCTCGACATCCTTGAGGAAGATGGCGACGGAATTCTGGCGCGGCTCGTTGTGGTCGACATAGCACACGCGGTGCGAGGTCAGGTACGACTGGCCATTCTGATACTGGGCTATCTTGAATTTACTATGCGTCTATTTAGCAGCAGAGGGCGAGAGCCGGCGGACAGGCGTACCCCTCGTAGAGCCCGACGGCGTCTTGGACAAACAGCAGCGTCTCCTCCGGCAGGAGCGACGGGCGCAGCGCAGTAGTGAGGTCGAGCTGGTGCAGGAACATTCAGACCATCTGGCAGGGCGTGTATGCGAGGTGCAGCCATGGCGTTGGCATCGGGAGCCGTTGACCCAGGGCCCATCCACAGGCCTGGCGCTCGTCATTCGGCCAGTGCTAGGCCCGTTGCGGCTGGACTCCGCCAAGGAGGGAGCGATGCAAATCAGTCGAGCGGGCCGTCGCTTCACTCTCACCTCCACACCCACACCTACGCCCTCCACCACATTAGACCTCCGCCCACGCGCGCTTTATTGCCCTTTCATCTCCTCTCCGCTCTGCAACTACTCACTCCACAGTCTCCTTCAACCCCACCTCCACCTCCACCTTGTTTGCTTTGCTTGCTCAACCCATGTCCTTGCCCTCTGCCACCGTTGCGTGGCCGCGACCAACGCAGCCACCCGCCTATAACACAGTCACTCCACGCACCACCCTCCAACCCGCACCCGCGCCTGTTAGTCTTCACGCTCACATGCGAAACTCTGCCTTCGCTCACCCACGACCGCAGTCCGCCATGGCCCCCGAAGCTCCCAAGAAAAAGGTCGAGTGGCCGCCTGCCGTGCGCGAGTACGTGAGACGCGCCTTCGACCCAGCGAACGCGATACCCGGCATCTCTCAAACAGACATGCAGGCGAGGCTGAAGACGACCATCGGCTGGTTTGCCGAGCGCAACTCGCATGACACGGTACATTGGCCAACCTTTCCTCTTCCTCAGGAGCTTCTTCTGGAGGAACGAAAGGCGGCGGCGCTCGGCATGCCTGCTACTGGCGTCTTGAACGCCATGCACCCCGCATACGTGAATGGCTCTGCCGCGCACACTAACCAGAACACACTCCTCTCCAAGAAGCGCAATGCGCACGACGCTGAAGAGCCACCAGTCGATCAGGCGCAAGCCAATGTCCCACCATGGCGCAAAACTAACCTAGCATCTCGCATGACCTTCGCCGACGGACACAACGAAAAGCGCCATAAGAAGAACGCCTTCGCCGATACCGCAAGTAAGTTTGACCAGGCCGAGCTCGACAAGCGACGACAACGCTTCCAGCTCGGCAACAATGGCACCAAGACGACACCGCCCTGGGGCTCGCCCCGCAAAGATGAGGATGAAATGCCTACCGGACCCGTTGTTGGAACGAATGAGAATCTCGAGAAGAGCTATTTCCGTCTGACAGCACCACCCAAGGCTGAGACTGTTCGACCCCTCCATGTTCTCAAAAAGACCCTAGCCATGCTTGTCGAAAAGTGGAAAGCCGAGAAAAACTACAACTACATCTGTAACCAGTTCAAGTCCCTTCGCCAGGATCTCACAGTCCAACATATCAAGAACGCCTTTACCGTCAAGGTGTACGAGATCCATGCCCGCATATCTTTAGAAAAGGGGGATTTGGGTGAGTATAACCAGTGCCAGACGCAGCTGAAGGCGCTGTATGCACAGAACCTGGGAGGCAACCCAGCTGAGTTCAAGGCGTACCGCATTCTTTATTTCGTGTATACATGCAACAAGACCGACATGAACGACATGTTGGCAGAATTAACCCACGCAGACAAATCTCACGAATGGATCAAGCATGCTCTTGACGTTCGATCTTCATTAGCCCTTGGCAACTACCACAAGTTCTTCAGACTTTACCTCGAAGCCCAGAACATGGGCGCTTACCTCATGGATATGTTTGTTGAGCGTGAGCGCCTCAATGCCCTTGCTAATATTTCCCGAGGGTGCGTATTGCCCTTTACCCCACGCGAAGCTGTTCACTGACACGCCACAGATACGTAAATGTCACACTCCGCTTCCTCACTGATGAACTTGGTTTCGACAACGATGAAACGTGCCGTGAATTCCTGGAGACGCACGGTGCGCAAAATGTCATTGAGGACAAAGGCGATCATCAGTATCGCGTCAAGATCCGCGAAGCCGCATCACAAATCGAGGGCCTCCGCGCCGCCGCATTCAGCAAAGTAGACATCAAGGGCCAAATATGAGCCAACCAAGGAACAGGCGACGCCCTCTTCTCTTCTGCAATATTCTTATCCCGATTTCCGAATTGTCTATTTACACTAATATTTTGCGATTTTGTGCGCCACTTGGGTCGTCAACGTTGCCTTGCTCGAATCGGAACGGACGTCTCACGCAGCGAGTTCCCGGTATCATTCGCTTCGTTTTTCGACGTCAGTAGTCGGATGGCGGGGAATCCGCGCGTTGGATGCGAAGAACCTCCTAGTTTCTTTCTCTTACGCTCAACGTCTCAGACGCGCTCCTGATGATCCGGGAGTATTCATTTCGGTAATTTGGTACGTCATCAGCAAGAGTGGAAAAGTGGTTTCAGAAACAAGATGGGGTGGAATGGGCTTGATCTAGAAGGCTATTTGAGATTGCACGGTAGCCATGGACCCTGTGTCTCAGCTTCCGGGTCGGGTTCGCCCGGTTGCATGTGGGGTGTATGAAAGAACGGCACCATGACGGCACCATCCAATTATCCTGATGATCGACAGACGTCGAACGACAATGTGGTCACAACATGGACAAGTAGTCGGTCAGGGTCAGGAATCTCTGCATGTTCGTTGTGTGGGCTGCGGACAGGATGGCTCCTTTGTGGGTCACGGGTTGGAGGCGCTGGAAGGCGGCCAATCAGAGGGCCGGGGCGAGAGCTGAGGGTGTGATTGGATTGGCGCAATTGTTCCATGGCGGTAGGCGCTAGCTGTAGGGTCTCGCAGAATGCAAGGCGTCGGTGATAGTGATGAATGCATTGGTTGATGAAAGTTGTGCTGAGCGCGTGAGCGCGTGGGAACTGGGCTGTGATGTGTAGGGTATTGCTGATGTGGTGCGCGGTTGACAGATGGTGGATTCGGGCCGCGGCAAGCATGTACCATGAATGAGCAAGGCCATCAGGTTTGTTAATGAAAAGCACTGGGTCCTTGTGGGCATGTGGGTGTAGGTTCGCATGGAGACGACGGCAAGTTCATGCAAACAAAAGAAGTAATCCTTTAGCATTATCGTCTAGCAGGGTGGGGTGATTGGTTGGGTTGGCAGAAATGCAACGCGGAAGGGGCAGACTGGGCCGGTGACAAGAGGCGCTTTGTGGACCTGCAGCTAGAGGTTTGGCAGTCAAGAAAGTGTGGGTTGGTCCACCCCCATCGGGCATATTTGTATTTTGCGGTAGTCGGTTCACATTGGCGTGGTGTCGTCAGCGGGCGGGCGCATACGAGAAGCAAGAGGACAAAGACGGCACGGATTCGCCGCCTCGGCTCCTGCCCTATATCACAGCGCGTCTCTACCAGAAGGTGTTGGAACAGACAGGCCTAGAGCCGGCCAAGTCGCAAGTAGTACAGGGCTGGGATCCCTCGCAGTCATAGCACCCACTCATTTCTTAAACTTCTAGCTACTGCGCCCACTGGCCGTACCTGAAGACGACAATCGCCGCTCAGCTCCGGAGGTCCCATTGTCTTGATTGCAGGCTTGCAGGCTGCTGGAGAGAGGTCGGCGCACGATTCAGATTGACCTTCACCAGCCGCGTACTCGCCCCCGCACACGCCGCGTTCCCTGTCGACGGTCACAGTACCTAGGTAGCAGCAGTGTCGGTCGGCACACCAACGACGTTCCTTTCACCTCCTTGTCTGCTCCCTCTCCGCCTCTGCGTTCCGTCCCCCCGCATTCACTGCGCCGTGTCGCATTCACCAGCAGCCCAAGATGAAGGTGAGCACTCATGACTTGCTTTTGCCGCCGCACCTGCACCTGCACCTGCGCCCGCGCCCGCGCCCGCCGTGGCACCGATCGAGTCAAGGCCCGCATGCGTGCTAACGGTCATCTTAGTTCCGCAGGAGTATGAAGAGCGAGAAGGACAACCGCCCGCACCACATTTCGATTCCACCCAAGGACGCTATAGCCATTGTGCCGCCGAAAAAGGTACGTAGACAGGACAGAGAGGGACCGACGTTGGGGCGAGTGAGCGTGAATGCGACGGCCGCCGCCCAAGATGCGCAAACGACGGCGGGCAGCGCTCGCACTCTCGCACTCTCGCACGCGCGCCTTGGGCTCCATGCAGCCTTGGGCATGGGCGCCTCCAACAGCCATGCGCCCACGTTGTCAAGTTGTCCATGGTGTCGCGATTAATGGATGCGCACTCCCCCGGCACCCGCTTCCCGATAGGGCAGAAGAGGGCGAAGCTAACGGCGATCTCATTTCAGGTGATAAAAGCGCTTTACGACTACAAGCCCACCGACACCAGCCCAAACTCCGGCTACCTTGCCTTTTCCCAGGGAGACTTCCTGCACGTCGTCGGGCGCGAGCACGACAGCGACTGGTACGAAGCCTGCAACCCGCTGCACGGCACCCGCGGACTGGTGCCTGTCTCGTACTTTGAGGGCGTGGGCAAGACAGTGCGCGACAGTGGTGGCCCAGCGCCTCGCTCCTCCACACCCCAACAACCCCACGACTCGGGCTACCAGGAGCGCCTCACGAGCCCGCAACAACCGTCGGCCCACGACATCATGACGCAGCAAATGCGCATGTCGCGCTCCGGCAAGACGGGCGCAATGGTCTACGGCATTGTCGTCTACGACTTCAAGGCAGAGCGGCCCGACGAGCTCGAGGCCAAAGAGGGCGAGGCCATTATTGTCATTGCCCAGTCCAACCCCGAGTGGTTTGTCGCAAAGCCCATAACACGCCTCGGCGGCCCAGGCCTGATACCCGTCTCCTTTATCGAGATCCGCGACATGACGACGGGCCAGGCAGTCGCCGACACGCAAGCCGCCGTCACCGCTGCCGGCGTGCCCAAGGTCGAGGAGTGGAAGAAAATGGCGGCAGACTACAAGAACGGCAGCATCCCTCTTGGAAAGCTGGAAACAAACTCGGGCCAGTCGCTACAACAGGGCATGGAGCGTCTGAGCGTGCGTAGCCAGAACAGTGGCGGACATCAAAAGGCCAGCTCGGTGAGTTACACGCATCCGGCCCGCTCGAGCCCTGCTGACATTGTACAGGTCTCGTCGCACTCACGCAGCGGCTCCGTAGCGCAGCAAAAAGGCCAATACCGCACGTCCGACAATCTGCTCGCGCCCATCAAGGCATGCGTGCCGCGCTACTGTTTCGCTGACGACATCTTCTGGTTCATCATCGAGTGCCAGATGGACGACGGTCGACACTGGGAGCTGCAGCGTCTGTACCAGGACTTTTACGATCTGCAGATACAACTAATCGCCTCCTACCCCGTCGAGGCTGGCACGAGTGGGTCGGGAGAACGGACTCTACCGTTCATGCCAGGCCCAGTCACCTACGTCACCGACAACATCTCCAACGGTCGCCGCGCCAATCTCGACGAGTATATCAAGAACCTGCTGAAATTAGGACCCCACATCACCCAAGGACATCTCGTCAAGGGCTTCTTCGCCCCGAGACACGGCGACTACGAAATAGACCCAGACGTCATCGCCGCGGAAGAATACCGTCTATCCCAACAATCACAGCAATCCTCCAACCCCTCCCAAGGGACAAGTCGCCAATCTTCTGCCGATCACCTGCAAGCCACAACACCCGTAACCCCCTACTCGACTGGCTCAAACTATCCCACCCACCAACGCGGCCAGTCGGCAGCCTCACAAGCATACTCTACAAACCTCAACCCGCCGCCCATGACCCATGCCCACTCGTCTAGCTCCACTGCTACCACAGGTACATCGTCGGCTCTCAAAATCAAGGTCTGGTTCGAAGAAGACAACTGCGTCGTCATCCGCATGCCCATTTCGCTTAAATTTGTCGACCTTTACAATAAGCTTGTTGAGAGAAGGAAGCTCGAGCGCCCTGGCGAGGAAGAGGAAGAATTGATCGTCGAATACAAGGACGAGCAAGAAAACTACTTCTACCCAATCGAAAACGATGAGGATTTGCAAATCGCCGTCGAGCGGAATCCCAAGTTGACGCTCAGCGTCACGACGAGTCGGTAATTTCTTGACTACCTTCGTCCCATTTCTTCTAATCATTTTGATTCTTGGATTCTCTTCTTTGGATAAGGCCGTGATTTCTCTTGAGAGGTAACGGCCCAATCCCTTCTTCTTCATCTGCTTCTTTTTTTTTCTTCTTCTTCCGCATCATCTTCTGGTGGCTAGCATGGTATTTTTCTCCTCTTTTGCTTTCGGCGTTGCAAAAGGGTTTCATGGCTTACCGGGAACGAAACAAGGCGTCTTGCGGAGTCTACGGAGCAATGACATGCATGACGGCAAAGCGGGTTCACTTTCTTTCGGGATCAGAACTCCTCTCCCATGGTTCTGCAAACGGTTTTTTTCATCGCTATCAGTGGAAGAAGTGTGTTGAGGATTGATTATATGACGGTGGGGGCGCTTTTTGGATGATACACAACATGGTGGATGAGCAAATGAACTAGGGGAGGACTTGTGGTGGGGGTGTAGGGTTGAGGAGAGGATAAAAATGAGAAGTTTTTTTTTTAAAAAAAAAAATACATCTGACAACTTCACTCCTATCATTATTGCACCTATCGTTCCTTCGCCGCTTGAACGTCCTTGCAGGGGAAGTCTCCGCGCCTTGAAGGTTATGATGCGGTGATTGCGAAGGCTGGCTACGCACTCGTTCATTTGAGCCGCATCTACCCATTCTCAGGCTTCCAGAATCACCCACACCAACAGTCAATCTTGCTGTTCCAAACATCACGCGACTCTGCATCCATACAATATGCTTCAGCCGACAGTACCCGTGTTCTTCAACCATCCAACTACACTACGTTATGAGAGCGAGACCGACATTCGCGATAGCTGACCAATGAATGCGCGAAGAGGCCGATTTCGACTCGGTGGTTCCTGCTCCGACGTCGGTGTTTGAACGCCGGGAGAAACCAAGGGTCTGGCAGCGCTAAACTCCGACATTGGTTCGTCAGCGGCTGGCTGGCTGGCCTGGACTTGTTCAAATCCCGCAAAAGCTCCCACCGCTTTCACAGAACTCATTGTTCAATTTCCAGTCCCGCATCGCAAAGTAGCGCGGAGTGAAGTGTTTGCGACAGCAGACCCGGCCGTATAGTACGAAAAGAAGCACGAGCGCACGGTCCTGCGACTACGAGACGGGAGGTTTTGTTTCCTTGGGGAGAAGGTATTTTCTGGGGGGAAGATTCACATGCAGCATAGAAAGAGAGAGTTTATCAGTCATAGGAGGAAGCTGCAATGGGGGAGGAACAAGGCGGCGGTATGAACACGCCTGCGAGGACAGAGGATGGAGGAGGGCGACCTAGTGTCGCAACGCCCTCCATTACGATTCCCAAGCCCAAACTGCCTCTACCGCGTACGACAACGACGACTCCCACCACGACTGATGCAGCGCCCCGCGAATGGAACACGTCGAAACTAGGGCTGCGCATCGGCGCAGACGCACTATCAGCGGGCGCAGCAGGCATACTCGTCGCCCCGATCATAACTATGATCGACAAAGGCATCATGGAGAACGCCAGCGGGCGCGCCCCCCTGCGCCTCAGTCTGCAGCAGAGCGCGTGGGAGCTCGTCGCCAAACCGCACCTTTTCCTCGGCAGCAAGCCGTTCGCCCTCATCTTCGCCCTGTACTTTGGCACCTATCTCACCGCCAACACCATCGACACTGCGTCCGCGACGCTGCATCCCAAGCAGCAGCTCGCGACACAGACGAGCGGGAGCAGCAAGTTTGTTGCTACGAGTACAGCGAACCTCGCCCTGTGTCTCTACAAGGATAACCAGTTTACACGCCTTTTTGCCGCGCCGGGCGCCCCGGCAAGAAGTGTCCCACTGCCGACTTTTGCCCTGTTTACAGTGAGAGATTGTCTTACCATCTTTGCTAGTTTCAATCTCCCGCCCATACTAGCACCGCATCTCGAGCAGCGCATGGGCGACAGCGTCAAGAGCTATGTGGGTGCACTCAGCATAGCGCAGTTTGTTACCCCCGCTGCCGTCCAGATTTTCAGCACCCCCTTACATTTGCTTGGCCTGGATTTGTATAATCGACCTCATGCTGGGCTAGGCGGCCGCGACGGTCGCGCTGTGAAGGTTGCGAGGGATTGGGGGATGAGTGCCCTGGCGAGGATTTGTAGGATTGTGCCGGCTTTTGGGGTGGGCGGGGTGGTTAATACCAAGGTTAGGAGGGGGTTGATGGAAAGGCTGGAGGGGTAGATGGGGCAAGGGGTTACATTGGCATGTGGGATTGGTTGTGTTGGTAAAATAGACGAGATGGAGATATTTGGCAATGGCGTTTTTACGGGGGGGTGGGGTATACACGGTACGACTCTCCTCATTTCACGGCCTCTTGATTTCTCATTTAGACTCGTTGTGTGGATACGAGCATAGATTTCTTTTTCTTTTTCTAGCACGCTGGTAGACATAGATTTCCCTCGAGCATCATGGCGAGAAACGCCAACACTCATCATACGTCTTTTTTATTTTGCAAAGTCACGTAAAAATGCTTCATGTCTCTTCCGTCTGGGACTCCTTCTTTAAAAACCTCTCTCGCCATTCTACATGCGTCTACCTTTCTTCGCCTTTACTATTAAAAAAGCGCCAGCATTGCACTCGTGCCCTTTTGCCCTCGTTTGCAGCCCTTTCTGGAAAAGAATGATCCGAAAAGGCGCGTTTGGCCGGCGCTCTTCGCCTCGGGTATTAAAAAGGGATAAAAGGGCTTTCATGTCTTTCTGCCGTCTGCGGCTCTTCTTGAAGAGAAGAAGAAAGAAAAAGGTCGGTCAAAGAGATGTATTTTTCCCGCGGTCTTCCGCTGCAGCTTTCTGAAAACCATAGAAGACCGTTGTAGAGATGATGATGTCCGCTCGTTGTTCGCCAAGTGTGTAGTGTGCAACATAGGTTATCAAACATTTAAAAAGGTTGGGGTGTTATGGCATATTCCGCCTCAGCCGTGTCTCGGCCTTATAGGAGAAAGACAAGATCTGAGGATTGGATGTGGGTTCTGCCCTGGGCTGGGCCGAGCTTAGTAGAATGCGGTGTGTAAAAGCCATTGTTCGGTGCGAGGCGGGGACTTTATTGCTTCACACTTCTTCCATTCCTGGAAATAAAATAATTTTCCAGCCTTAGAAACGTTCTCTACTATTTTTGGACTTGAAAATCCACTTTTCCGGGCTTCAGAGTTGCACCTATCTTACTCTTTCTTCAAGCGGTGTAACAGCACTCCATACGAGGATATGGGGGCAAGTATCGCCGCTCCGATATATTGCTTCTCTCACTCGCGCCTTGGCTGCTATAGCTGCTTTTAAGCTGCGCGTCGCAGCTTAGGAGACTGACAAGAATTATTATCCTAAAAACCTCGAACCTACCTTCGGGCCATCCCCCACTACCTCTTGCAGTGTGAAGCATATACTATTGCCTATAACTGCCCCTTACAAGCGGAGATATCTGCAGCAAGAGCATGTATGTCTTTTGCTTACTCTGAACTACGTCTCCTTATCGAAAACACTCTCGTCGCAAAATATGGCTGCTCTCTTGTCTTCAGCATGTTTCGGTTGAGTATATATGTCTTTGTCTCCTCTTCCACTGCGTCAAAAACATCCACCACTCTCGTATGAACCGCAAAACGGCTAGTACACGTTCTCCAATTTCATGTCTTCTCTCTTTCTCTGCGTGGCTTACCAGCGCAGAATTGATATCCCCGCAATACATTTAAAAACAAATCACCATCAGAAAAATGTCATGACCTGGACATGTCCGGTGGTCGTCAAGGCTAAAACGTCGCTTTTCGAAAAAAACTGGAAAGTGAGCAGTGCTAGCGCAAGTATATACATAAACAGCCCTACTCTCACAACTCCCTGCCTTACATCATCTCGCATTCCTTTATTCCAAAAGTTTTTTTTTCAAAAGATCCCATTCGTGGAATACATATGCAGCCTCTTGCACAGAAAGACGAAATCAGGCTAGCTCCACGGGACGTGTGCTTGACTAAAACTGACACAAGTATGTCAAATGCGCGTTTCCCTTCGCCGTTTTACCAAACACCATCCACTCTACAAAACGAAGGGCTACCAGAGTCTGTGTGCGTACATCTTTCACACCACTTCATTCTCGCTCTCTGAGCAGTGGGAAAGTTTTCGTCACACTAAGACGACCTTTGCCGGGCGGGTATAAATACTACCTCTCGTCCCTCTCTTACCTCTTTGCTCTACACTTCTTCCTGGCATGTTCAAAAGACAGCAAGCACGATGTCATGGTGGTCCTGCCTTTTTCTTTTCTGCGACATGCGATGAGAAACATATCGCTGTTCTGCGCCGGAAGCAAATTCTATTAGGTCCAAGCCATGAGATTACTAAAGCGTTATATGAATTCATAAATGAAAATGGCGTCTGGATCGAGAGATTGGTTTTCGTCTTCGCCAGCGCTAGCCATGTCTGCAAGTCACAGGCTTGTGTATAAATACCGCACACTTCTCTTCCCTCTCCCCTCCTTAATTTACCTCGCCAAAGCGGTGTTTTCGAAAAAATTGTTCGAGGTGATAAATGGTGCTTTTTTCCAGCTTTGTCTAAAATGCATTCGACCCTCTTGAATGGCTCGCGGGAGTTTGATCTTGTGCTCAAGAAAAAGAAAGAGGGTGCGTTTGGGTGATGAACCGAAACGCTGCCGCGGTCGCTTCATGGAGTATTTTGACCAGCGTTTATCGGTTAGAAGGACCTCATGGAAAAGCGCAAGCGAAAGATTGTTGTGTCATATTTCAATGTTGTCGTGCACTGTGGTGTGCGCGTGCCAGAGACAGGTTCGGAAAATCGAATGTGTACATGCCTACTTAACCCCCAAATATCTCGTAGTGAGTATTTCCGCTACTACAAATCGTACAATACAATTATAGTACCAGCGTCCCCAATCCCTTGATTCAGCATATCCTGTCAGCCGTGTTTTACCAGCTGCGCTACACGGCAGATCCCTCTTCCCTATATACACGCGTATGGATATCTACGTAGACCGTAAAACGCGGTACGGCACAGGGTATCCGGCTCGCAGGGGCATTTTGTTCGACTTTCTCGGATGTCAGTTCAGTGGAGTTTATCCATCCTCTGCCAGCCGTAAGGTAACAGTGGGTATTAGAAGCTGTTTAAATGTCTCTTATAGGCGTGGATGAGATATCCAGGTAGTGTTGTGATTGTCGGGATGTGCGGACTTCTAGGGAGGTATGGAATGAAAAAGGGGGCGAAATGAGAGCGCCTAGAACTTGATTAATGTAGGCTCGTAACATTGTGTATTGTACTGAATGCCCTGATCTCCTAGAATAGGGTTGGAGACATTTGTATTGGGACGATAGAGGTTTACTGCCTTGACTCTGATGAGGGCTTGTTCTTTGTTAGGTTGTGAATAGGAAGATTACAGAACACAGTGTCCACCTCTACGGCGAAAGATTTATATGCTTTACGCTGTGTACAGTATCAAATAATACTCGTAAGAGGATATGCAAACGGGTTGATGGATATATTATGGAAAATTCCTGCGCAGGCGGCTATTCATTTTCTTGCGTTGTTCAGCTTCTCCTTAGTACCATGGTTAGCACAGGCTGCCATCTTAGCTTCTTCAACACCGCATTCACGAGGAGCCACCCAGATTGAACTGTATCGCTCGAATTGAACTATATAGTCTTTTTGTCCCTAACAACTCCCTGTCCCCATTGCACCGTCTATGTTACTCCCAGTCTCAATTAACACCAAACTCAATAGCGCCTAGAGTGAAACCCGAGCAAAAGGCTGCTTAGCAGCGGTACTCATCATCAATTTTCTCGCATGTGCCAAAGTAGCCAATGTTGATGTATCCACCATCACCCTTGTTGAAGGAGGAGCCAGACTTGATCTCGAAGCAGTCGTAACTAAAAAGGACAGTTAGAAAGGGGTTCGTCCAGTTTGCGAAAAGATTTTTGGAGACTTACTCAGTATTGTAAATGTCCCATACGAACTTGACGTTGACGGGGCCCTCGTACTGGGCACCAGCACTGAACTCGTAGGGGCCGTTGAAGCAAACAACGCCCTTGACACCAGCAACTCTCTTCTCATAGAGATCCTTGGAGAGCGTCTTAGTGAAGGACTTGCGAGCCTAGGGCAGTTTATTAGCAGAGATCAATTCAATCATGGAATCGACTTACAGCGTCGAAGTCCTTGTAGTCGGTGCCTTCAGCCTCAAGGTGAGCCTTGGTCGCGTCGACTGCGATCTTGGCCGCACCGGCGAGGAGCTGTCCGCCGATGACCTTGACGAGTAAAATGGCGACAGGAAAAGCCCTCTTGTCCACGTGGACATTCTAGACCTCGACGTTGTCGACGGGTTTGATGGCGGCGGCCATGGTAGAAGAGGCAAGAGCGAGAACGCTCAGGCAGCTGATCTTGGAGAAATGCATGGTGGAGGTAGATGGAAAAATCTTTTGAGAGATCGAAAGAGTTGGAAGTAGTGAGTGTAGTAGTGAGGATGCTGATGTGAGCTGAAGTGATGATGAGAATATGAGCGGCTTCGACTGTGATACTTATACTGATTCCAAGTTGTATGAGAAGTATGCCGCATCGGTATAGTTGTATATTATCGCCGTCAGCACCGCCTTAGTGACCGTCGGCGTGCAACGAAATGTGCCGTGGGAGATTGCGGTGTAGTGGTTTGCTGTGGGCCGCTTGTAATGCCTAGAGGCAGTGGCGAGTGCTGAATGCCCTCGACCAATCGAGGAATTATTAAGTGGGTCTCATGTTTTAATAGGCCAATCACTCAAACGGACAGGTCTCGCGATCGCATCTACACCAGTCCTGCACGTTTACATTCACTGCTCACTGCTGTCTCTCTCTCATTACAAGCTCTCGAAGTTACGCGTCTTTGATGTTGCTTTCTGTTTGTTCTGTATGGCCGAGGAGCTCTTCACTCCTACTCTGCTTGTTATGACTGTCACCAAGGTGTTCTAACGATCGTGCATCAGTGACCAATTTCTGTAGGATCCCTTATGAGGATTCGAAAACGGGCCGCCTCGTAGAGTAGCATCTTTCTGGACTTCATGGACAGACCACCGACGTGGCTTTCCATCGTGTGAAATTGACAGAAAGTCATGCTAGGGCTTTTCACTATCATGAAAATCTCGTATGCGTGCCGATCCTAATGAAGGAGAACAATCGATCCGCTGCAGGCTCTGTTTCCAAGTCATTTTTTTGCCACAAGTGGGTTCAATCTCTTCTATAGTATGGCCAGCTAACGAGTTCTGGAAGGGAGAGCGAGTTAAAATCAAGCACTATAAGCATGTCAGTGCAGTCTAATCCCGTAGTCAATCCGGACGCTACCTTCCTTGCAGAGTAGAGATGCGTCAATCGTGAAAAGAGAAAACTAGGCGAGTTTAGTCAGTCAGCAATGTTAGCGTAGTGACTGCCCAACCAAAATCTGCGAGGTAGAACGATACATTGAATGGGTCGAGGCTGAAACGGCCGACTTGATAGCCACGACGCATCCAGATACTCTAACAATCAGAATCGTAATTTCCATGTAAACCCTACAAAGCGTAATGATAAAATGGTTACGTGGTGCTGCCACTTTTAAAAAGAGAAGGTCGATACGGTTACGGCCATGGGTAAAATGCCCAACTAAGGTTACATCACTTTCTGATCGCACACCAAGGATGTCTCGTTTAGAACCACTGGGGTATCCCTTCTCTTCCGCCAAGTCAACATGCAATTTTCCAAACCCAATTTCGCCCTCGGCTTTACAATGTGGCTGGTGTGAAATAGATGCTCGGTGTCAGACTGCCCGACACGTTGACTGCTGTTGCACAAACGTCAGCATCCTCTTTATGCCGACGGAGATCAGATAGTAGATTCGTCTTGCTAGTCGTTAAGCCCATCATGCATCAGAAACAGAACTGTTGCCTGATGAGATTCAGGAGGCACTCGAGATTTCAAGTGCCTTGCTGGACAATGTCTCCAGGTTTGAGGGGCCAAAAAATCCCCTCTAGACAAGCGGCAAGAAACTTGACGAAAATCCTACCCACCAATCGGTGCCTTATACGCCAAGATGAACCAGTGGTGGCAACCTCAAATGCAACATGTCAGCCGCTAAAATCGATGCAGGGGCGGAAACAAAAGATACAATAAGCCCTGCCAAGACTTAAGCCAAGATTACATGCCGAGCTCCAGCCTTGCAGGCGTATTGCCACTGTTCTTGGTCTTCCGAGCCAATCACGCTTTGACTGCAATGAGTTGTCTGACTGGTGCTACTTCTATAACATAGCAATTAGTCTTTGGTTCTTCAAAGAATGGGCCACGCCAACATAGCAGCCTCAGCGGGCAGAAAACCGCTACCAAGCCCTTTGAGGGCATCCACGATGATGACTACGATCGCGATGAACGGCCCCCAATCTACCTCCTGAGCAAGCAAAAGCCCGCTTGGAGTGATGGCGGAAGGAACGAACCCCCACTTGGCAGAATGGAAGAGCATCGGCTTTCAGCCTTACAACGGACAAGCTCACTAAGCAGAATTGGGACAGAATGTCTCAGACAATACGAGAAGATCGTAGTTGACAAGGAACACATCACAGAAATCCATGACGTTATGGCTCAGCAAACTTTCCAGATTCAGCATTACGTCGTGGCCTAAGCCTCCAGTAGAGTGGAAAATGGGTCTCCACATCGGGAACTCATTTTCCGCGATATCTCTACCACTACCTGTACAATATAGACAGTGAATAGCTCATCTTATAGCTAGAATCTGGATCTATCTTTTATACATAGAAGATGTCTAGCTAGCTAAGATAGCTAGCTAGATATCTTAGATCGGAGCAAAATGAGGAGACCCAACTCTTGGCAACGTGGGTTAGCAAATAAATTTCTACCTATTAGACCTAGAGAAATATTTTCTAAGTATATAATATAGATTTAGATTCTAGCTATAAGATAAGCTATTTAATATCTATGTTGTATAGGTAGTGGTGGAGATATAATAGAAAATGGGTTCCCGATGCGGAGACCCATTTACCAGCCTAGCCTCCAGCACTAGCGGGCGGACCCGCAAACTGCAGGGAATCTAGTTCAGCCGCTAGCCATGACCAATATGACGCTGATGCTTACGGTCAAACGTCATTGAGATGAGTATAGCGTTGGGTGTTCATGACCGATTCGGGCATCCTGTAGGCGCTTAGGATTACCAATTCCGGTCCCTGATTATGTTATCAGACTGTACGTATCGCTGCTTATAAATTACACAAATCCTGTTAGTGGTACTCGGCTGTATCGCGCCGCAGCCTTGGCGCCCGCGTGTATTAACTTTCAACGCTCACTGGTCCGTAGTTGATAAGACCTTGGCCGTTGAGCCGTTGTGCATACATGTGTTGCGCAGTGACATGTTAAACACGTATACAAAATATTCGACATACAAACTTTCCATAGCCCTTCACTTATGCCTTTTCGTTCCCAATACTCGCACTTCCACCACCTCTTGCTTCTGCCAACAACTGCGTACCAACAACCTCGCCCGTGCTCTTACTCTTAAACACACCCGAAATAGAATATAATCCCAAAAAGGGTTCGTAGACGTATTCCTCCTCAATGACCTCTTCACCCTTGTATGTGACCGTCTCGTTGAATCCGTTGAACTTCATGTTGGCGAGATAATTTCCAACGACTATGCTTCCGGAGATGGACCCGGAGTTGTCAAGTGTTTGTTCCACAATGTCGCCGTTTTGGGCAAGCACCCGACGCTTGTGCGTGTTGCCCTCGAAGTTGTTGACAGAGTAGAGGATGTTGTTGCGGAGATCCCATTGATGGAAGTCGAGGTCGCGCTTAGCTTTAGATTGTGCGGCCGTCGAGTTGCTTCCTCCCCCTCCTGTCACTCCGTCAGCGACGTCGCCTACTAGGTCGCCCACGTCGCCAACGACATCTCCAAGACCATTTCCGAGCTCGGCGATCACGGGGTTGAGATCGATGCTGTCTAGTACGTCGCTGACCATGGACACTAAGTTTCCAAGACGAGCCTCGAGGTACACTTTGGCAGTGACGTTTTGGATAAGAAGCTCGACTTTGTCGATGGAAAGGTCCACTCCAGCATTGAACTGCAGCAACTGGAGTACCTGCGCATCGAGGTTGACTTTTGCAGTGAGGTTGTCAACTCCGATGAAGATTTCGCCTACATGGACCGAGGCGTTGAGTAGGACGTCTGGCACTGGGCTTAGTGCAGAGACGTTTGACGATGAGCCGTTCTCGGTCTCGTAGAGCACGGCTGTTGGATCACCGTCATCTCGAACATCGAGCTTGTAGCCGGTGTAACCGTCAGATGCTGATTGAGAAACCGCTAGAAATGGAAGCGAAAGGAGTGCGATGGTGGGGAGTATGGAGAGCATTTTGACTGATAGTAAAAGAGAGACTGGCCGCAGGTCGACAATGGCTGAGAGAGCGCAAGAAAATGAGCGGTGGGTGGCTTGATGAAGGCGCTCAATCAGCAAAAGACGGGCGAGCGACGGTTAACAACATCATCGCATGTCGTGGTGAACTGCCGTCAAGGATGAGCGCATTGCCCGATTACCCGTTCCCCACCAGGCCCAGCAGAAAACAAAATTAAGGAGATCGCATCCACAACTGCCATTCGGCACAGCATTTTTGAAAATCAAGATTTTGGATGCGAATCAGGAATTCTAGATGTTCATGCCTCGAGACGTTCCAAATAGCGCGTTCCAGCCCTGTTAGACCCCTGTTATTGCTGCATAGGGGGCTTTATCCGAGATTGCTATTATGGGAATCCTGGTCTTACTCCACGCGCATGATCGTAGTCTCCGCTTGATTTGCAATGGTATTCCTTCGCTTTAAGCGTCACTTGGGTCGTGTCGGTTGATACCTGTACAGCACCTTCGCTCGTTACTGTCATTGCTCTTCTTATCGCCGCTCACATGTCGTTCTCTATCCGCTTACTGCTCGTCAGCATTTTCCTTACTTTCGCAATATTCGTTGGTGCGCAAACCACATCCGAGGCGCCATCGACTCCTCCACCTACAAGCAGTAGCTCGCCTTCAAGCAACGGAACATCTACAAGGCCCCCGGAAATCGCGCCGACGGGATCTTCTCCCCCAGATGTACTTCTCCGTGTTCCCGAACTTCATGTAGGCCGGATCGAATTGAACGTGGAGAAGCTGCAAGCGGATCTGAACCTCAACGCAAAGGTTGCAGGGCTGGTGCAGATCAACGCTGGTGTGCAAGTGGCTGTTGAGAAAGTCAACATCACCATTGCCGATGTCGACGTTGATCTCGAGCTGGTCGTTCGATTGGGTAACCTGGTCTCGATTGTTGAGCGCGTGTTTGATTCCTTGGACCTGAACCCGCTCTTGATCGGCCTGATTGGAAATGTGACAGATTTGGTGGGAGACGTCGTGGGAGCCGTTGATGGTTTGGTCAGTACTAAAGACGTTGTTCTCGGTACATTAAACTGACAAAGACTAGCTCGGATCGATTACGCAGAACGGAAAGACGCTCAGCTTCTTGGTAGACAACCTTGGTAACATTGTCCAAGACGTTGCTGGAAGTGGCGGAGAAGCTCTTTCGCAAATTGTCGGCAACTACAAGGTCAGTCCTTCTTTTATCAGTCTGAATGCAGTGGCTAATTGAGGTTACAGATGAACATGACTGAAGTTGCGGATAGCGCCAAGCAGGTTGGTCAAGGTCTTACTCAGAAGACTTATTCTTACGAGCCACTGAGCGCGCTCGTCGACATCGTGACCAACACGGCTGGACAAGTCGTACAGGCAGTAGTCCAGAAGAAGAACGGCGGTGGTAGTGGTGGCAGCTCTTCATCCACAGTTTCAGCTTCTAGCACCCCAATGCCCGTCAGCCTACCAGTTAGCTCGGCTACACCTAGCGCTGCGTAGTTTTGGTTGTTACATTATTAATAGCAGAATGCAATGAGTTGAAGCTGTCTTGTATTGTTGACTTTGTGATGGAATGAATGGTGGAGGGGTTGGGCGAATGACGTAGCATAGATTTGGATGGCTAACACGCGACTTTGACGTGTCGCGAGACACAACATTGATGGCCATACATTTGACCTGATCGATTTGATATCTTGATTGTTTCTTTTCTTTATCAGTCTCTAATAGATACCCATGACCAGCTTTATTGACCACGGCATACCTGAGTTCTGTCGGCCTGAAGCCATCGTTCCTCCCTCTTTAGTCCCACCCAAGTCACCTGAACCGAGCCTATACACATCGCAATCAATGCAACAAAAAACTAACTAACGCGATAGGTCGGATCAAACTTGAATTGATAAACCTGGAGTCCAACAATCCCCACAACCTGACCACTAGCATCCGTTATACCGATAGCCAGCCTAGCCATGGCAGTCCCCTCAGCGTCGTGTATACGCTCAGGCCATATACTTGCAAATAACGAGTGCAACGCCGATGCTGCGATAACAACGAACACGTATTACACGACAGATTGTCTAATATTAAAGCAGAGTGTACAGCGAATGATTTGCACGGATTTGATTGCTAGTCCGGCAACCCAAGGCGATAACCGTCTGTGGTACTCTGCTACGCGAGGCTGAGCAATATGAAGAACGCGAGCGAAAAAAGAAAATGGAGGTATGATCAGTACCTACGAGATCGTGCTGATGGTTATATCCAGCTCATAGATGATGCTTGGAAGAAAAGGAGGGTCGGAATTGAAAGACCCACTTCACAGCTCAATTAAGGTATTGGAAAGAGCTATTGTCACAAGTACGGATGTCGCTCGTCCGCGACATGGCTCCAGACACCTCCCACTGATCGCCGACGCGGCCGTCCAGCTATCATCTCGCTCATATCTCACTCAAACCCTTCTCCCCCACCCCAACGGCCCATCAAATAAAACACTCCACAATCTCCTCAGCAACAATCCCCTTACCCGCAAACACCGTACTCCTCCTCTCCCCCCAAACACCACTCTCCCACCCGTTCCCGAGCACCAACCCCGTCGTCACGGGCTTAACCCTGCCCGCCCACTTGGGCACGCTATCCAAGGCCTCGCTGCACGGCAAACCCCTCGTCCCGCAAAAGAAGTTCCAAGCCGCATGTTCAACCTCTTCTTTGAAACCCGCCCACGCGCCCCCTTGACCCCGAGCCCGCGGACTACGTCGACCCCGTCTGCTCAGCCCCTCAACCCTCCTCCGCCTATTCATCCCAAGCGCAAGATACACCACCACGGCCGCTAGCACCGCATACCGCTCCGCATACCGCTCCGCATCCGCATCCCGGGGATCCGGTATCCTCTCCACCTTCCAGCGCGAATGGTCCCAGAAATCTTGCACTTCGTTGCGCAACACGGCGTACTCGCCCCGCACAATGTAGTGGTACATGACGTAGATGCGGTCTAAGGGAGTTTCATTGGGCCGCCGTTTGGGGAGTAGGATGGCGTCGAGAGGCCAGGGGTAGATTGCGGCGATAGGGTGAGAGAGTAAGGAAGGATGCGGGGTTGTAGTGCTGATGGTGCGGAGGAGTGTGTAGAGGCGCGGGTGAGTGTTCAAGAGGTAAGCTTTTGGGCCGTGGTGGAGGGGGGCAAGCCGGTGCGGTTGGAGAGGGATTGTGGGGGTGTAGGATGGCATTTTTTGTTGGAGGGGGTGTGGAACGGGGCGGTGCTGTGCTGGGTGGGAATTAGACAAGGGGGAGCAGAGTGTAGAAATACCGCTACACTTCATTCAACTTCCAATATCAACATCCCCTCTAGAATTATGAAGCTGCACTTTCAACTCCGAGGCTCTCGGCCTCCCCACCATCCATCTGCCCTTACCCTGGCCTAACGCACTCGACCCTTCAAAATATGTCATGTCATCATCCACCGGCGCTCCACTCCCGAATTCCCCACTCGAAGACATCGTAGTCAATGACGGATCCAGCACAAAGGCACCGAGGGCGTACCGTCGGGGAAAAAAAATCCGCAGACACGGTTCTGACGCCTTTGAGTTGCATGGGTCCGTCGAGATGACTATATCCACAGCTGTGCCGGAGCCAGGGTCGAGAAGGTGTTCCACGGTTGCATTAATCACATGGAGAAAACGAAATTTGCGTCAACAGATGGAGGAGTGGGGGTGGTTAAGAAGGGGAACAGAGTGGAGAGTAAGGCGAAAGGGGGCAGGAGAAATGGCTACAGTTCTATGCTATGCGGTGAGATGGGGACTGTATTGCAGTGATGGAGCGGGTTTCTTGCTTTCGCTTGGTCTGACTGCCGTCCTGGTAGAAGGGATTTGTAGGCGGTATAAGTAACACGCTAGGATAACAAAGCTTTTTTTTTGATTGAACATGTTGGATAAAGTTTTAATTTGCTAAGTCCAGCTCAGCTCGTCTCACATGCCCACCCTACATCCTATCACTAACCCTCATCCTCGCTCTCAACTAAACATTACCAATACATTGTCAAAACCGGGGCACAAAAAATATCAAAACTAATCCAGTAGTCGACGCCTATCGCTCTGCCTCGTCACCTTGGCTTCTACTCCAATCTTACCCCCCAACCCCCTAAACCCGTCCTCGATTTTCTTCCCCATCCGTCCCATCAGCCCTTGTACACTATGCCTCCCCTCTACAAAAGCAGGTGCCATGCTGACTGATAAGCTGCGCTTGACACCTGTGCCCATAGACGAAGACATGGACTTGAAGCGTGATTTGGAGAAGCTTTTTGTTCGTAGAGGGATGCTGTTGGTGGTGTTGGTTTTGTTGGCGTTGTTGATTTTGTTGTTGGTGTTGGTGTTGGTGTGGGTGTTTTGAGTGTCCTGATTGTGGCGCTGCTGCTGGAGTCGGTTTCGGTGTCGGTGTCGGTGTGGTGAGGGAGAAAAGGAAGGGAGTCGAGGGAGAGGAGGGGGTTGCGGACGTTGTGGCGAAGAAGAAGAAGGCTGTGGTGGCGATTGGTATGTATTATCCATGGTATGCGTCGTCGTCGCAGCAGCGTGGTGTAGCGTAAATGCAGCAGCCACGGGCTCATGGAACGTCGGAGAGCGATAAAGCATAGCCGGCGACGTGTGCGACCTATTCTCTGCACACAACCTCGGTGGCGGCGAAAGTGCCTGTTTAGGCGATGAACGATCTGGAGGCGCGTCTTGTGCGGCCATTGCTTGTTCCGGAACTACGTCCCACGATAACGCCCTCGTCCGCTCTGGCATCCTCACCACCTCCTCTATGTTTCCCCGCCGTGTCTCGAAGCTCTTTCTCTTGCCGACGACTTTTTTCCCGCTGAGCCTGCGGACAAAGTTGTTGAGGCTGTTGCCACGAAGGATCCCGTTTTCTCTCTTTTGCTTCCGTTTTTTGTTCTCCTCGGCGCGGTCGGCTTGCTCTCTTCGTGTGAGAAAGTCTTCGATCCATTCGGTTGGGCCTGGGGCCGTGCTGCAGGGTTCGATCCATTCGCTCGATTTCGCCCAGTCTTGCATACTGACACGGTCGGTCACATCGGGGATGTTTTGGATGGTGTGGTTGAGTCTTGAATGTGCTCGGTATACTTGGGCGTTTAGAGGAATGTTGGAAATCGACTCGGGGGTTCCGGTCGGGGTATGAACTCCATCATTTTTTCGACCCATCGTCTGCCAGCCATTACGGCATTTCGCAGCTGATCTTAGCTTCTTGTCAAGCTCGCTGATACACTGCATACTCTCGAGTTGTGCAGACGGACGGATATAGATAGCCCCAGGTCCTTCGTGCGACTTCGCTGATATCGCCGACGACATTGTGGACGTGCGTGAGTATCTGTCTTGCTTGGGAACGCTAAGCAGGCCAGAGATCGTGCTATCCTCGAGGTCGTCAGTCTTGGCGATTTCGACGGGTTCGGCATCACGAGTTCCGGTCGGTGCTGTGAGCTCATATGTCGACGACTTGTGCTCTGCAACAGGGGAGAGCTTTACGGTCGAAGATTTTGGCAAGGGCTTGCGTCGAGACATTGTGAGTCCATGAGCTTGACGCGGGCCATCTGTCGCATTTGAAGATTGAAGTGGAGGTATCGCTGGATACGTCGGGATCTGAGGTGCACGCGTGCTATCGAGTGGCGGAGGAATTGTATCTTGTGTCGGTATGGTGATTTCAGCGATGCCATCCGATACGATGCGTGGTATCTCTTTGATTTTGGGTGTTTTGCGGACCAGTCTGGATGAAGGAACTGAAACTTCCGAATAGACGCCATCTCCAACAGCCCGTACATTTTCTGCTGGCAATGGCAAGTTCCTGGAGCGAGGTGTTCTGGTCATTTTGGCGTCACCAATTCTGTGTCGCAGACGTTGTCAGTGGCGCCTAGTCCTGCATCTTCTCAACATACCCAGCTTTTTGGTGCCTCAACGTCCGAATAGCTTTAAGTACTATTCCTGTACTCCTATCATGCCCCAGGGCGACGGGTGCGTCGGTCGTACGCTCCTCCGCCTCCACCGCATCGATTCTTTGCTCAAGTACCGCCCAAAGATCATGCTTGTGGCAGCACCCAAGGGCGATCTCGTAAGTGTGAGGGGTTTGTACGCACATCAGGACATGGAAGGTGACGAGACGACCCACCGGTGCCCGTGGTGTTGCAGACCCTTTGCCCGCAGGCGTCGGGGCTATGAACAACGTTTATAGGGCGCATCGGAGCTGACCAGGATCTTGGACAGCATGCCGACGTGTCGGAACCTTTCTCTGGTCCGTGATCATCACAAAGCGGGGTTGGATGGACCTGTGAACATGGAACAGCGGAAGAGCCCTGCGTTTCATGATTGCTTCTTACTTTATAGTCATCGGATCGTCCACGCTCGTGACATGGCGCATTTGCTCTTTCTCCCGCACATGTACCTGGCCCAGCGCGCCAATGGGGTCGCGACGTAGGGCGCATTGTCGACGGCATTTCGATGCCAGCAAGTTAGATAAAAGCAAATCCTACCGATTGACGCATCAAGGTCCAAAAATACTTTGATCTAGCAATGTCCGAAAGCACGATCGCATTGTACTATTCTCGATGATGCCGCTTGCGAAAGGCATGATCGTTGGTGCTTTCGCATGCTGACTGACTGGTGTCGAGGGAAAACTGTACCATGGAACACGGAGCCACGTACCAAAAACGGTGTGCACGGGTAATGTGCGAGAGCGCAGTGGTACGCCGAGGTGGCTGGGAAAAGTTGGACAATGGCACAAGATGAAGCGAGGTAGTCTTACATCACCGAAACGCAGGCACCGACTAGAACAGGCTTTGAAGCGAAGTGTGAGGGGAAACCAAGCTTCAACCTTAAGCTCCCCCACAAATAGCTGCCCTCACTCAGACCCAAAACTCTACGAGCACACCTACACATGATTGAAGCAAACGTATTTTCATTGAGGACTTTTTCATGGGAAGGCTTGAAGCGCACATCCCTTACATCTGATCTCTAATCTATCTCTCCCAAGAGCAGTAACACCGTTGTGATGCAGTTGCAGTAGCCTTGCAGCAATGAAGGAAATCAAGGAAATGAACATGTACACTGAATTTTCGAGGCAATACGTCCCCCACTGTCAAATCTGCGCTGCAAACCCTGTATGCAGCCCATGTTACGGCAAGGTTCAGTTCCGCCTCTTTCTTCTTGGGCGTATTTTCGAATGATTGGCTGCGTCCGGGAAATGCAGGCCATGAGGTATGGAGTTGTCTAATGCTTTTTGGATGTTGAAGGGTGGATCGTAAAGTTACCGCCGTTGATGATTCATGAAACCTTGCATGTCAAATGACCGCCGTGCAAAGGTTGACTCCAGGGACTCCGATGTAAATGCGAGCCTAGCAACATGTGGATAGTGCTAGGAGAATGATGAAAAACTTCGATGCTTATAATTCTAGTTGTGATGATGATAACGGTGGTGATGATGATGATGATGATGACACTGGGCCGATCTTTAAGCCTGGATGATGTACCGAAGAAAGTTTGTTTGGAGCTGTTTCCCGCAGCTCGAGGTTTGGTCGCGATTGAATGTTACTTGATAAGTGTACTGGTTGATGGTGATGTTAAGTGAACTGGTAGGCATGCTCAAACTTCTTCGAGAGGTTTGAACAGGTTCTTCATGTCGAGAGTGAGGTCGGCAATAGCGTAGTCGTCGGCGATTTTGGTCATGGAACCCATTTCTATGCCCTTTTGTGCGGAATCAGAGGCGACATAAGGCCTGATGTGCTTTAACAGGTTGAACACGTGTCGACAGCGTAAGTCGGCAGGCGCCGCCCAATCGTCAGGCCGTGATTGTCGAAGGAAAGCCTGTGCTAAGTAGTAAAAATGGATGCCATCCCGACAAAACCCACGTCGACGTTGGTAGTGGTTAAATTGAATGGCTAGATCCTTGTCCCAGCATGACTTCCACAGGTTGAGAGCAGCAACTGTGGAGCGAAGCTGGTTCTGCACTTGTTCATTGACTCCATTCGGTGGTGTAGCTGTTGGGCTGCCGCCCTGGGATTGGGGAGTGCTCGTGTCGCTTGAAGAAACTCGGTGAAGAAGCTGTCGCTGGATGTTGTAGATTTGCGCATGGATAGCATGGATGAGAATGAACTTTCCGAAGACATTGGTAGCCCGCTCAGGGAACTTGCCTGGACAGGCTCCATTGAGTACGCATAATGCTTCAGACATGGCCAGCTGCTTCGCACGCCTGCTGCCAGATTCATTGCTTTCCTGTGCCAATTGCCCTCTTAGACCGAGGGCACTAGCGCAATCTTCTGATGTTCTCGCTTCCCAAGCTGCATCGTCAGCAGGCAAAGGAACTGTGATACTCTTGGCGTCGAATCTGGGCGGAGTGTTGAAGAATATGGTAGAACAAGCGTCGATCAAGTAGATGTATGCTGTTAATCTAGCCCGCTTTTCGTTCTCCACCCAAGTGCTCCAACTCCACGAGTCCACCTCCTCACCCGTTACTGGTCCTGGCTGGTGCAGTGCGCTGGCATTGGGGTTGTCGACAGGAAGAGGTTGGAAGAGTCCAGCACAACGTGTCACGTTGGCCAAAGCCGGAACCTCGTCTCGCACTTGTTGACGTTGCTGCTGGGACCCGTGCCAAAGGAACTGAGAGTGGAGCAGAACCAGCGCTTGGATTTGCTCCGTTGTGGAGGCCAACTGGTGGGTCAGATCCGCCATTTGGTGGGCTTGCGCCAACTCGTAAGCATGACTGGTTTTAAGCAGACTCTCGCGGACACGCTCCATCAGCCACCGCACATCCGATGCCCCCATTTTGTCGGAATAAACAGCGCCAACACAACACATTGCCAGTACAAGCCCGGGATCAGCGGAAAACGGATCAAACGTTGCAATGTGTATCAAGGGCCAATGTGAGTGATAGTGTCTGTATTCGTGCAGGAATTCCTTCACGTTGTCTCCAGTTAAGATGTTCTTCAGTCCTTCAAGGGCGTACGCCTCGTTTGATTGTTGATTTGAGAGCAGAGACGCACTTGGAGCGCAGTAGTTCACCAGCGAACATGCCAAATTGTTCAATGGATCAGATGTTGATTGACCAATAAACCAGTTGTCAAGTGTCGGAGAAGAGTCGACCAAACCGGGAGCGTGGGAGTAAAGTCCAAACAAAGTATCATTCGGTGTATCATCTGAGGTCTAAAAGTTCCGGTCAGAACTGGGCCTGTTTTTGAAAGGTTGGGCCACCTGCCGTACTGGAATTATTCATATCGCCGTTGAACGATCCGTTCCGCCACAGCGACCCATCCTGGCCATTGGTCATGCCGTCGACGTTTGGCAGAGTGGAAACTCCGTACGACGCTGGGTCGGTGCCCTCACTCTTGACAGTCATGCCGTTCTGGGTCATGGAGCCATTGGTGGAGTTGTGCTCATAGTTGTAGTGGCCGTTTGGGTCAGCGCCGTTGGTGGGGGGTTGGGGCTGCTGGGGCTGTTGGGGCTGTTGCTGCTGCTGCTGCTGTTGCGCATAGCCGTTGGGCACACCATCTGGCCGATAGTCGTTGAAGTTCATCCTAGCGTTGGCAAAATCCATGGCGGACATGCTCCGACGGTGGGCGCTGTCCTCGACGCCGCTGGAAGGGCGCATCAGGCTGTTGGAGCGCGAGGTGCGCGCCGACATGGACTGATGGTTGGCAAGAGAAGGCAGGTTGTCCGAGAAGCCATTGCCGCCCATGGCAGGCATCTGCGGAAGACCCATAGTGTAACCCCCAGCATCGGCGTACGACATAGAGTTGGCGCCGATGTGGTTGAGGTACGAGTTCTGGTCTGCACCACTCGGCTGCCTGTTCTTCTGCAGATGCTGCTGCGCGTGTTGGAGGTGGTTTGCGCCCGTCGGGTTTCCCCTCCGTATCGAGCACTTTTGGAAGTGGCGCTTCAGGATGTCACTTCTGCTGAAGGTATCCTTGCACAGATGGCACTGGTAGGGTCGTTCACCGGTGTCTGTGGGACATTAGCAGCTGAGCTTGATTGGATGGAGAAAGGAAACTTACGTCGCAGCAGATGGCGCTTAAGATGCTTCAGGTGCAGGTACGTCTTGTTGCAGTGCGGGCACTCGTACTTGCCCTCGGCGTTCTTGGTGGCCGTGGTGGGCGTCTTGCCTGCCGCAGGCGCGGGCCTACCGGGATGCGTAGGCAAGACTCCGCGACGGCCCTGCTGGCCAACGACGTGCACCGGCTCAGGCTCTTGGTTGGGGAGCACGGGCGGGTGCGCGTACATGGAGGCGTGTCCCAGTCCCAAGCCTGGCGAGGGTCCTAGCTGGTGACCGTTGGTGTGTGCGGCTGCCGTGGAGAGCATAGGCGCCTGCGAATAGGCTGAAGACATGGGCAGGTACGAAGTAGGCGTGGGCTGGAGCGGTCGCAGCGGCGGGTGCTGCAGCGGCGGCATGGTAGAGCTGCCATTGGATGCAGATGTCACAGGCGTGTGCGGCGGCTGGGGCGTGTGAGGGTTGCTGTTATGGCCGTACATGGGCGGCGCATACTGGCTGCCACCGCTCTGGAGAGGCGGCAGCGTGGGCAGCTGGTTCTGGGAGCCATTGTACTGCTGGCCTATTGATGGGTAGTTGCTGAGGCCGGGTTGGCGGAAGCGGTCTGTATTGTCCATAATGAAGGAGGAGGCGTAGCTGCAGCTTGGGTAGGCGGGTCGAGGTTGGGTGAGGTGATGGGGAAGGCGCAACCAATTGTGGTTCGTGATGGGACCATTCGACGGAGTTTTGCGGAGAGTAACGTGTGCAGCGGCTGGCTATGCACACCAAGAGGGCCGTTCGACTGACGTCGGAAGGGAGGAACGATGGCCCACGAAGAAGCTTTGCAGGGTGGAGCCTGTGTGGGGGACTGCAACAGACAGTCGATTCGCGTCGGGCGGCGGGTACTCGACGGGAAGTGTGGAATGGCAGGTGTCCACAGTGGGTGAGATGAACAGAGTTGGGAAGTGGAAAGGTGTGGCAACGGCGCAGAATTGAAAGAGGTGATGGGTCGGTGACGATGGACTTTCTCGCGCTGCACTAGTAAAGGCGCTGCGGTGGTTTGCCTGGCTCGCGCGGCAATTCACGCGAAGGGACAAGGGACCTGCTGCAGATCGGCGGCCCACACACACTTCAGCCTCAGCCGATTGATTGCGGATAGACCAAGTGGAGAGGTGGAAGCACGAGGCAGGGACGGAAGACCCACGACAGGAGTGAAGGCTGTTGGGGGGAAGCTTGGGGGCGAGGGGAAAGAAAGGTAGCTCGGGGTAGAGGTACCGGTCGGCGAAAAATATGCGTAGTCGAGCGTCGGCTTGCCGCACAAGGCACTACCTGATTCCGCGCGCTGCTGTATGCCGGAGCTTGCCGGGAGAGGCGTTTGATAGCGAGCAGAGATAGATAGCTTGAAAAGAATAGTGTCAGAGACTGCCCGCCGCGGATGGGAAGGGGAGAAATGGGGGAGGCAGGGAGACGGACAAGAGATTCTGGACAAGGTGATGTCGCGGCAAGCGCGTCGGGGTCTGGGTATGCGTAGGCCACGACGTTACAGAACAGAATTAGGGCGGCGGCGGCGGAGGGTAGTGAAAGGTGTAGGAGAGATGCAATGCAGGAGCATTTGGGAGGCCCCAAATTTTTTTGTGGCTACACGTGATTGGACTCTGAATGACTTTTCATGTACGTTATATTCGCATTGTGTCTTGCATTGGAGCGCGTATGCGCCGCCCGTTGTGAGAAGAAAAAAAAATCCCCCATTACCAATGACGACAGGCGTTCGTGTACTAACGGAGCATGCACCCAATTGCATGCCCATGCACGCATGCCCTTACCATCAGGCCTACGCGCTGGCCGCGCCCTTGAATCGTGCCCACCTCCGAAGTCTGTATCGAAGCGTATCAACCCACTCGAACCGGCCGCCGACTGTCGTCCAGAACAGTGGCCTTCCCCAAGAGTTTCACCCACACCACCCACTGCGCTGCAATCGATAAGCCCAAGAGCCGCACAGCATGTCGGCGCACGCGCTACCAGCCCCGAACAAAATTGGAGCATGTTCCCTTTTTTTTCGCTTGCTTTTCTATTCCAAGGGTCGCGAGTGGTTCCATGGCAGCGGGCGCTCGTAGACCAGCACCGCACAGCGTCGGCGCAGCCTTTAGTCGAGGGAACTTGTCAGAGCCATCGGATCGGTAGAGCAGCAAGGTGCGCAAGCAAGCAACTCATCCGAGCATCGACCCGACAAAGGCCGAGCTTTTCTGTCGCGTTGGCGGCTGTGGCTTACCAGGGTCTTATTTCCGTCGATGAAACCGACGCCGTCCGGTGAACAGCCCTTGGATGGGCTGGACTGTCCGTTGGGACTGTCTGACTTGAAACAATGTATCACTTGGAGCTGCGTCAACACTTTTACCAAGGACGCGTCGTAATTTGTATACAAAGCAAATGGCCGCGGCGTCGTGATGGGCCGGTGGCTGCAGGTAGCCGTGCAAAAAAGTTCTGTAAGCGTGACGTACGTGTATCCGAAAAGGGCCTAGGCGGGCACAGGGGATCCTGGACGTGAGATTGCAACGGCGTCCGCCAAATCTTCGGCTCGTCAATCGGTCGGCTGTGCGACCCTCGAATGAAACCTCAGGTCTTGAAACAGCTCTTCTCGAAGGATGAGGTGGACGCGAGGAAGGTCGAGACGCATTGCTGTCAAATCGAAACAGCGCATGCTGCAGCAGCAATGCACGACGTGGTGCTGGCCGTGATCGCCGCAACGGCGAATATTGTTGAATGTCGCTCGGCCAGTCAGCTTACGCATCGCGAGAGAGTGACGCGGTTAGCGTCTTTTGATCACGATGCCGCTGGGTGCTGAGAGCTGACGGTGACCGACACTCAAAGCGGCATCCCAAATGCCGCTGCTGACTCGATTACAAGAGACAGAGAGTGACACGCAGCAGCAGACTGACCATGCAAAGCCCACACGCCGCAGCCCCGAAATGTTGCAAGGAATGAGCGCTGCATATCTGCTTTGCACTGCTTCTCGACCGTGCACTACTCGCCATCAGCTTGTCGCTATGTCTGCTTGTGCACAAAGGGCCCTTTCATGGTTCTCGCTTGCGGACTCCCGATGCTTTACGTTGCATGCTTGGCATGATACAACGCGACTTTTTGCGGAAGGAAACGCCGAGGCCCTGCGACGGCTGCGGCAAGGCGCCTGTGACGACTGAGCAGCATGGCTGGCAGAGAGAAATTTTCTCCGGCAACACGGCATGCTCAAGCGGAGGGCCGATTGCGCGATAGCACTGTCTGCTGGCGCTCGTGTTGTGATGATGAAAGGTTCCATGAGTGGTGTGCGAAGAAACGCGTCGTGGCGGCCTGTCTGCAGCGTTGCCGTTGGATCCAGATGAGCCAACCCCACGTGTTGGTCCTCCCATCCCATCCCATCCCACACCCACACGACGCACGCCAACGCCCAGGGCAAGCAAACTTCTGGATGCCTGCCCTCGTTGCGAAGCGCAAGCCTCCGTGCTTTGAAATCGCGTCCAGGGTACAGCCGAAACCAACGAGGCACCTCAGGCAATCGTACTTTGCCTCTCTATACGCAAAAGCACACGTTCAATGGCACGCCGTAGCTTGACAAGAATCATCGAGGAAGTTGGAATAAGCTCCAGTCCCACTTGCGGTTGCGCTCCCGGATCTGGGTGTGGATGATACCCGAAGGTGGGCATCAAAGTGGGCTGTCCGCCTGTCCAGCTGCGGTGCTTCCCAACCGGGCAAGACCAGCGACATACAGGCGGGATGTCGTGCAGCAGCTTCTGACCCGCTCGAGTGTCGTGGCGCTTGACCACCATGCACCTGATGAGTTTCAAACTCCTCTCTCGTGAGCCCGCGCCCGCCCGAGAAAGGACCGGTGAGGGCTGGGACAGGCAGCCCCCTGAGCTTGACAATGGCGTCAAGTCCAAGTCATGGGCTGGGGGGGTCCCTTGACCAGCCGCCAGCCACCGTGGTGCTGCCACTTGCCGGCCGATTCTGAGCGGATGTACAGTTCCGGTACGCCGCCCTGCTTGGTTTCGACTCTTTCGCCTTGCCTGGGACTCGTTGCGAAGGCGGCGGGAGTGAGGCGGAGACTGGTTGTGGGACACCCTGCAGCGGTAATTGATGCAGTCTGCTGGGTCATGTCATCCAGGTCACTCTCTGCTGTTTTCTGGGATGTATAGAATGACGTGTGTTAACCACACGGCCGCTGTCGTTGGCGCAGTTCCCCAGAGCCGCGCTTGTACGCGGTCGTGGTACGCCGCTAGCATCTACCACGACCTTGCGCTCAAACTGGAGAGAGAGGGACGATACTTGCAGTTCTTTGATTGTCGAAATAATACATGGGTTCTCTCGTGACTCTTGAAGTGAGCCATTCAGACGTCGTCTCGGTGTAGTACTCCGTGCCATTGTAAATGCAGCGGTGCATGCACAGAGCTTGCCCGGGTGCGATACTCCAAAATTGGTCATGCCAGAGAAGAAAAGAACAAAGATCAGGACAGAGATGCACCGTAGATTAGCGACCCGTCCCCATACCATATATCCAACAAAAAATGCGGAGACGCCGTTGTAGGATCGCACCCCGTTCGCATCGGGCCCCCCACACGCGACCATAGTCGTCTCTGCATCCTCCCATGGTAGAGCGGCGGTGGAGCTGTAGAAGGCGGGTGTAGACGTGCATTCCCGTACCAAGACAAACAAAGAAAATAAAATAAAAACGTGACAGCGGGTTAACTGCAAGTATGGATGGCTGCAGGTACCATGATCTCACGTCATTTTCTAGGAATTTTTATTTATTTATTTTGTAATGGCGAAGGTGAAGAAGCGACGCGACGGTTGTTGTTTCGTGCTTGGAGCTTTCTAGAAGCATACCAGCAGAAGCTTCCCAGACCGTGGCAGCCCTCAACCGCAACAATTTTATAGCAATCTAAGCATCTCATCGCGTGCAGCTCACCACAATCCATAAAACCAATGCGCGCTTTCCCTAAGAATTTACGAATCCGCCCGTCTACGAATTTCCGCACAACTTCCACACTGCGCCCAAACTTCAAAATTCCCTCCACAATGTCGTCTGCAACCCCACCTGAAGAAACTAGCCAACAGCAGCAGCAGCGGCCAGACTCGACTTCAGAAAACAAAACTCCCCTCCCGCTCCCCTCACCCACAGCAGCAGCAGGTGCAGACACGACTCAAGTCAATGTCGGCGGGGAAGCAGTCAAGCTGGACCATCTGGGCCCGTTGGTAGTGAACAAGGACGGCACGTTATCGCGCATTGCAAATTGGGAGCAAATGGCGGAAATTGAGAAGAAGAACACACTGAGGATACTGGGGAAGCGGAACCAGCTTAGGACGGAGGCGTTGAAGGAGGCGAGTGGTGGTGGTGGTGGTGGTGGGGAAGGAGGAGGGCAGGCCAAGTAGCTTTGATGGGTAGCAGCGAGAGTGCTAGAGTGAGAAAGTAGTGTTAGTTATCTGAATGGGCTCTGGTTGGGGGTGCATGCAAAAGTAGGGTGGAAAAGTGCACGCGGCCAAGGTAGAATCCATATCACGTGTGGTGTATAGATGGATTGTGGAGTCTATGACGAGAAATGCAAATGTTCATCTTCTTTTCTTTTTTCTACTATTTACAAACACGGCTACTCGACGGTCATGCTTCTATGGCTTCTGAGTGGTGGGTGTGTGCGTCGTGCGCTCAAAGTACGACCACTGGCCTTCTGGCGCTTGCTCCTCGAGAGGCTCCCAGCTGTGTGGTTGTTAGCAGATTACTCAAAAAGGTAGGCAATTACTACTTACACCTTGGCTTGGATCATGGAGTCGACGAGCTTGTGCTCGCCCTCGGCGACCTGGATGACTTCCTCGATAAGACCAGCGCCAATTCTGCTCTCTAGATCCGAGATGCTGCAGTTGTTAGCTACAGCGCCAATGCGACATGTGGTTGGTTTGACATACGCTTCGGCAGTGTACTGGGGCTCGGGCTCGAACTTGGTGTTGGTGACGGCGCGCTCGGGCGTGTAATCAACGTCGCCCTTCATCTTTTGGGCGTGGGGTAACCGCTCCTTGGACGAGCGAATGCCCTCCGGGAAGGACTGGACCTGCTCGCCATCCCACTCGGCCATCTTGGATCGCACATCGACGTCCTCCTGCGGTGGAAGGAAGACGGTTTGTCCGCCCGACGTCTCAAAGGTCTGGAAGTTGGTTGGGTCCTCGCTGATGAGCAGCTTGATCTTTTCCTGCCATTCCTTCCATCCTGCGGGCGTCGACTGCTCGACAATGGAGAGGCGGTGGCGGGTGAGGGCCTCGGTGGACTGGCGGTAGACGGACGACTCGGGGATCTGCTTCAGCTTGTCGAGGGTCGCGTTGTAGTGGTAGAGCAGTGATGAGCGCGGCGATGGGTGGGTGAGGAGGCCTGTGAGACCGGTCGGGGTGCCGGCTTCGAGGAACTGGCCGGGCTTGACGCTGGCAAGGAGGCGGAAGGCTGCCCTCATGGTTGCGGGAGTGGTGAATGTGGGGTCGCGGCGCAATGGGTAGCTTGCAGCTGATGATGCCGTCAGGGCGAAGAGGCACTTGCCAAGCCATGTGGAGCGAGAGCGGCGATCCCTGGACGCTTACTGCGGCCAGGGACAATGCGCCCTGGAGACACGGGTCCTCGATACCTGCGGCCTGCGCGACAACCCCACCATCACGCTTTGGTGAGACGGTGATAGCTACGCCTGCTGCTAATTCCATAGTGCCCGCCACTCGCTCTACCCGGAGGCACCGCACCTCTGTCCTCCACTTCCACCTCCACCTCCACCTCCACCTCCACCCAGGCGCCCTCGCGATGCGCTCCATATTATGCTCTCTGCTGGCGCTGGCGACACTTGCCTCAACCCTCGCCGCAGACACGCCAGCCGCCAAGGCAACAGCCAAGGGCGATGGCTGGGAGGAAAAGACGCCAGAGACAGTGTTCAATGGCGAGACAGTGCCGCCCATGATAGAGCTGACACCGGACACGCTGGACTCGGAGACTAGCAAGGGCAACTGGTGAGAACCGACAATCGCTTGTGTATACCAAGGACTGAGCTGACAACGCCCCAGGATAGTCGAGTTCTTCTCGCCCTATTGCGGCCACTGCAAGCACTTCAAGCCCATCTACCAGACCGCATACGAATTCTACTACACCTCGAAACCCTTCCTCCAAAAAGATGACCCCGAAGGCGACTCCCTCAACACCTTTACGCGCTACTATGACTTCAAGTTTGCCAAGGTCGACTGCATCGCTTACGCCGACCTTTGCAAGGCACGCGACGTAATGAGCTACCCTACCATGCTCTTCATCCAAGACGGAGAGGAGAAGAAGCGACAAACCGGCTCCAAGGAATTGAAGGCAATGAGCGCATGGGTAGAGGGTCTTTTAGAGTCCATTCGGCCTGGCACGCGGAAGGAAGGCGGACCCAAGCTTCCAAAGGTCGGTGCCAAATCTGTAGAGACTGGCCCTGATGTTGAAGACGTCGTCCGAGAGGAGAAGAAGAAGGCGAACGAGGAGGCCGAGGACAACAAGGCTGCAGCCACCGCCGCAAGCCCAGGTGGAGCCTCGGAGCCCATCCTCGTAGAGGCGACCAAGCCTGCGCCCGCCCAGGCCAAGGCCAAACCTACTTCAAACGCGAACCCTTCTGGCACCGTCGAGCCGCTTACCGCGGAAAAGTTCGAGAAGCTCGTCACATCCACAATGGACCCCTGGTTCATCAAATTCTACGCGCCCTGGTGCCACCACTGCCAGGCTCTCGCCCCCACCTGGGCCAACCTCGCACGTCAGATGCAGGGAAAGCTCAACATGGGCGAGGTCAACTGCGACGTGGAAAAGGTTCTGTGCAAAGCAGCCCGTGTTCGAGGCTACCCTACTATGCTCTTCTTCCGTGGCGGCGAGCGCACTGAGTACCAGGGCCTTCGCGGCTTGGGCGACTTGCTTGACTATGCTGAAAAGGCATCGTCCATTGGCGCTGGCGTGCCAGATGTGAATGCAGAAGAGTTCAAGAAGATGGAGGAGACGGAGGAGGTAATCTTCACCTACTTCTATGACCATGCCACCACTTCCGAGGATTTCCAGGCGCTCGAGCGACTTCCACTCAGCCTGGTCGGACATGCCAAATTGGTCAAGACGAACGACAAGGAACTATCCGACCGCTTCAAGATCTCTACCTGGCCACGGTTGATGGTTGTAAGAGACGGAAATCCTACCTACTACCCACCCCGGACGCCGTTTGAGATGCGCGACGTCAAGAAGGTGCTTACCTGGATGAAGTCCGTCTGGCTGCCAATCGTCCCGGAAATGACGTCTTTGAACGCCCAGGAGATTATGAGTGGCAAGATTGTCGTTTTGGGCATACTGAACCGGGATCGCTCCGATGAACTCATTCTCTCCAAGCGCGAGCTGAAGAGCGCGGCGCTGGAGTGGATCGACAAGCAGGACACAGCATATCAGCTCGAGCGACAAGAGCTCCGTGATGCCAAGCAACTCCGTATTGAAGAAGCAGAGGACAAAGACGACCAGCGCGCACTCAGGAACGCCAAGAGCATCCGCATTAACATGGATGACATTGAGCGTACCCAGGTAGCCTTTGCCTGGGTCGACGGTGTTTTCTGGGAGCGCTGGATCAGGACGACATATGGCGTTGACGTCAAAGACGGCGAGAGTGTCATCATTAACGACGAAGATGTAAGAGCCCCCCAGTCAAGATTTTACTCTGCTTTACTAACACAAAACTAGAATCACCGCTACTGGGACAGCACCGTTTCCGGCGAGCCCATCCGCCTCTCACGCGCTGCCATCCTCGAGACTATCAAGATGGTCACTGCCAACCCCCCTAAAATCACCCCCAAGTCCACCACCGGACGCGTCTATGGCACCTATCTCTCTGTTCACCACTTTATCGGCAACCACCCCTTCATCTCCCTGGGCCTGTTTGTGGGCTTCTTCACCTCACTTGTGCTGCTGGGCAAGTCGAGGAGAAGGAGGCAATTCGGTAGCACAGGAGCGTACTTTCAATTGGGGGAGAAGGATGGATTGTTGGGTGGTATTGGGAACGGCAACTTTGGTGGCGCAAAGCATGACTGAGCAGTGTTTGAGAGAAGAATATTGGCGTTTACTTTGGTGTATGCGGTAGAGGTGTTTTTGTATTATACCTTTAGTTCTTTGGGATTGAGTGAGAAGTAGGTTCCTCCTGGCTGTATATTACTATGAGGGTGGAAATCTCATGTTGCTTTCTGCGCTTTAAGCTACGTCCCATCACTAGATTGAAGCGTGTCACTCTTGGGAGATGCAGAGGCGGTACTCGAGCCCCTTTTTTTTCAAACACATGCTGTGCATTTCTCTTGTGACTATCAATCTTCTTGGTCTCCTTACTAGCTTACAAGCATCCACACGTGTCGACGCGCCATAGCTCCCCACGCGTTCATTGCCCCACCACCCCTCCAACAACAAGACACACGTCAGAACAGCAGCAGAGAAATCTTGAAGCGCAAACCCGCACCCACGACCATCCTCATCACTCAAAAAGCCAGGAAGAGCAACCGCTGGACATATTGCGCTCACCCGTCTTCTACAAAGAGAAGGAATTCCAAAAAAAAACAAGAATCTGGCGTCCATAACCTTCCCACGCATTCCACTTTCAGTATCGCAAGCCTGCAACCGCCACAGCGCAACGCCCCTCACCCACCATCCCAGGGCCACACGGCCACAGCCAACGACAAGATCCAGCAACATGTCGACAATCTCCATCTCCGACCTGCAATACATATCGCGGGAAGCGCTGGCCTCGAGCTTCACGGCCGCGCCGTCCAGCTCCGCGCCGCCGCCGCCAGCCGCAAGCGCAGCAACCACACGCCGCCTCCCCGCGCACACGGCGGTAATCGACGTGCGCGACTCGGACCACATTGGCGGCCACATCCGCGGCTCGACGTGGATCCCCAGCTCCACGCTCGACTACCGGCTCCCGGAGCTGCTGCGCACCCTGCGCGACAAGGACACGGTCGTGTTCCACTGCGCGTTGAGCCAGCAGCGGGGCCCCAGTGCTGCCCTGAGGTATCTGCGCGAGAGAGAGCGGTTGCGTGTTGGCAGCGGTGTCGAGTCCGAGGGCGCCGACAGCGGACATGGGGCCGTGGACCCGGCGAAGAAGCAGAGCGTCTTTGTGCTGCAGGGCGGTTTCACCATGTGGCAGGAGATATATGGCGAGGATGACGAGTTGACTGAAGGGTATGAGAGGGATATTTGGGCGCTTGGGGAGTGAAGGGTTGGAGATGTGGTTGAGGGGGAGGAGGGAGGGGTTGATGCTTGGTTGACTGGCTTTGTTGCGCTGCAGAGCCTCTCCTCATCTTCACATGTACATGTATGCAGTGGGATGGTTTGAAGCTAGCAAACGTTTCCACGAGTCAAGTCTCTCTGTGGAAAAAAGAATACGCTGGATTGATGTATGACCTGGACCAGGAGAGAAGGAGGACAAAAAAAAAGAAGGAGAAGAGGCGGGATAATACATGGGACAACAGGTAACGGACATGCAGAATCTTCCACAACAAGACACACATCCCTTAACAGCCCCCGCCCTGCTCCTTTTCAAGTTTACTAACCCCTTCCCTCTCAATCTCCATGATAGCTTCGACCTTCTTCGCACTCGCGCTCGCCTTGTCAAACCGATAGCCCAGCCATTCCCTAACAAGGCGTCTCGCCAGTTCAATCCCGACGACACGTTCGCCCATGCAAAGCACCTGCGCATCGTTACTCAGCACCGCGCGCTCCACACTGAAGCTGTCATGTGCGGTCACGGCGCGGATGCCAGGGACTTTGTTGGCCGAGATGGCGACACCGAGACCGGTCCCGCAGATGAGGAGCGCGCGGTCACAGGCGCCCGAGGCGACGAGGCGTGCGGCTGCGACGGCGACGTGTGGGTAAGCTGTTTTGTCCGTGGTCGAGGGGACACCGACGTCGGTTACTGAGGCGATGAGCGGGTTGGACTCGAGGTCTTTGATCAGCGTCGTTTTGTAGCTTACGCCTGCGTCGTCGCAGCCGACCGCTATGCGGAGCGGGGTTGGGGTTGGCTCTGGCATTTTCTTGTGGGTCTGGAGGTGTGGTGTGTTGTGTCGTGGAGAAAGAAAGAAAAAAGAAAGCGTATGTTTCCTTTTCGTCTTCTTTTACAATGAACAAGTAATGTTCGTTGTCGTCGTCGTCGTCCTTATCGCTCCCTTGCTTCCCTTGTAGAGGCGGGCTTCGCTACAACTCCGAGGTATCGTACTTCTTCTCAATCTCCCTTCTCTTAATCTTACTAACAACGTTCAAAGTACTCTTCCCTTTGCCCTCGCTATCTTCCTCGTCACTATCTTCTCTCAAACTTCTACCACCCTTTCTCCTACTCGTATTACTACTACTCGAATACCTAACCTCGCCCTCTGTCCTCTGTACCCTTTTCCCCGTCCCGTCAAGCACCTCGTCCACAGCGCGATTGACAGTCTTCTCAAACGGCCTTGTAAGCACACTTAAATCCGTGTGTCCACTCACAGGCCCTTTGCTCTCGAGCACTTTAACCCGCTCGTCACCGTCTTTACTATGGTCTTCAACCTTTTGGTACACGTGATCGGCGTCGGTGTCTAGATTGAGCGAGAAAAGCGCGCGTTTAGGTGGTGGTGCCATCTTCTTCTTTTGGCCGGCGCGGGAACGCGCTTTATATGCGACAGCAGTGGTGGTGGTGGCGGATTGGGTAATGCGGAGGGGAAACGCGGACGCGGACTGGGGTAGAATCGCGATGGAGGGGTGCTGCCTTCGTTTCCCGGTTGAATGAGGGGCTAATTCAGAACGCCACACAGGCACAGGCACACAAGTCGTGGGTGATGCAAGACGGCAGGCCGTAGAAAGCTCTCTTGGTTACACGGATGCGGGGATCGGGAGTTCCGCTTTGGGTATGCCGGTGGCGGGGAGCTGGGGCTTCACGCCTCGACGCGAGACAAGACGGCTCGAGGTGACGGTTTCTCGGGCAATAGACACCGAGGGCTGGGCGTGGATGTTCGGTGCTTAGTCCGAGGGTTCGTGCGTGTGCTTGTGTTGTTATGGTGAGCTCATGACGAGGCTTGAGAGGTAGGAAGTCTGGGTAGCTGAGCTAAGCAAATTACGCGATGACGAAACGTTTGAATAACGGCAAGTTTTGAATGCGGAAGTCTAGCTGCTCTACGAATATCTGTCAAAGTATCGTGCATGTCAAATGTTATTTTTATTGGATCTGACCTATCTCTCCTCCCTTCTTTATTCTCATCTCATCCTGTTCATCTCATTTACTTGCCCTCCTCCCCAAACAAATCCTTCTCAACCATCTGCTTACAAATCGGATGGTAAAACTCCCTATTCTTCTCAAACGTTGCTACCGCCAACTCGCGATCCGCCTCATTCAGCAGTCTGTACATGGGCCGCACGAACTTCATGCGTCCAATCTCACCCAACAGCTGGGCAGCCGGCTGATACGTCTCCTGTGCCTTGGCCATGAGCCCAATGCTCAGGTATCGCGACAGTACCTCAATGTTCTGCGTGTTGTCGTAGCCATACGTGGCACCGAGCAAGTGCACGTTTTCCGCGGAAAACTTGCTAGCAAAGGATTGCAGGCGCTCGAGGAACACGACGCTTTGGTTCGACACCCAACCTTGGATGTCCGAAGCTTTGGGGGTGAAGTCACTCGAGTCGAAGGAGCCAGATACCAGGGCTTCCCACTTGTCGGAGAGCTCGTAGCAGCTCTTCACCATGGTTTGGTCAAAGTCGGGCTTGACTGGGTAGCCGGGCGCGTAGAAGAGCTTGTCCCAGTCGAAAGCGTCGAGCTTGGCTTTGGCCTCTGCGTCTTTTTCGAAGAATTCCAAGAGGCAGCTCTTGAAGTCGTAGCTGTCTACGCTCTTGAACTTGAATTTGTCGAAGTAATGGGGGATGAAGCTGTCCCACTTGTCCTTTCCGAGCAGCAGCTCAAACTGGTATAGAGCGTGGAAACCCTTTTCGTAGGGAATGGAGGAGAAGGCGTCATCTGGATCTTGGCCTTTGAGGTCCAGTACCAGCTTGGTGTAAGGGTGGTCTTTGCCGTAGTTTTCGATGCTTTGTTCAAGCGCTTTCCAGCCGATGATGGCAGAGAAATGACGATGGGCTTCTCCGTGGAGGGCAGCAGCTATCCTGCGCTCTAGGTATGTCGTCCAGCCCTCATTCAGCCAAAAGTGTTCCCAGCTCGCTGCACTAACGAGATTACCAGACCAGGAATGCGACAGCTCATGGGCAATGACATCGACGTTTTGCTTGTCACCAGAAATGATGGAGGGAGTGGCATAAGTCCAGACAGGGTTCTCCATACCTCCATATGGGAAAGACGGAGGGAGGATAAGTACGTTGTACTGGCCCCATTGGTAGCTAGGCGAGACGATGGATTCAAGAGCCTTCATAAAAGGTTCGATTTCGCCATCAAGCTCATCCTTGCACTTGAGAAGCTCCTCGGGTCCGGACCAAACAGTGCTGCGCGGGCCAATGCTAGCGCAAGCCAGATCGCCACTTGCAACAGCGAAGAGGTAGACAGTCATTGGAACGTTCTGCTCGAACGTGTACTTCATGGTACCACTCTCACCCTCCTTCTTGGGTGGCTGATAGTCACTTGCGCCTGTTGGTAGACCCGAAGCCAGCACTGGTAGTGGCGAGCGCAGAGCGAAGCTAAATGTCGACTTGACATCCGGCGTGTCCTGGCAAGGGAAGACGGATCGTGCGTGAATCGCCTGGCATTGCGAGAACATGTACGGATGCTTTTTGTTTGATGTTTGCGCAGGCGTCATCCACTGCAGTGCGGTGCACTTGTCGGTAGTGGCAACCTTGATCTCAACATCGACCGTCTTGCCCTTTGGGATCTTGGAGGGAAGCGTAATGGACAGCGGGCTACCGTAAGGTTCTACACGGTCGCCAACATTGAACTTGACGCTCTTGCCCTCGACCTCTACTACGGAGATGTCTAGGAAGCTGGAAGTTGTTAGCAATCTTTGCAATCCTCGGCTATCCATCTCACAGACCGCCCAGACTTACCTAGAATCCAACACAACCTCCTTAACATCCTCATCAGTCAAACACTCCAATCTCAACACCACACTCCCAAACAGCCTCTTGCGCTGGAAGTCAATGTCAAAATCCACACTGGTGTGTCTCGTGACAAAGTTGTGATAGTTAGAAAGCGTATTCGGATCCCGGGGTGTGCGAATCTCGATATTCGGGTCCGTCATTGGTTTTGTCACCATAGCTGCGGGGGAGCGATGCATCGTGGCGAAGAAGCGAGCTATGCTCGGTCTCTGTGCTTGGGAGAGAAAGTGCTTCGTTCGATGGGGGCAAGTTGTGTGATGTAGTTCTTGTCCTGTGGCTACTTGACGTGCGGGGATGTGACCAGCTGATCGCGAGGTGAGGTATCGAGCTGGGAGTCGGAGTGGAGTAACTTCGTATGCCGATCGATGCCGCAGCGGAACAATCGACCTGCCTAATGCACTTCTGACCAACATTTAGAGGGATCCACGTTTTTTTTTTCGACTATAATATCAGTGCCCGTTGCGAAGAGTCGGAAACGGACAAGTGCACGTGCGGACGTTATCAGGGCCGCACATCATCCTAGCCCCAGTGCGTGTTCTGTGGAGGCGCACGGTGTTCGGCGATCCGATGTAGACCGTCGCAATAATTTTGCCAGATCCCATGCGTGTGACAATCGCACCGGGATGGATTCGAAATTGACTTGGAAGGCCACTTAATGTAGGTAGTCAGACGACAATTTGATATGCAATCATTGTATTGCAATTATCCAGAACCTATACAAGAACGCTTCGATATCCCTCCAAGCTGCCATGCATACAGCTGTGAACTCCAATTCCAACTCCGAAGCTGCTCGCATATTTAATCTTTCTTGCTTCCTTCACTCTTTCGCGTTCTATCCCTGAGCACGAGATTGATGTCTGGCCTGGCAGATTGATACTGCTTTGCAGATCTTGACACTGAACGCTCACTTGTTGACGCGAGGGTTTCATCTGCTCGTGACCTTCCCCTGTCGCGTTCATCCTCCCCGATCTCGAAGGCGTCGTCACGAAGCTCTATGAGATCACTTAGATCACCACCAACAGACCCAATGACTGGTACAGCAGATCTTTTGCCCTGTCCGGGCGTACCCGGCTCATTCAGAAGCTTTTGCGCTTGTGTACCAACTTTTCTCACCCAGCCTTCTATCGCACCTCCAAGTTCCTGGAAATCCAAGCCAGATCCACTCAGCGGTGTAATAGCACCGGAGCCGTGTTGACTTGATGTTCCTGTACCCGCATCAAGCAAGCTCGGCGCCCAGGGCGTAAAGTATTCTTGGCCGGGTGGAGGCGCCATATTTGGCAAGTATTGGGCAAATTTCTTGTTTAGACCATCTTGCGCCGGCCCTGGACTCCGCACATTCCTGCCCATTGTACCCACGCCTCCAGGGCCATGCAGACCCCATGCCTTGCCTGATGTACTTCTTTGGCGGCTGTGGGCCGAAGCGGAGGAGAGGTTGCTAGACGCTCGTGGCCGGACCGATTGCGAGGGGGAGCTTGTAAGAGGGTTTGTAGAGGTAGAGGAACGAGGTAGATCGACGGATGGGCGGGGTGTCGAGGCGTCTGAATAGGCAGCGGACTTCCGCCGAGCGGGCGGGAAAAATCCCAGGGCTCTGCGTGGCATACGGCCAATCTCTGTTGGCTGTTTGTCATTGGGAAGCAACACCCAGGAATCGTGCTTCCATGGTGGTTCTGTATCAGATGAAAGCACGGAAGTAGTCTCTTGGTCCTTTTGCTTTGGTGTACTCCAGCCATTTGGAAGGCCTTGCGTGTTCGCAGCCGGATCCTTGCTGCTTGAGCCATCGCCATATTCACCCAACAGCAGGTCCTCCGCAGGAAGAGCATCTGGCCCCTGCACCGGCCGTCCTTTGACACCACAAGCATCTACCGGTAGCACCACCTGCTTTTTGATTTGTATGCTGTCATTTGGCCACATGCGATTAGCCTTGCGCAGCACGGCTTGCTGGCAGTTGTATTTTATGCTGAGCCCGGCCAGCGTGTCTTGCGGTCGAACGTGGTGGATGTAGACGAGTGCATCTCGGTCATCGTTTTCGCCGGGGGGCGCGGAAATGCTTATTCGTTCGTCGGAATTTCTGCGCTTGATGCGGCCTACAGAGTCTGGTACTAGATGTTCGTTGGCGGTCAAGAGGTCTCTACGCTTCATTGCCCGGACCATGGCCTCTCTATCCTCATGTGTCCCAGCCCCCACATGCGAGCCGGCGCCTGCGGGACCCCAGTGCTTTGGTGGAGGTGCACTGGTAGACGTGCGTCGTCCATGGCCGGATTTACGTCTGCGTGCGCCGGCAGCGTCTCTCGAGGTATCGTCACTGGCCATGACGGTCGCTGCGATGCCTTGGATAGCCGACCATGAGTTTCCCCATAGGCCAGACAATGTCTGTGAAGGCGATTTCGGGGCCTGTGCCGTGGAAGATGTTTGGAAGGTAGATGAGGGTGTGGAAGTGACATTGAGACGCGAGGAGGAGGCGCGGCCCGTACTGGCATTGGGACCAGGAGATGCATTCCTCGAGCCTAGTCTCGACGTGCCTCTACTGGGGCCACTGTCGCTGCCGTCGGTCGCATAAATGTCATCTTCTACCGAGATAAGCCTCTTCGCTCGCGGACGTAACGTCGAGCTGCTCTTGGAGGTGTACAGCGAGGAGCCATTGGAGGGGTTCATGGCATGCGGACGCCAGGCGGAGTGGGCAAGGGTGGTGCTGCATAAGCCAAGTGATTGGAATGGTCGGGAAGCTGCATGACATGGGGTTACAAAAACATTGCGCGGACGTCAGGAGCGAGGCGGGAGTACTATGTGTGCGTGGATACCGCCATGTCGCGAGGCTTCAATAGCTGGGGAAGGGAACCGTGGAAGCTACGTAACGCAACCGGACTTGGACCCCTTCAATCAAACAAGGCCGTGCACTGTGCCGCCAACCGTCAGAACGTGCGATGCCAAGTCACTAGGTAGACTTTCACTGCGTCCCAATGATTTTGATACGTAAGTAATTGCTGCTGCTTGACTCTTACCGCACACCCTCCCAAAGCAATCTGGAGCTGCTGCGCGACGATAAGGACAGATAACGACTAGCTCCCTATCACGCGGCCCTCGGGACAATTCGAGCACGGAACAGGAACTTCAATCTGCGAGTGTGGAAAACGGGGATGAATGCTGCATGCTAAATAGAACATAGCTAATCCATACATGTGTTCGTCGGGTGCGAAGGAAAAGTGCCCAGAAAGCAAACGCCGCGCTACTTTGCACATAAGACCCGCGGAAGCAATCATCAGTTGTCATGACGCGAAGAATACAGGAATAAGCAAGGTGTCACACCGAAGAGATGCTGCCAAGTGAACGCCGGGCCCTGTAGGTTATCTAAATGGACTCGAGCTGGTCGTCGGATCCGCCTCTTCAAACTCGAGCTCAAAAGCATCAACCTCTTCAAACTTCTTTCTTATGGCAGCCAACTTCTCCGACTGTTCCATCAAGGATACTTCCGTCGTCTCGGCTTCGTTCTGGGCCCCGGTGTCGTTTTCCTTGTCGGAAGAAATCCTCCGGCTGTAGGTCCTACTTGCTTTCTGTGCTGCTGTCGTTGCTTTTGCTGGTGCAGCCTTCTTCCCTCGCGCGGGTTTCTTTGCCGCCTTTGGCGATAGTAGCCTTCCTGTTCCGCGCTGGCGGACCCTACGCGCTGGCATCTGTAATTCGTCTTGATCCGAATCGACTTGCTCCACGTCTTCTGAAGACTCGATATCAAATTCGTCACGATCACGAAGGCGATTGCGTCGACGGGGTAACAGCCCTTTGAGCTGCGCAGTCGATATACTCTGCTCCGCTTTCTTCTTATTCGCCCGTTTCGCCTTTGCTGGTGTTTCCGTCTCTTCGCCATCAGACTCCTCGTCGCTTGCAGGTGTCTTCGCTCGCCGTCCTCTTCGGCGCGGCCGCGTTTGTTCTGGCGATGGCGGCGGTTTCGACATTTCGCGTAATGGGCTGCTTGACAAAGGAGGCGCCAATGTCTCGCTCATGGGTTCCTGGTCCTCCTGAGATTGCTCGACGACTTCTTCACGCGACGGCAAAACTTCTGGCAGGCTAGGAGAGGGGGTCCTTTCTGACTCGATATCCCCTCCAGACCGTAGACTGCTCGGGGGTGATGATTGTGGGACTTGGACTACTGGTGACAGTTTGCGCTTTTTACCGCGGGAACCGGAGCTTGAGATATGGGTGCCACTATCATTCCGTGTCTCTTCCTCGGGCGCATTCCTTCGTACATTGAGTGGGGTTGACTCGGCGTGAGGGAGGAAGTCGTCAAAGTCGAAGTTCTCGGTATTGTCCAGTGTGTCTTCGTCGTTGTCCTCGACGTCTGTCGTCTGCTGCACCATGCGCAGCAAACTGGGTTGTCGCGCTCTCCGCTTGAAGTTGGTCAAGGCTAGTATCGATTGTTCGTGTGCAGGCGTCGCGCCGACCTTGATAGCGGACGGCGGACGTGTGCCATGAGCCGGGGAATTTGAGCCGAGCGATGAAAAGGTCAGATCGCCAAAGCCACTGTCCTCTTCCACGTGTGGACTTTCAGCTTGTGGATCCTCTTGCGCCGCTGCAATTGCAGCTGGCGATGCCTTGCCCGTCGACCTTTTCGCGCTGCTCCTCGTTGTTCGTGCGCGTTTGGATGCATTCGAGGGTGGTGTGCGAATTTTGCTTGACGATGCTGGGGCATCTTGTTTGTCTGCTGGCAGAGCGCCAGTCATTGTGAGCTGAGCTTTGTCGTGGCGCTCGGGTGTCTTATCCCGGGGCATCTTCCTCTGCGATCGCGTTGATCTAGTCCTAGTAACAAGACCATCGCTATCTTCGCTGAAGCTGTTGACCGTCTCGCTGATTTTCTTGGTTTGCGCTGGGATGAGTTTCGCTTGCGGGTTGGCCGCGGGGGCGGCTTTCGGTTTGCTCGGCTTCGCGACACGCGACGCGACTTTTGCTCTGGGCGGGCGGGGCATTGTCGCAGGTGGTCAGTGAATGTTCTGCAGAGCGACAAAGTATGGATGCAGTCGAGCGAGGGTGTGCGCGACTGGATCGGTATGAGCGGCGACCGTGCGATGGCAATGGTGATGGGGGCGCGTCGATGTTGTGACGCACTGAATTCACCATCTAGCGCCGATCTGGACGCGCCAAAGCTTGGCTCACGTGCTGGTTACAATCTACAGCTGGCCGGGGGACTTTGCGGCCCAAGAAGGCTGCTGTTCATATTTCTCGCATCTTGTCAACGAGATATGGAAAGGGTCGTTGATCTGCGGCGGCAGCCCAATATAATAGGCGTTGAGGGCGTACACGCAAGGCACGTGTAAGCGCTCAAGGCAGCGACGAAAGCATCGTTTAAAGGCAGGTCCAGCTGCCTTGACGCACTCCAATCGGTATACCTGGGATTTGGTCATCTCACGCATTGCTACCTCTATCTTGTCCTCGACATGACAGATTCGAAGCCACTCGACTATGCTCCTAATCTGCAAGAATACGCAGTGTCTGAAGCCGAATATTTACGCCAACATCCCCAGTATGACATCCTTGTCAGTGGCGCCATCGTTTTCAACCAAGATGGAAAACTTCTCTTAGTGCAGCGTGCGGCCGATGAGAAAGCGTTCCCCAATTTCTGGGTAAGCCAGCGGGGGAGACACAGCCCCCCCTTTCCTCGCATTTGAATTGTTCATGACTCTAGTCTAATACGACACAGGAAATCCCCGGAGGAAAGGTCGATGATACGGACGAGACGATTTTACATGGCGCTGTCCGAGAGCTGAAGGAGGAGGCCGGCCTCGAAACGATGCGCGTGCTAAGAAAAGTCACGCAATTCACCTTTGGGGAGGAGAGGGCTGGACGGCCGACGACGACGTGGCTGAAGCTCATCTTTGAAATGGAGGTAGAGGACGCGAAGACGGTTGTGCTGGATCCCATTGAGCACCAAAGATTTCTCTTTGCTTCGGAAGAGGAGATTATCAAGGATCAAGTGGGAGAGGTGAAGCTTGAGTACATCACCCCCCAGAACAAGGCGGTCAAGTTGGAGGCGTTTAGGTTGAGACGGGGAGCTATGTCCTCTTGATTATGTACATGTCGATTGCAATTTGGCGAATGCAATCCTTCATACCAGGGGTCAAGGCCAGGCCTCCTGACACGTGAAGATGAGTTGCGCTCTTCGAGGGTCCACGTACACATGCATGCAACACAGGCAACGATGTGGCTGGAGACTGTCGCCAATAGCAGAGGCGCCATATGCATGGAGACGGTGACCTGTACGGGCCTCCTCACACAACGGCACAGGCGAACAGCAAAGGCGTCAGCGAGGAGCGGCGCACTTTGGCTGAAACCAGCTTAGGTAATTTGGCGTTGGATTTCGGAGGACGAGGCGGTTTGGAAAAAGCACTGTCGCGTGTTGCAGTGATGATCGATGCCTTGCCGTAGACTCCCCGTGCACTCCGGCGCCCGCACTAGCTCATACCGTATGTGCCACAAGAACACGACCAAGTGCGGACGAATCACAACCTCAACCCTCGACGACTCGCGCCGTGATAGATTTGCGACAACATGTCGGGCGAGCACTCCTTCATGGCCAACGCAGTGGCTGCCGCGCCGCAGCCGCTCGCTGCACAACCCAGCAATGGGTCCCCGTAGGTGCTGTCGCGCAGTCTCGAGAGAACACCGGCTCACCAACAGGCAGACCGTCGGCAGCGCCGCAGTCGCAGTCGCAGTCGCAGGCGCAGGCAGTTCCCCCTGGGCCTGGACACCCGTCGTTCCGGCGGCAACGCGCTAGCAGAGCGTGCGAGAGTGAGTGCGCCCCCATGTTTGCGCATCCCCTGATGTACGAGAGCGGGTGCTGTTGCTGGTGCTGCTGGTGCTGCTGCTGAGGTCGGTGGGATATGGATCTACTGCGCGGGCCTCGGCACCTCGGTCGACCTGAAGCCAAATGCTAACCACGACGCATCGCAGCCTGCCACGCGAGGAAGGTGAGTAATCCACCGCGAAACGGCCGCATCGTCGGAATCATGCTCAGTCGTGCGTAGGTACGGTGCGACGCGGCCTCATTGGGCATCCCGTGCACCAATTGCACTGCCTTTGGCATTGAGTGCCGCATACCCCAGCCGAAGCGCAAGAAGACGCAGACGGCCAGGGCAAAGGATGTGGAGAGGTAGGAGCACACCCATGCCCCGGCCTACAAGGTCCTACATGGTCCTACAAGGTCCTCCATGGAGAAGCGCGGGCTGATGCGACGACAGTGAGCGCGGAGACAGCGACGACCGCTCCCCAGCGAGCACCTCGGTCGAGCCGCGCGAGAGATCGACTGTATACAACACCGAAGATGGCACCCCGTCTACCACTGTGTCGCCTGCTTACGCCGCCCAGCAGGCCACCCACAATGGCACCTATGTGCAGTTCATGAAGCCCAAGTTTGCGAGAGCCCCCATCAAGGAGGCCGGCCGTGTGGCATACCTCGGCGAGTCCTCGAACCTGTCGCTGCTTGTCCACGACCGATACGGCACCACCGATGTCGTCCACTACCCACTGCCCGAGAATGTGCGGGGCGCAAAGGCGCGCGTGAACGAGATGGACAACATGGAGATTGAGATTCTGCACCAGCGCGGTGCTTTCCTGCTCCCCCCGCGCGCCCTGTGTGACGAACTCGTCGAGGCCTTTTTCCGATGGGTAGCGCCAGTCGTCCCAGTAATCAACCGCAGCCGCTTCATGCGCCAATATCGAGACCCCAAGAACCCGCCCTCGCTCCTTCTGCTGCAGGCCATACTCCTGGCCGGTTCCCGCGTCTGCACCAACGCACAGCTGATGGACTCCAGCGGCTCGACAACCCCGGCCGCCATGACCTTCTACAAACGCGCAAAGGCCCTCTACGATGCCAACTTTGAAGACGACAGGGTCACCATCGTCCAGGCTCTCATTCTCATGGGCTGGTACTGGGAGGGGCCCGAGGATGTGACCAAGAATGTCTTCTACTGGACACGAGTCGCAATCGTTGTAGCCCAGGGCTCAGGTATGCACCGCAGCGTCGAGGGCTCACAACTCACCCGATCTGACAAGCGTCTCTGGAAACGCATCTGGTGGACTTTGTACAGCCGAGATCGCTCGGTAGCGGTTGCGCTCGGCAGGCCGGTAGCAATCGATCCAGAGGACTCTGATGTCGAGATGGTGTCGGAAGACGACTTTATCGACGACGAGACGGACCACGCTGCCGAGTATCCACCGGATCCGGTCCATGTGCAGTTCTTCATCAATTACGTCAAGCTAAGCGAAATCATGGGTCTTGTGCTCTCGCAGCAGTATTCCGTCGCATCCAAACACCGCAGAGCGAACGCCATAGACCTGACACACAGTGACATGGCTCTTGCAGATTGGCTCCAACATTGCCCACCCGAAGTGCAGTGGGAGCGCAACCGCCATCATTTCTGGGCTGCTTTACTGCACTCCAACTACTAGTAAGTTGTCTCACAAGCGGGTAACTGCTTTAGTCTGACAGGTCCAGTACCACATTATGTCTTTTGCACCGCGCACACATGCCACCAGCGGGATCGCCAAAAGCCACGCACTTGGACGGGTTTGGCGAGGAGCACGCCTATCCCTCACGAAACATTGCGTACCAAGCAGCTGCCATGATCACCTCCATTATCGAAAACCTCCGAGCTCACGACGAGATACGCTATACCCCTGCATTCATCGTCTACAGCTTGTTCTCGGCCCTCATCATGCATGTGTACCAGATGAAGTCTTCAAACAAATCCATCGTCTCAGCGACAGAGCAGCGCCTGCAAATCTGCTTGGACGCACTGAAGGAGGTCTCCAAGGTTTGGCTTGTTGCAAAAATGGTCCACACATTATTCGAATCTATTCTTGGCAACAAGCATCTAGAAGAGCGGTTGCAAAAGGCCGCAGGACGAAACCACAAGAAGAACAAGGTTCCTTCGGTACCACCACCGCCGCCTCCGAAGCCCGCCCAAGAATCTTCTAAGCGGAAGTTTGATGACATGGACTTGGGCTTTCCAGTCCCGAGTGGCCCTCCGGCAGCTCAGGTATCGTACGAGCGGTCAAGACCACAGACTCCTGCAGTCACACCTTCTCGCGAGCTGCAACCGCAACAACAAATGCCTCAAATGACTACCGGATCGCCGCAAATGAACCGGCAGAACCAGGATGCGTTCATGGGCCCCTCGCGCTCTGGAACGCGACCGACGACTCCATTCAACCCATCTTACTCCTACCCTGGCACGCCGCCAGATCTCTTCTTGGTCACCCGTGATACCCCGAACATTAGCCAAGAAGTGTGGCAAAACTTCCAGCCGGACCAACTGTTCCCTGCGGATACACAAGTCAATTTCCCGCAAATGTCGCCCATGCAAAACCACAGTCTCGTGGATCCTGCGTTGAGCCAACCGCAGAACATTTCCATGCAACAGCAGCAGTCACAATCCCAGGCCGCGGGCAGCCAGCAGCCGATACAAAACTCACAGTCTAATGTAGGCATGGCCACTGGATACGAGCACAATAACACCCAGGCTTGGCAACAACAGATGGAAATGATGGCACAAAACCAACAGCAAAACAGCGCCCAGGACGATGCGTGGAGCCAGAGCTCTGGTGGTCGGCCTAATCCTATTGTGCCCATGAGCTTAAATGTGGATGACTGGTAAGTCGATATTCTGACATGGTGGATGGCATGGCTAACTTTCCGACTAGGTTCAACTTCTTTGGTATCAACGGCGAGACGGACATGTCGCACCTTTTCCAACAAGGCCCATCGTAATCTTTCCATGCTGTCCAGTAGTGTTATTCCGGTTCTTTTCACGTCGAGTGTATTGATTGAGCGTCCTTCTCTGGAGAAAAACAACAGCATGCAAGGGCGTTTTTAGTGAGGAAAGCATTATAAGCGTGTTTCGTTTCCAGTCCAATGTCCAACATGTTACTCGAGGGTTCATCTGTATATCATATAGGAAAATGGAAGGGGTGGATGTGGGATGCAGGACCGTCTGGTTGCTGTTTGGGTCTCGTCAATGTAGGACAGTCTTGTGCATGAAGTTGTGAATATTGTATTCCATGGTCCCCGTGGCTTTGGTGATGGTGTCGTGCGATGGCATGCAATGAAAGCTCCTGGCTGTCTCGTTGTGGCCCGATACTTTGCAGTGACGGCGGATGATCCACCGGTTGCTGCCCCCCGCATTCCGTGCTAAAGCCGATTGGATCTAGCCTCCTTTGGCTTTCGGAACCTCCAACTTCATGCACGCGAGACGGGGACAATAACATCGTGACCTCAACGCAACCAGGCCTACCCAAGTCGGCCAGCAATACTGCATTCAGGTTCGTATTCAATTCCCCGCCCAATCTCTCCATTCAGGCGCCTCTTCCGTCAACGAATCGCAAAGTCCGAACTGGCTTCGCTCCACGCCGCACGTCGCAACGAAGCTGCCCACCACTACGCCTTCCGCCTTCACTCAGAAAGCAGCCCCCACGCACTACCAGCCCACTGTGTAGCTGCCTCGACCGCGCGCCCTCTCCCGTCACCTCAACTTCAGCCTCGTTACTCACCACGAAGCCCGCGGGCTACCCTTTCGACAACACCACACTGACCATTCTTCCCCTGTAGATCAAGGCGCACACCTGATACCAAATACGTCTTTGGCCATGTTCCAGTCACAGCAAAATCCCGGCCGGGGTGCCCCGCTAGGCGCGAACCGGTTACAAAACGGCAAGATGGGTGGTGAGATTGCTCTCAAGAAGACACATGTGCCCGTGGTGTGCTGATATTAGTTTGCCACAGGAGGCGCCTCTCAATGGGGGTTTGGAGCTCCCATGGCCGCGCCAGGGCTTTCAAATGCGCAAACACGGACAAACAGCGGTCCTTTGTCAAGCTTTGCGCAAGCAATGAGCGGTTCGCAGCCGCATACGCCGCTTAACCTGGAGTAAGTCCGCCGGTACAATGATGGAGAGGAGACGAGAGAGCTGTGATGACCCGATTCAGCCTGAGGCCTGGCGCTCCAAGGAATGTGAGAATGGCGGGCCAGACGTTGACAATCTCAGGGAGTTTCCTTCGTTATCGGGCGCACCGCAAGCGCAACAAAATACGTCGGCGCAGCAAATGTGGGCGAACCCGACCCTACGAACCACTCAGCAAAATCCACAGAACACAATAGGACGGCCTCAAGGACAAGGTCCACAGCAAGGCCAGGGGCAGGCTGGGCAAGCTGCGAATCAGCAACAGCAGAACCAGGGCCAGGATGACTCGTCGCAGAGTCAATTTTCGGGCGCTGGCGATGACTATCGATTCGGCGGACAAGGGGGCGTCGGCCAACTTGGAGGCGTCCAGCCGCAGACGGGCAATATTGAGGAGTTCCCACCATTAGGAGGTGCCGGCGGAGACATGGCCCCAGATCGAAGAGCAGGACTGATACAGAACGCTGCGGCATTTGGGACCAATGCAAACAGCTCTTTCCCGGGGCTCGGCCAAACACGAAACGGTCTCTCAAGTCCGACGGACAGCCAACAAGATCGGAGCATCAACCCGACTGTGGGTGGGAGGGGACTCTCAGGTGGAGCATCACGGTCGCCATTTGAGAACTTGCGAGCGGGCAACCCGTCAGAAGTATGTGTTTATGCCCCCACCCAATGACGTAGTGCACCAACTAACATGATCAAGGGCAACCAGCGGACAGGACAACCAGGCAACATGTTTTCACTAGGCCCTCAGATAGGCATGCGAACCGGGGGCGACCTCACCCCAGGAGCTCAACGCCCTCAGCAAAATCAGTTCGAGCAGACATTTGGATCAGACGCTCTGGGCTCACCAAATGCCCAGAGCATGCCGCACAAGAAACTATCGGAGATGACAGACTCGGAACGATACGGCCTGCCTGGACTGCTGTCTATGATTCCTATGGAGAGCCCTGATTATTCTACGCTAGCTATGGGCCAAGATCTGACCGTTTTGGGCCTGGACTTGAGCCGACCTGAGTAAGGCGGATTCCAATGGTGGTAGAACGTCACTAACAGTGCTCGTAGTAACTCGCCTTTGCATCCAACTTTTGGCTCCCCCTTTGTGGAATCCAACGTCAAGCCGGTAATACCACCGGATTTCACCCTGCCGGCGGCGTATACTGTGACGAATGTACCACCACTACATTCAAAGATGACGAGTTTCTCCGCAGAGACCTTACTCGCTATATTTTACCAATTCCCGAGAGACATCTTGCAAGAAATTGCCGCACAAGAACTGTACAACCGTGACTGGCGGTGGCATATCAAGCTCCAGCAGTGGATGATGAAGGACCCAGACCTTCCAGCGCCCATCCGACTATCGCCAAAGGAAGAGCGGGGCTGGTACCTTTTCTTCGACGTCACCAACTGGAGGCGAGAGAGGGTATGTTGATTTACCCGTTCATGCTCCCATATTGGGACACGATGGCTGACTTGGAAACAGAGAGAGTTTGAGTTGAACTATGACCACCTAGATCAACGCCACGGTAGCCCTGCAATGGCGGGACAGATGTAGCGATCTGAGTTTCTCAAAGAGGGAGCTGTATAGTTATAGCCTGTGTATTTGAGCTTGAAGCTTCACGATCGCGGTGTTTTCGTAAGCTACAGCTCTTCGCCAGCCACGATCAATGCTTGTAAGAATCAAAATGTCCTCTGGGACTTGACCACGCCTAAATCATTGCAAAGCGACCCAACTGTGGATTTTTCACCTAGGCAAATGTGTTGTATGCTACTGTGATGCTTTGTAGTGAGAATATTGAGGTGTTGGCCGCGCAGACACTCCTCAGGTAAGTGCGTCTAGCCATCGCGCCTTCTCTTGCCCACCACTGCTTTGTCATCGGTCTACCGCCGAATTCTACGTCTAGTCCTGCTCCTTTCCAGATTCTTTCTTTTTAACAGCTCACATTCCTTTGGTAACTGTTCACTCAAGCACAGTTGGGTCTCCTCTGCTCAACTGCTCGGCTGGGTACTCATCGACGCAAGTCTCTGCTGAAGAAACTTAAGCTCGGTCTTTTACTCCGTGTATTACCAATGAGATTGACCTAGATGAGGACGCTTCCCATGCAAAATGTACATGATATCGCAAGAATGAGCTTTGGAAATATGTCATTGCCAGGAAAAAAAAAAGTTCGAGCGGCGCTGGATATCACTGAGCGCAACGACTCAAGACGAAAGAATTCAACCGTTCACTGATGCACACTGTGTTCTGCGCGGCTTATCATACGCATTAGCTTCATCCTTTGCCTTTGTCCTCTTCTACACTACACTTTTTGCAATGTTCAAGTTCAGTGGTGAATATCACGATACCTAGCTACACTGCAAGAAGCATTTGACTTTTTTTTTTCTTTCAAATAGTGGATGGCTACAAGATACGTGTACGATGTGCAGCCTCGATTTGAACCAAAACTCAGAGGGACAATCCATTTTGTTGTGGGTCAAACTTCAGGACCAACCAGGCCTGGGAGGGGGGGGGGCTTTTTGAAAGAAGTCAAGTTTCAAACGATCCTATCCCATTCCACAAATGGCTACGACGACTAGCCAGAATGAAGACTATGAGGAACTCGTTAGGAAAAAAAAGTATACATCTTTAGATTATCAGAGCTATTTGACATAACACGCACTGCAACCATGCCGTGATGCGAAACCCGCGGCCTGGGCACAAAATGAAGGAGAAAGTCCTCAAGTTGAGAAAACCAAAGCAAAAAAAAAAGACAAGTCCTGTATTCTCCAACTATCGGATGATTGTATAATGCCTCACGCACCTCAGACAAGCATTCTACAAGTAGGCAAGTGAACCTCTCCTCACGGCACATTATCCAACAAATACGAACCATGGCGCATGACTCAGCCCTTGACGAAAAGCCTCCTTGTAGCCACATGACCGCTCTCTGCAAACGTAACTGGGGAATGAGAAGCTTCTTCATCTGACCTTTGCTGCCTCTTCTCGCGCCCCCCCCCCCCCCCCCCCCCCCCCCCCGCCCCCCCCACACGGCTTCAGCCTACAAGCACCCCTCAACCTTCTTCCTCACCTCCGCAATCCTCGCGCCCGTCACCCCCTCCTGAATATCCCCATCCTTGAAAATGCTAAAAGTCGGCATCTGGCTCACGCCCAGCTCCTGCGCAATATCCTCGCACTCCTCAACATCATATGTGTAAAACCTGACGTTTGGGTACTCTGTCGCCATCTTGGCGACCTCGGGGGCGACCGTCTTGCACGACGGACACCATGCTGCTGTGCCCTCGAGGATGGTGACGCCTTCGTACATTACTGCCTTTAGGTACTCAGCTTTTGAGTGGAGGGTGGGGATTTCGGGGGTGGCCATTTTTTGGAGAGTTTATTTTCAGCCGAGGTTTGGTATGATTTGGTTTGATAGAAGTAAACGGTGTGAGATGTCTTGTTTTGCGATGATGGTGTCTAGCATGGTCATCTGTGTAATGTGAAGGTGTGGGGCAGGGGTCATGGGCTGTGACGTCATTGGGGGGGGGGGGAGGGGGTTGAGGCACGACAATCCCCCTCAGCCTCATCATGGGGTAGGCGCCCAATTGCGGGATCTGACAGCTGTATTGCAGCAGTACAGACGCGAGCATCGAATGTGAGGATTAGAGCAGCACTGGCCCCCAACAGAGGGGAATGACCCATGAGCTTTTTTTTCCACGCGTTGGTGCTTTCTGGACGTCCAATGATGGGCTTCAACCTGAACAGCAACGAAACCTACTACAATGTACATTCTGCTACTGGCGAGTTTGAAAATGACATCGAACACCTGGATATGGATACAACACGCAGGACGTCGCAGGACGTCGCATCACGCACGACTACCATCGATCTTGTCAGACATTATTATCATTCATCTTAATATGGTATCATAATCTCATATCCTCCCGTCTCCTTCATAAAAGTACAAGCAACAAGCTTACTCGCCCTTGCCCTGCTTTCCGTAGAAAGCATCCTCACCACCAAGGGCCTTGAGCGCCTCAGCGGACTTCTTCTTGGACTCTTCGCTAGTGTCTATAGAACAGCGTTAGCACCTTATCCCTTGGCCATGAAGCACATGGATGAGGGGAAACATACTGGGGTTGCTCAAGTTGGCCTTGTGACCCGCAGCCTGGTGGCTAATGTCCTCGGTGGTGTTGTTGATGTTCTGGTCTGCCTCGCTGAGACCGGGGGCGGTGATGCCCTGGTGAGATTGACCTTGTCCAGACATGTTGATAGTGTGTAGGTTGGTATGTGGATTTAGAGGAAAGGAGGTTCGGTATTTGGTGAGATGTGTAAAAGCTGCTATTGTGTATGCTCCTCTTCCACCACTAAACCAGATCTCCCTTTATATACACGCGAGAAAGCCTGCCTGACCAACTTGCTTCCCTTCCCACCCCGCCCATTACGTCTTTCACCAACCCATGACACCTTGGTCAAGACGATGTCATACATGGCCTTGGCAGGAATCCAGCCATACCTTTGCTCCACCGTCCCACCAACCATACCCGCCCAGGCACAGCCGACACCAGTGACGCCAGATGCGCGCACTAAAGGGGCCGAGACCCGAGCTCGTGTGTGGCTTTCCCTCCCTCTTCCTTCATTTAATCAAACAGACCCAAAGAGTTTCAGAATCCTTGTGAATGCAAAACCTGTTATCGGCGTTTGCGAGATGTGCAGCGTTTGAGCGTTATGACCGCATAGGGTGGGTTGCCGATCATCGACATGGCCCTCGGGAAGGACGGCTCGATCGGCCCCTCTGTTGTGTTGAGATCTTGGCCAATGAGCGTGGAGCTGGTCACGGAGCGTTGAACGTCGTGTCCAAGACACGTCAATTCCGAGTCACTTTTGCTGTACGCAGTCTATATGTACACAAATGAAAGAAATGGGCTGAAGACTGGTAGATGGGTTTGTGGTATTGCGACGTGAAAAAAGTGTGTTGACCCTCAGCACCACAGCCAAGGGTAACCCCATGAAGACAGTCTATGTTGACATTCTCCTTGATCTATATGTGGCTCCTGTCTTAAAACGCCCCGCCACTTACAACTCATTGTGTTCTATTCTCTCAGCATCCTTCTCCTTCTTCTCCCTAAGCTGCTCCTGCTCCTGCACATCCACCAGATCAGCGAGCTTCTGCTCACCCTTAACTCTCCTCGCCAGAGCCGCAATTTCCTCGTCATAAACGTTCCATTCAGGAACTTGCCTCCTGGCGCGGTCCAATTTGGGCTCCTTCGTCTGTGGGTTATTGCACAGATCGATAGTCTTTGCTTTCGCAAGATCCTCATCGCTACACCATGTCTCGCACCACAGCCACTCTTGGGGTAGACTGTGGATGGGAAGGTTGAACTGCATATTGTTTGGCAGATCTTGATCCAAGTTCGAAAGCGAGTTAGGGTCAGCCGAGAGAGCATGGTATTGCTGGCGAAGCCGGTCACCTGCAGCTAGTTGGCGGAAACGGTTGAGATCGACTACGTAGAGCGCAGAAATGTGGTAAGGACGGCCGCGCAAAAAGTTTGACCAGTATCCAGTCTTCCAAAAGCGGAAGCCTTCCATTTCGGTGCGCGAATCACCCATTGGGGTGAAACCGTATGGTGCGCCTTGAAGGTCATGCTGCACGAGCTCGTACATGTCAGTCCTGACAATCTGATCCGCATCAACGAAGATGACCTTCTCAAGATCCAGGGGAAACAGAACGTCCAAGAAGAGTATCTTGTAGCCCCAGATCTCGCGTTGTTTTTCGGTCTGTCCACGCAGCCAGTGGGGCCATTTGTATGTCACCATCTCGTATTCGAAACCGTACTCGGCGGCCATGTGTGGAAGGAAAGACTTGAAGCTGGGTGAAAGGAACTGCTCGATGAACCAGAACTTGACTGTATGGTTCGTGTGCTTCATAGCCGAAAGCATCATGATGTTTAGCATGCGCTCGTAGAGGTGACCTGAGGCGACAGAGAAGATATTGATATCTGCTTGTGTACCCTTCTTTACTACTTTGCCGCCGGATAAAAGGTCTGCGCCCTTCTGAAAGACCTTTTCCGAGTCGAAATTGAGGCCCATCTTGCCGAGGAACTTGTTGACCTTTTGTGAAGTTTTACCGACCAGCTCAGATGTGAGCGACTCCTCCGGAGCGAGTACGTCAGTCTCTTCTTGTCCAGGCTTGCGAGATAGTCGCGGGAAGATGGTGGCCCCTTGAAAGCTCATGAGAGCAATTTCGGTAGTCTCGTCACCAGGCTGAGGAGCCCAGCTTATGGGACCGGCACTGTCAAGATTGAAGATCTCTTGAGAGCGGCCACTCTTGAGCTGGATGTTGTAGAATCCAGGATTAGCTTTGAACTGGAAGTAGCCCAGGTTGGCCATGATGATGGTATCAGCGAAATGAGGGTCTTTTTCAGTTGCCAAAACAACCTCAGCACCACGGGGTGGCTGCCCGCCGTTGGTGGTATCGCGGGAGTGGCCCTCAATGAGAATGCTTTCCAGTCCATAGACTGCGTCAACGTTGGTACCAGCTGGGATTGTGCTGAGTTTGATGTTGTCGAGATCGTAAATAGACTCTTCCGGTGCGACCAACCACGACGGAGGTACGTCCATACCAAGATTCAGCAGCGCCTCTTTGGGAATGCCAGAGAAGTGTGCCTTCAGGCTGCCAACAGATCCATCCGAGTTGAAGTGAGGCCTAGCCTCGAGCACATACCTATAAAAACGTTTGACAGGAAGTTCCTGGAGCATCTGCCTGGGGTTCAAGAAGAGTTTGAGATGAACGCCTTCCATGTCACTCAACGTCTTGAGAATCGGGACCCATTTCTGGGCAAGCTCGGTAGCCGGGTCCACGGAGACCACAATCTGGAACACAGCCTTTTCTTGGTCACCCTTTACAATGGCAGTATGTTCGGCCGTCCAATTCTTGTATGTACTCATCCTCAAGGTTGAAGCCGTTTCAAAGATACCTTCTGGCACGTCCGAGACGGTTGATAGCGCAACCAACGACTGTATCTTGGCGACGTCGAATGGCGACTCAATCTTGCCCAAAAGCTGAAGGTCTTCGAGTGCTTTGTTCAAAGGCTCAATACGCTTGTTTGCCTCAAAGCTCACAAGAGTCTCCATATCATCTTGGGAGAACTCGTAATCTTTCGGGATGGGGCCAACGAAGCGTCCGTTCACGAGAAGACCATGTTGTCCAGGCTGAAGACCAAAGGCTTCGTAGATTGGCTCAGCAGCTTTCCAGAATAACGTCGATGTGGCTGGAATGGGCTCATGACTGGGGTCTCTTGCCAAAAGTTCGAGCATAGTCTCGATCGGAAGCTTATGACCAGATTCAACGAAAGACTTCAGAACTGCTTCTGAGAAGCGTGACTGCTCCGCACCAACTTGCGGATTGTGTATCAGAACAGCTTCCACGTTCGGGTTAGCCTCGCGGAAATTCGCCATTGCTTTGAGAAGCGCAAAGCCATTCTCTGAGTCGAAGTCAGCGACGAGCGTGATGTGCACCCAGTCGCTCTTGCTTGCAGACTCAGATGCGTAGATCCGTGGCATTTTGCTATAGATATTGCCGTTTACTTCCTCGAATTCGGCCATATTGACAAGCGTAACGTTCTTCTCGTTTTCTGGAATGATCAAAGGGTTACGCCTGCTGGCAGCTTGGAAGAGGAACTGCTGCGGAACCCAGCTTTCGTCAGTCAAGGCACCTTCGAAGACAGCTTTCTGAATTTGACGAAGATCCATGCCGATTCTTTGACTGATGGTACCAAGCCATTCGTCATTGGCTGGAATGGGCACACCGTTTACGAAGACTGGTGCTTTGGGACCCTCTGCAGCAAGACGGCTCAGATACTGTTTGGCGCCTGCAATGCGTTGGCCGATTTCTTCTGAACCCAACACATCCTCAAACGATAGTGAAGTGTGCTCATCACGGAGGGTAGAGGTTTTGACAGTTGCGTCGAAAATGGATTTATCTGGTTGCGCAAGCTTCTTGCCGTCCCTTGACTACTTCATGTGTTAGGCTACAACAAACAGGTGTGAGGCGGAGTACTTACGGCTTGAAGATATACTTCCACAGCAGACATTCCATAGACGTCCTGTATATGATAGACTATCTTGGCTTGCTCTAGAGCTTCGGGGGTGCGAGTCTGAGGGACAATACCCCAGCGCAACGGAATGCCGCGCCTAATCAAACTCCAGACAGTGTCGAGAACAGTCGTGACATCTTCAGGGGACGTAAGATCCACAGAGACAATAGCGTTGTGAATGTCTCTGCGGCAAGAAGGAAGCTGGCCGGGGAAAGTTCTTTGTAGTAGCTGAGATTCGATCAGTGGGGAATCGTGAGTACTGTCAATTCGTACTTACAGCTCTGAGGTTGGTCGGCCAGCTCTCGTATCTGTCATCATTCTCAATGTCGTTCAGCCAAACAATAACGTTACCGCCTTCGGCTGCATCTCTGAAGTCATAGCGCTGTGGTTCGTTTGCCGTTTGTGTATCTGCGATAGCTGAATGCGACAAGAGTGATATGACTTCGGGACCGGATAGGCCCTGGTTGCGAATACCGTTGATGAGCTTCCGCTCGCGTCGCAGGTGCGCTAGTAAAGAGTACGGATTCACGTCGCGGGCCGGGATTTGTACTCCGTTGATCCAGATGACATTGTATCCAGTAGGAAGTAGTTGCTCGCGATTCTTGGTATGCTCATCAACAAACGCATCAGAGGCGTTGTGGGCAGCGATGATGGACGAGTATTTGGGGAAGTCCTGTACCAGCTTCATGAGAGTATCCATGGGTTGTTCGCTTTGAGTTACGAAACTAGCGGCTTTCAGCCCGAGATCTGACACTTCGTCCTTGGATAGAGGTTTGAGATCTGCAACCTCTTCCTCGTCATTCAAGCCAGAACCCATTGGTTTCTGCGCAGTGTTCTCGTCTCCTTCTTCGGCCTGCCTATCGTCGATGACAATGTAATCGGTTCGTTTCAGCTGGAGCTCCACACCATATCCGTTAACGACCAGAGGCGATGCCGAAGACTTGGAAGAAGGCTTGTGCCTGAGACGATACGATGTCTTCCCTTCTTTGGCGGTGTTGCTCAGTGTTCTATGCCATTTTTTGAAACGCGGAGCGGTGATGTCGGCGTAAAGAATCACGGGTAGGGCTGAGCTGTTACCGAGTATGCGGTCGAAGGGTAGTTGGTAGGTGCTGCCTGACTATCAGTGTCTTGCGTCGTGCGAATTATGTGGTACGCACCGTTCGCTCTCAATAGCACCAAAGGGCTCAGCCAGATGCACGGAGCAATACTGCTTTCCGTGGAACGACGCCCATATGTCACATGCCTTTGTTTGCTCTGCTACCAAAGATGGCTCCACCGAAGTCTTGTAGAATTGGTAGTGTGATTCTATGCGTGGAGCGGCCGACCGGACTGAAAGAGCGAGCTCCAAGGATGCGAGGGCTTCTGGTTGGGTAATATGTCCATCGCTATATAATAGATCCAAAAAGGCCGTGTATAGCTCCTGCTCTGTGGTCTTCTCGTCAAAGTAACCTTCGGACACGCGGTCAAGGATGGGGTAGTATGCGGTAGCGTTCTCTTCTGCAGCTGTTTCTCTGTACTTGATTAGCATATAGGCTCGGCTTCACATGCGGGATACTTACAACAGCTCCACTAGATATGGCGCAGGATTGAAGGCAGCTTGTAAGGCGACGTTGATACTGGGACTCGCGAGTGCGCCAATGTGTTTGAATGCGCCGAGCGCAAGGAGCGCTTTTGCACTCAGCGTGGAGGCTGAGGCTCTCATGCTGTAATGCTTGCTCCAAATCCCTGTGGGCTTTTGCAGCTCAATGCGGCTCTGGCAGTAGTAGCAGTAGTAGTCGTTGTCGTGATGCGTGTCGAGAGTTCAACTCGCGATCTCAAAAAGTTGCAACGTGTAGCATAACGTAGAGGATGAAACGTGCACGTGAGAACAAGGTTTAATTCCTCCTCGTTGTTGATGGCGATTCAGTGCATCAATAATCTTCACTGCACTCCAAAGGACATTGTTCGCGTTCTTGCATTCGAGAGCTTGCTGTCCCTCTTGACGTACTTCCAGGTGTCAGGTACAAGATCCCTGCAGCGGCTTTACGGCGGGCGACTCTGGCCCCAAGCGCTGCGCCTATCTAATCTTATCGATCGCGCCCGCCGACGGAAAGCTCCCGCGTCTACATGTGGAAAACTGCGCGTTCCGGCTTCGGCAAAGCAACGAGAGAGGTATTTCCCGTTCTCAAGACGATACGCTAGGGACCATACAGTCAATGAGTACCATGCCGTCTTTGCCGAGTGATTTGCACTTACGACAACTTTGCTCAGCTAACCAGCTTCCGGATAAGACCACAGCCACAGCGTCACGCTTATCACTCAAGCGTATGTGAGACCACCAATAGCGCTGATGTCCCGAAGCACGAATCAATCCGACGGTTCTTTTCTGCATTGTGCTGACTCAATAGAGGAGAGCTGACTATAAAGCCCGTTCTACCTTTGTCTGGCTATGATAGATGCCTGACTCACTAGATCACCAACATGTCACAAACCGTGACCTCAATTGAACTCGTGGACTACCCTGAGACTGCGATTCCAGCCGTTACAGCCAAGCCTTCGAACAGCATCAAAGGTAACGACGCAGCATCCATAGCTGAAGACGTGCGGCCTATCCATGGACTTGCAAATACCTTCTCCGCCGAGCAGCGGGATGAGCCAGGAAAAGGTACGACTGCCATCGTACTCGTCACGGTAGTTTGTGTCACCCTAGTTAGCTCTATGTTATCTGGGGTTATGACAGTAACTCTGCCGACTGTGGCACGTGAATTAGAGCTGGCACCAAGCTTGCTTTTGTGGTATGTATCTCCGGGGAAAGAAGAAGCCATGTATTCGGTCTAACCATACACAGGCCCATCTCAGTCCACGCTCTGACTTGTGGTTGTACACTTCTCCTTCTCGGCTCTGTGGCAGATGTGGTCGGATCAAGACCTATGTATCTGGTGGGCTGTCTTCTCCAGAGCGTATTCACTCTCGCCTGTGGATTGTCGCAGTCTGGAATGCAGCTCATTGTGTTCCGCGCCTTCGCTGGTGTTTCAATCTCTTTCTGCCTTCCCTCGGCTGTCAGCATCATCACCAACACATTTCCAGAAGGCAAAAGTAGGAACATTGCATTCGCATCAATGGGCGGCGGTCAACCGATCGGCTTCTCGTTCGGACTCGTACTTGGAGGCATCTTCGCAGACACAATCGGATGGCGATGGGGGTTCTACATGAGCGCCATCACGAACACTATCGTTTTCGTTATTGGGCTTTTTGGATTACCAAAGGTCGACAACAAGCAGCCGCACGTTTGGTCTCGCTTGAAGAACGACATTGACTGGGTCGGCATCCTTTTCGGAAGTGCATCGCTAGCTCTCCTATCCTACTGTTTTGCGTAAGTCATAGCTCTATCGCGATGTTGCATGGATTGAAGACGCTGACGTTCTCAGATTGATTTCTGAAGAGATGGAAAAGATGCGTGAGCCAAGGACGCTCGGTCTCCTCATCACAGCAATTGCCCTCATCCCTGCCTTTGTCCTTTGGGTTGGAAGACAAGAGAGGCTCGGGCGGCCTGCAATCATCCCGAATTCGCTCTGGCGCAACCGAATCTTCAGCATCATCTGCATTGGCGTCTTCATCACTTGGGGTGTGTTCAACGCGGTTGAATCATACCACACGCTATTTTTCCAGGACGTGCAGAAGCTATCGGCGATTCAGACTTCGATCCGGTTCCTGCCAGGGCCTGTGTCAGGAGCACTCGCCAATCTCGCCATGGGACTTATCGCTCACAGGGTCCGAGCTGACTGGGCGGTCAGCGTGGGGCTCTTTTGCACGACTGTGGCGGGGTTGCTCATGTGCGTCATACAGCCAGAGTGGTCGTACTGGGCATGCGCCTTTCTATCCGTCTTCTTCAACCCAGTTGGCGCAGACACGATGTTTACCGTGTCGAATCTCGTCATCACTTCGGTATTTCCAGCACGGACCCAAGGTCTCGCGGGCGGTGTTTTCAACACGGTAGCACAGATTGGCAAAAGCGTAGGTTTAGCAACCAGTGCTGTAATTGCGTCCAGTGTCACGGCACATTCCCGATACGTTGAAAAGGAGAGCCCTGCAGCGCTGATGGAGGGGTTCAGGGCAGCGTTTTGGTACTTGTTTGCGCTGAGCTGTGCCACGGGTCTGTTGCTAGCATGGGGTCTAAGAGGCATTGGCCGAGTCGGGATGAAGAGGGAGTAGAAGGGGGCAAAAGCATGTAGCTAGGTAGATGTCATATTGTAAGATGCACATGTGGATAGTCCCCTGCCAAGCTGGGGCGCTAGCACGTGCTAAAAGTAGCGGTGGATACAGGGCTTGCGTCGAGGTCGTGTTCCAGAGTGAGAATGCAGGGATTAGGGCCAGTGTTGCGAAACACTGTACGGGGCTGCTCCACCAAAAGCCAGGCATTGCTGACGACAACTGCCCTCCGCGCTTGTTTACCGCGTAATGATCTTCCCGCTGGTCTCGGCCACTTCCCCATCTCCATTTCCGTTTCCATCAATGCCTTGGGTGTAACGAAAACAAACACACCAGCGCTCGCTACCAGCCGTCAAGATGCTTAGCGGTCCGCCCAGGGCCATACCCTTTGTCTTCATCTTCCTCGCCCTCGGCCTCATATGGTGGTACCTGCATGTCGCTCCCGGCGCTGGCTCGTCACTGACATCATGGGACTCGGGAACCGCAGCAAAGGGCAACCGGCCATCGTTGCGCGGCGACCCCCTCGACTTTGGCCTGCCGCTGCGCTTCAGCGACGGCGAGGGCAAGCCTCCCGGTAGCAACTACAGCTTCAAGATTGTCATACCCAAGACGCAGAAGGAAGACATTAGCTGGATGGCCGCCGAGATTCCCGACGCGCCGCTGGTGGTGTATGAAGTGGACAATCCCAATGCTGAGAACAAGGTGCCCAAGAACAAAGGCCGTGAGGCCATGGTATGCGCCATTTGATCACAGCCGCACGTGCAGGCTAACAGAGTCGCCAGGTCTACCTTTCCTACATCATCGACAACTACGACAATCTGCCCGATACCTCCATCTTCATGCACGCCCACCGCCACGCATGGCACAACAACATGCTCCTCGGCCTCGACGCGGCGCAGATGATCAAGCGCCTCAACCACGAGCGTGTTGCGCGTATGGGCTACATGAACGTGCGCTGTCATCACGATCCAGGCTGCCCCGATTGGATACACATGGACCGCCCAGGCGGCGACTTTGACTTCTTCCACAAGCCCGAGGAAATCTACTGGCGCAAGAACATCTGGGAGGAGATCCACCCCGGCGCACCCATCCCGCCCTCGCTATCAGGAATCTGCTGCGCGCAATTCGCCGTGTCGCGACAGCGCATACAAGAAGTGCCCATCGAGCGCTTCATCCACTACCGCAAATGGCTATTGACAACCGGCATGGACGACCAGTTCTCGGGCCGCATCTTCGAATACATCTGGCATTACATCTTCACTGGCCATGAGGTCCACTGCCCCGCCATGAACACCTGCTACTGCGACGGCTACGGCATCTGTTTCGGTGGCCTGCAAAAGTTCAACGACTACTTCAAGAAGCAGGATGCGCGCAACGACAAGTTTTCGGAATACGACACGTACAACAAGAGGGAAGAAGAGGCAAAAAAGGATGGCAAGGACCCTGGCTTCTCCGACGAAGAGAAGAAGAGGATGGACGTACTCAGGACAGAAATTTCGACCATGGATCGCGAGCTTGATGAGTTGAGGGACGCTGCAAAGAAGAGGGGCGAAGATCCGAAAGCACGAAAGGAAGAGACCGAGACCTACGACTCAAGCCACATCTGGGATTATGCGCCGCATAACGATTAGCCGGCTACGGGCCGTGATGACTGGTTGATGCTTGTGCGCATGCACGACATGCGGGGCGAAAAAGGCGTTCGTGGGGCGGCGTTTTTTTCGAGTGGTATGTGGACCAGGCGGCGTCCCTGTCTCGGTACCAACTACAGTACATTACATGACACGATCCTAGATACCTACATATTCACATATGCGTCCTTGTCTGGCCTAGATTGCAATGATACTTGCGATTGCTTCTCTCACGGCTTTGCCAGCCTTTCACCTACCCAAAGTACTCAGCAAAGCCACGGTAAAGGCGTCCATTCATGCTACACACACCACCTTCGGCACTGCTTTCTTCACCCATCGCCTTCAGCTTCCGTTCTTTGACTTTGCAATTTGCACGTGCAACGATTACGCGGCTGCAGGGTGGAGCCGTCTAAGCCTTTCCGTCCTTGTCCCTCTTCCCGCCTGCAAGCTTCTTCATTCATCACAGCACACAAACAATCTTTATCGGCTAGCGACATCTCACACACCAACCGTGCAAAGACTACCAGACACGATATGCGCGACTCCTTCCCACCTAGCCGCTTCGGCGGGTGGCCGGCACGCCTGCCTCGCTGACGCGTTGCTACCTTCTCTCACCGTCTGTTGTCAGCACCAATCGCGGAACCCGCGCATGTACGCAACCACCGGCAACCCGCTCATCGAGAAATGAGGTTGTGACACGATTCTTTATTGTTCTTGTTTGCCGAAAAGCTGTTTGCTCGTGTCTTTGAACCTTGGCGTTCCTGTTGCTTGTTGATTGCGCGCTTTTGCTATCATCAAAAGGAGAAGAAAGCGACCTGTATGAGTCCCAATCACCTCATCAATCACCCTTCCTCTTCTAGAAGGACTTTTTCACATAACCCTGACTCTGGCCTCCACACATGCGTAGCAACCTCGCCCTTTTATTTTCACTACCTCTTCAGACTCGCGCGCGACACATTCGCACGGCACGAAGCCAAATGCATTCCATTCACAAAGCCAGGATGTTGAATACCTGCGATAACATCAAGGGGAAACGGCGGCGGCAGAAAGCGACCCAGCCATTAGCCATTCGCAGCCATCAGCCGACTTTGCGCGCTGTTACCCAGCTCACTGCAAACCACCCTCGCCTGCCACGCCTGAGGTGGAAACACTCCGTCAATTCAAAGCCGAATGGAAGAGAAAAACGCGTGGCATACCTATCGACGACACGAAAAGGCCGAAAGAGCTTCTGATTGTTGATCTGCGCGACTTTGAAGTATATTGCTCCTCACATTGCGAGAGGAGGGCTTACGAGCTGACGAGCTTGCATTTCCTTGAAGTGCCTATGGCAAAGAAGCTATGCTTTGACGGCTTCGTGCGCCTGGGAAAGGCTAGATACTATATCCAAGGTGTACCGATCCAGGACAGCTCTGTGGAGGGTTACGGAGATGAAGAAAACCCCAACGTCGTCACGTACGTGCGGTCAGAGCTGGCAGCTCACGACCCTGAATACGACATCTGGTATCGCCTGAACGAGCCTTCTCCTCACTACAAACGCTTTCACGATGCTTTCCTTTGGGTAGCTCAAATGGGAAAACATGTCATCGACTACATGCAATCGCCGCGTTCTCTTGACAGCTTTCGTGCAGACTTTCACCTTTGGCTCATGCGACGTTTTGCCCGCGATCGCGACTTTCAGCGATGGCACACGACCTTTAGAAACCAAGTCGACTTTCGAGTTGCCGTCAACGCATACATTGAGTACTTCTACCATCAAGCGTACAATCTGCCGAATCACAAGCTTCTACTCGCCCAACCCTTGTGGAGTGAATGTATGGCCAAGGGAATGACGGCTATCAAACCCCGTGAGTCCGCCGTCAAGTACACTCTTGCGACACCAGAGGTCCATGCTTGCTTCAAGCACATGTATTTTGGGAAGCAGATACAGGAAAAGCGTCCAACAACGAAGGTCCACATGAAACAAGAGCAAAGAAAGCGGAGGCTTGGGTTTGCGAAAGGTCCGCTGCCAACTTCAGTGGCACGGCCGCCCGACTGCCAGCCATACGCAGGGTCTCCAGTGAGAGTTGGTGACGTGGTAGCATTGGTACCGGATACCACAGACGCATCAGTCTGGCGAGACACCAATTGGGACTGGCTTACGTATGTGCAGGGTACTGAAACTCTGGAGAATGGGACTCAACGATTGGCCGTACTTTGGATTTATCGACATCATGAAACCAACTTATCCAAAGCCAAGTATCCTTTCGCCAACGAAGTCTTCCTCTCAGACAACTGCAATTGCACAGATGGAGAACTTGGCTCCACAGACATAAAGGGCAAATACGATATAGACTGGTCTCCGTCTGTTGTTGGCACGAACCGATTTTTTGTCCGACAGACATATATTACACAGGAAAGCTCGTTCGTGAGTGTAACAGAAGAGCACAAGACTTGCATGTGCAAAAAAGAAAACAGCTCACCTATCGACATTGTCCCGGCGAGACCGTTTATCTGCGGAAATCGTTGCAAAAAGAAGAGATTTTAGATCCAGTCGTCGTCTACAAGATATATGAGCTCAAGGGCTTAGTTCTTGTAAGGAAGTTATCACGACTAGGAAGAGACTATGCCACGCTTGCAGAGAAGGCTCATAGATCGAACATACCCCCAAACGAGGTCGTACTCACAAATCAATATGAAGAGGTCGACGTTACACGAATCCAACGCCGTTGTTTCGTTCGACATGTCTCGAGGTCTGATCTGTTGGCCGGACAAGTGCCCTTTCCATACAATCTAGAGGGAGCAGGGGACCTATGGATCATCTCAATGCGTCTGGCCTTGGGCCGCGGCGGACAAAATCTAGAGTTCCTCCACGCTCTACCGCCCATCATGAAACAGAGCCCTGATATAGGTTGGGTCAAAAAACTGAGGGGCTTAAGCTTGTTCAGCGGAGGTGGCTCACTTGACAGGGGTCTTGAAGATGGAGGTGCGGTCAAGTTTCAAACCGCTGTTGATTCCAGTGCTAATGCTATCCACACTCATCGAGCAAACGCTAGGAATGCGGAAAAGCTGCTCCTTTACTTTGGATCCGTCGATGCCTTACTTGACACAGCGCTGGACGGAAAAAGTCTAAAGCTTGTCGCCCAAGTGGGGGAAGTTGAATTCATCGCCGCTGGATCTCCTTGCCCAGGTAGGTATGCCGGAATTTCTCAGAGGCAACACATTTACTAATTCAATTGTGCAGGTTTCTCTGCTCTACAGCCAGATTACAAGAACCCGAAATCACTCAAGAACGCATCCCATATCAGTACATTCTGCTCTTTTGTAGACCTGTACAGACCTCTTTACGGCATACTAGAGAACGTGGTGAACATGGCGTCGACTAGGACCGGACACGAAAATGAAAACGTTCTTTCTCAAGTGGTGGCATGCTTGGTTTCCATGGGCTACCAAGTCAATCAGTACATCATGGATGCATGGAGTTACGGCAGCGCGCAGCAAAGGTCTCGTCTAATAATCACAATAGCAGCCCCCGGCCTGACACCGATGACACAACAGTGGCATACTCATAGCAGGCCTTACGAAGAGACGTCAGGGAAAAGCCTCGGCAAGCTGCCAAATGGGGAGCGCTTTGGTGAGCGCGAACATTACCCTACGCCTTTCCCTTATATTCATGCTTCAACTGCCAGCTTCGGATTGCCGGAAATTGGCAATAGCATAGTCCAGACTTGTGTTCCATATTCAGATCATCGTGTGTGTCCTTTGCCAACTCGTAAAGAACGGACCCTCTTAGAATACATCCCGCAACAGCCTCCTGGATGTGGTTACAAGGATGCCGAGAGGTTGAATCTTATCCCAGAGCCAATGAAAATGGTTAGATCAGAAATCGGGAATTCGTACACAAGGATCAAGGCTGCTGGGCTGATACCCACCATCATGACAAAAGCTAATGTTCGGGATACCCGAAACGGCGTCGTTCTTCACTGGCAGGAGCCGCGAGCCATTACCATTCTGGAAGCGCGACGTGCACAGGGCTACAAAGACCATGAGCCTATCATTGGAAATTTGGCAGAGCAATACAAGATTGTGGGGAACGGTGTCGACCGAAAGGTAGCTTTTTCCATGGGGTTATCGCTGCTTCGGGCAATCGAGAAGAACGAATCTGAGTTTACGGCAACTGGAACTCGGGAAACATCGCGTACACTCGTCGAAGATGCAAGCAATACAGACTCTATCAGTAGCGATGGCGGTGAATCCACCACACATTTCGCTACACCACCCCAAGCAAAGCAAAGATCACCAGCAAGTCTTCCAAAGACGCTCTCGAGCAGTATGCGCGGGATCTCCTTGCCGTCGATACAGCCGTCACAAGAACCTACACTGCAGTCGGGTTCCGCAAAACGCGCCAGAGAAGAGGAGCCAGACGAAGCGCCTGCTAAGGAGAAGGCACGATGCCCTGGAACCCGCCTGAGGAAACAGGCCAAGATGAGTGGGACGCCGGAAACCATCCTTCCGATAGTTGGCGATTCGGAGAATGATGTCACGTCTAGGTCTTCTGTAAACACTAGTCGGCAGAGCTCCATAAGCTCGTCCAAGACACGCTATACGCGCCATTCGGGGTTGTCTGTGGAGTTCGTTCCGAGGAATTGGAACAGGAGGGTTGAGGTGGAACAGCAAGACCGTAATTAGTGGGACGATGGATTCGTAGACAGAGTTTGAGTTTGGATGGTGAGCAATATGGGTGGCTCGTAGGCTATTTTGATGACTAGCGAGCTAGGGGTTTTCCTGTTTCGACGCACCGAGTCCACGGGGAGCATTGCATGATTTACCATGTTTCTGTAATCTCTATGACTGTCGAGACACTCAGAGTGTTGAGCAAGTGTTCTACCCGTCTCCATGAGCGTAGCTGTCCGCTCTACTTCCACTCAACACTCCACGTCTGCTCCCCCCTCCTGAACGGCACAACCTCCATCGTATTCCCCTCTTTAGCCAACACATCCACAACCTTCTCAGCACCCTTCCTCAACAAAACCCGCTCGCCCTTGCTCTCCTCAACCTGATAAAACTTCCTCCCCCACGCGCCAAAGAAGCCCTCAAGCCCCTCCTGCGTAACATCCTCCTCCTTGATAACCCCCCTCTTCACCCCCATCTCCAGCGCATCAAGCACATAGCCCAAAGCATACGGCTGCGTAAAAACACCAGCGGCAACTTTGTCCTCGCCTCTCTTCTTGTCCCTCGGATGCGGCGCGGAATCGGTACCCAGGAAAAACCGGCCTTTGCTCTGGACCACGGCGCGGATCAGCGCATCCCTATCCTCTGGCGTCTTGGCCACGGGCTTGCAGAAACAGTACGGGTCGCCGGCCCAGTCGTCGATGATGAGGGAGAGGTGGTGGGCGGTAATTGTGCCCGCGACCGAGGGGCCGCAAGAGAGCACGGTGGCTAGTGCGAGGGCTGTGCTGCAGTGCTCGAGGATGATGCGTAAGTTTGGGAACCGCTGGTGGAGGGAAAGCAGGGTGGGGAGGAAGGCTGGCTCGGCGTTTAGGATTGTGATTGCCGAGGCCGAGTGCGCGTTGCTGCTGGTGCTGCCGTCTGGGGTTGGGGCGGTGGTGGTGGTGTTCTTGGAGGGTGGGGGTGCGTGGGATGGTGTTGAGGGGACTTCGCCGTGCAGGTTTAGGACCATGTTTTGCTTTTCCATTTCGGCGAAGACGGGGTAGAAAGTTTCATAGTCTAGCACGCCTGAGGAAGAATTCTGGTGTGTGTGCGGTCTTAGATTAATCATGGCTTTTTCCTCATTTTCTTGGTAATTGTTTATGTCTCGTCTTTCAGGTAGAGAGATTGATGGCGTTGATAATGGGGCCAAGTTCACTTACCGTGGTGACGCCAGCTGGGTATGACTTTACGCCCGTGATGCCGGCCTTTTTGGCTTCGCGGATAACTTCAGGCGTGATGTCCTCGTGCAGGTACAGTGACATGAGATATTCGACGTTTGGCTCGATGGCCTTTAGTCGGTCGCGGTACTCGAGACATTGCTGTACTGAGGTGATGGGCGGAACGAGATTCGGCTGTGATGTGTCAGAAACCGCTGACGTTCACGTACCAATGCAGTTGATTGTTCGGTTTGCAAAGATTTTGAATGAAAAATTGAGTGCAAGAAACTAGGATGATGTTTTCGATGAGATGGAAAAAACGAGACGAGATAATAGATGTCAGAAATGACGAAAAGAAAGAAGCAACGGGTAGAGGAAGATTGTAGTCTGTAATGTGCGTGCGATGAGAAGCAACTGTTCAGACTTACCATAACATACACCGTATTCACTCCACCCCTGCGAATAGTAGGCGTGACAAGCTGCGACATCTCGCCATCGCGCAAATGCACGTGCGCGTCGAAAGCTGCTGGCAGCTCAATTTCTTGAACCTTTTTGAACTCCATTTCTTCACTCGCTGCGGGATGTCACAATCGTGTGTCGTTCTCGTTGTCGTGGTACAAGGGAAAGCAATTTTGTGAAGTTGCCCCGAAAGCGGGGGAAACGCTAGGCCGAAAGAGGTAAAACATCATCACGACGCATGTAAAAGCCTGTAGGAGCAATAAATTATCGCAATTCAATGGTATCATTCTAACTGAGTAAAAGCGACGTGGTGATCATGTGTATGCTGAACCTCGTGATTCGGGTATCCAGCATATACGACCACATTCTATTGAACGCCTGTCCTTCAAAACCAGGCACATGATAGGGTATATGAACTCCTCCTGTTATACATTCGTGACAGACGCAAATCCTCGCTCAAAAAAACAAAACCATTGGAGAAAATGAGCCATTCCTAATAACACCGATCATTGGGCCCTGTGTATGCGAAAACAGAGCAAGCCCCAGCCAATCTGCGGGATAGAAGGCGTTGGAGTGAGCTGCGCCCCTAGGTGCAGCGCCTTGGTCAACCCGGTCCTCTTAACCAGTCCAGTCCTTCTCAGTTTGCTGCAGCGGAAGATGCGACAGGCGCATTGAGCATCCCCGCCGATGCTTCATTCTCCAATGATATCTTCATCTCCAGCCACGAGTAGAAATTTGGCGAATTGCAAAATGTCTCATAAAGACCGTCTCTTGCACGATGTCGCTGGATTGGTCCATTCCCGCGAAACTTGACGCTGGTGCCATATTTGCTCACGCTGCTTAGAAAGTCTCGTACCTGGAAGCTAGCATACCTGTTGTTGCCTCCTGGTGTTACGATGCTGGACGTTGCGAGATAACGGTTGATAGGTGCGATGAACTGCGCGGTCAGCTCTGCAAAATGCCGTCGTATAATTGGTCCGAGTTCGCGTGTCTGATCACCAAGCTTGAGCAGAGTTTCGATCTGCGACACTACAGTTGGGTCCGATTTGAGAAAGCGCTTTGGTGGAGTGTGGACTTCAATGCCGCCGCCCGGGAGATCCAGAAGTGCGTTCCGGCTTGACTTGTGGTGGAGCGAGTGGTGACGACGCGTCGGTACAGGGCCGTCAAAATTCTGTAGGTACAGTATGTGCGGCCGTGCCTTGTGGCTAGCTTCGGCAGCGGCGATGATGCGCTTCAATAGAAAAGGATTGGTGATGCCGACGATAAAGGCAGTCGGGGTACCACCATCGATTCCTATACTTTTGAAGTTCGCCTGCATGGTCATGTATGGTTTGACCACGCCAGCATATGGAACCGGGCATACGAGATCGACAAGCGAGGAGACAGCCTCGCTCGCTAGCTGCGGGGATTTTGCGATAACGATAACGCTTTCGCACAATATCAACTTCTCGTAGAGCACGTACAAGTCGGTTATGCAGGGCATGTAGTGCATGATGTTGTCCCATGATCCGATGGGTTCGTACGCATAGATAGACAAAGGCGTATCGGAGATCAAAGGCGTGGGGCCGGCAAGGCCCTGGAGGGGGAAGGCCCGATGCGGCGCAATGTCCAGCGTCAACAAGCTTCCCATGAAAGGAAGGTCATGGCGTCCCAAGGAAGGCGGCATCCAGGTGTTCATTTGCGTATGTGCTGCCTCCAAGGTTGTTGGGTCGCTAAGGTGGCCTGATTCTGTCATCTTTTGTAAGATGCGATGGCTAAAGGACGTGAAGTTGTGGTGTGAAATCATGACTAGGGCTCTCTGGTTGAAACTCCTCTTCATGGTATCGTCAAACTCCTGGCGGAAGATGCAAGAGCCGTAGAAAGTGACTGCGCTGCCATGAGGAGCGTTTGGCGAGCTGAGTTGAATGTCAGGCGAATTGTTGGTGATGGCAAAGTCATAAGAAAGATCCTCGGCAGTCTCGGTGTTTTGCTGCTCGGGGAAGCTGAATGCGTCTTAGATGGGAGGCCCGTTATTTGGGAGGGATATGCTGTACCTGTTGAAACATATCGCGCTCAAGTCGGCCGTCGTAAACGGGACATCTGGCGGATATAGAATCTCGATTTCTGGACTATGGGAGGATTCAACATGATGTCCTCGACACATGGACTTGATTGCTCTACCTACCCTATGTCGACATTGAAGTTGCAGACAATGCTGTGACCGTTAGCCCTTGCCATGCGGGGGTCGGTCGCAAACTTACAAGGCCACGGCCCAGTGCTTGAAGCCCCCTGTCGCGATGGTGGACACCTTGGGCTCCCTTAATTTCTCCATCTCTTCTTCGCGTCGAGAGCGACGGTGAGGATTCAGGAACTTATTCTTAAGCTTCTCCATGGACGGCTTTGTCGCACCTGACCGGTGCAGGTGAACCCGGGGGTGAGGTGAGGCGGCGACGTATTGAGTCGGTTAGAGCAACGGAGCCTGACCAGAGACCAATAGACTAGCACGCTTAGCGGCAAGAGAGGCCGTCAGTCGTCATGATAATTGAGGCTGTGGAAACAAGCAACGCGTCGTCGTCCCAACATGATTGCATCAGGGGTCGTCGAGTGAAGGGTTGCTTTTGGCAAGGACTCGTTTATCGCGGGTTGTCGAGAGCTGGCGCAGGGATGCGGGCGCTTCTGTACGATGACGTGCCGACCCCGACTCGCGTGGCTCCGACTGCAGAGGGCGGCGCTGGCGAGGAAACACCAAGCGGCTGCAGGTGAAGGGAGCTCGCCTGCACGCACCACAACTCACGATCCCGTCGGCGCCACCCCCGCCCGAACTGCAGCATGCGATACACGGGCAGCTGCACTATGTAGACTTGTCCTGCAACAACCGCCGCCGCCGCCGCCGCCGACTCCGCAGCCATGGACATCAACATCACCAAAGCCCTCAACGACAAGCTCTACGACAAGCGCAAGAGCGGAGCGCTCGAGCTTGAGGGTCTGATTCGAGACGCGCTCGCTGCCCAGGACCACGACAGGATAGCCAAGATCGTGCACCAGCTCTGCCACGAGTATGCCTATGCTGTCCACCAGCCCCACGCCCGCAATGGCGGCCTCATAGGCCTGGCCGCCGCCTCGATAGCCTTGGGGCCTGAAGTCGCCCGCTATCTGGAGGAGATTGTGCCCCCCGTCCTTGCATGTTTCGGCGACCAAGATGCGCGTGTTAGGTACTACGCATGCGAGAGCATGTACAACATCGCAAAGGTTGCAAAGGGCGAGATACTCGTCTACTTCAACCAAGTCTTCGATGCTCTCTGCAAGGTAAGGCCACACGCACCACGCACCGCACCACGCACCAAGACAAGGCTAACATGGCCTCGACTAACCAGATGGCCGCGGATTCGGAGCTGTCTGTTAAGAACGGCGCCGAACTGCTGGACCGCCTCATAAAGGACATTGTATCCGAGTCGGCTGCTAGCTACGTCTCCGTTCTACACACCACGCCCGAGCAGCAAGACGCCGAAGACGAACCCCATCCGTACGCCTTTAGCCTCGAACGGTTCCTGCCTCTCCTCGAGGAGCGGATAAATGCCATCAACCCCTTCACCCGATCCTTCCTAGTCGCCTGGATAACGCTTTTGGATTCCATACCTGATCTCGAACTTATCGCACATCTGCCGCGCTTTCTCGGCGGCCTCTTCAAGTTCTTGAGCGACTCCAACCAGGATGTGTACACCATGACACAGGCGGCGCTGGATAGGTTCCTGAGCGAGATCAAGAAGATTGCACGTATAAAAAAGGGCATAGCGGACAGCAAGAGAAGCAACGACAGAGACGAGCGTAGGCACTCTGCCGACAGCATCCATGACGGAAGCGAAGTGACCGACATCACCCCCCTCGAGCCGCAAGACTCCATGGACGACAAAGGCGATGGCAGCGGGGAAAGCATCTCGGTTTCTGGAGATAGCGGCAAGTCTGTCAACGGGGACGGTAACTGGATACCCGGCCAAGATGTACATGTCGACCACTCCAAGATCCTCGACATACTCGTCGACTTTCTCGTCCCTCCACCTGGTAAGCTCCGAGTGAGTGTAGTGCGCGGGTGCTATTCATGCTAATTCTGATAGACTCGGAAGAGGAGCAAACCGAGATAGTACTGACAGCGCTTCGCTGGATCGACAACTTCTTCGACATTTGCCCCGAGGACATTATGCCGTTTGTTCCAAGCCTCCTGTCACATGTCCTGCCCAGGATGTCTCACGAGGTCGACACCGTTCGTAAGGCGGCAGACAAGGTCAACGCTTCGCTCATGGACTACATCCTATCGCTATCCGACGACAACCGGTCCCGCGATGGTGCTGCAAGCGGACAGATTCAGTTACCGCCTTCCCTATCTGAGCTTGGTAAAGAGCTCACTGGAACACAGCGGCGAGATTCTAATCTATCAGGCCGATTGCTCAAGGCGGTGATTCGTGACCAAGCAAACAAGGCTGAATCCCCCGACGGCAAGGGTACACGGTCCCCAACGCCCGCAGAAGAACGTGGCCCATCACCCCGCCCAATACCAGAGCTGGATTATCAAGCTGCTGTTAGCGCACTGACATTGCAGTTCTTGAATGAACACGAAGCCACGCGAGTCGCAGCTATAGCATGGTTGATAATGCTGCACAGGATGGCGCCTGGCAGAGTGAGTGCGCATGCAGCCAAGGCCGCACAAAGCTAACAGCTCTGCAGATACTCACAGTGGACGACGGAACCTTCCCCGCGCTGCTTAAGACGCTCTCTGATCCTTCAGATGCGGTCGTTACCCGTGACTTGCTCCTACTGTCCCAAATCTCCCTGCACAGCGACGACACATACTTCACTTCCTTCATGGTCAATCTGCTGAAGTTGTTCTGTACCGATCGTAGATTGCTCGAGACGCGCGGCAACCTCATCATTAGACAATTATGTCTTACCCTCAGCGCTGAGCGCATCTATCGTACCATGGCTGACTGCCTGGCCAAGGACGAAGATGTTGAATTTGCAAGCATCATGGTCCAGAACCTGAACAACAACCTCATTACTGCGCCGGAACTTGCAGACCTACGAAGACGTCTGAGAAATCTCGACAACAAGGACGGTCAATCATTTTTTGTCATTCTTTTCAAGGCCTGGTGTCATAATGCCGTGGCTACCTTTTCACTTTGCCTTCTTGCTCAAGCTTACGAACAGGCATACCATCTACTTCAAGTATTGTATGTATCCTCGTTGTCAGCCGCTAGGTGTGCTCACTAATCTTCTCAGCGCCGACCTGGAGATGACAGTCAACATGCTTATTCAAATCGACAAGCTTGTGCAGCTCCTAGAGTCCCCTGTCTTTACCTGTAAGGCCCACAGAATTCCGGTGTCGTAACGTCGCTGACGGAAATGCTGTAGATCTCCGCATGCAACTTCTCGAGCCCGAGCGCTATCCGCACTTGTATAAATGCATGTATGGGCTGCTCATGCTACTCCCCCAATCTTCTGCTTTTGCCGCACTTAAGAATCGGCTCAACAGCGTCTCGGCCATCGGTTACCTGCACATTGCGCCGCAGCGCAGCAGCTCGACGTATGTCCACCCTTCCTCCTCTCCTACCCTAAACCACTTGCGACAGAAAAGCTCAGAAGTTGGCACGAACAGCAGTAGCAGCAGCAGCGGTATTGCGTCTTCCAGTGGACCCAACGTGTCAAGTTTCGAACGTCCGGGCAGATTAAAGGCGAGGGACGGGTTGAGTGGACCGGACGCAGGTGGAACTATGAAGTGGAGCGAGTTGCTTGAACGATTCAAACAGACGCAAGAGAAGGCGAGGCGCAGTCAGAGAATGGCCAGCATGGGCGAAGAGGAGGAGGTCCAAGAGAAGATGGGACCGACGGTGCCAACACCTCCTGCGCCACCGAAAAGTGTGGCAGGGTTGAGGCCAGGAAGCCCTGCAGGTGCGATGAGGCCACCTCCTGCACCTGCGGCACCAGGCCCAGCACCGGGACACAAGCCAAGGTCTAGTCTGAGTAATTTGGGAAGGTTCGCTGGCGGGGTTGCAGGGAGGAGAAAGGATAAGAAGTAGTGGGCAGGTGGGGAAGATTACGGGAAGCGAGGGCGTCGATTTCTAATGCTTGATGAGTTCTGCTTGGGCGTGGGTGGTTACAAGCTGCATGATTGGCGTCGCTTTGGAACACTGGTAATCTTTTTTTTTGTATGGCAAGCTTTTGGCATGGGCGGCGTCAATCCACAGTAGTATTTTAGCGGTGCTTGCCCTTTCGGAACCTGATGCCGTCGCCTTCTTTCTCCTTCCACCCGGTCGCTTCGGCTCCGTCATGATGCTCACCCAAGACCCATGTTTTGACAATCTCCTTGATCTCGGGCTTCTTCTTCTCGAGCCTCTTGGCTTCCTTGACCTTTCGCACATAGCCACTGTACACTGCTACCTCGGCGACGGCTATACCGAATGCGCCTCCCATGCTCAGCCCCAGCCTCGACCCCACACTCCAGTGCCGCGCCGCGACCCATATGAAGACGGCAACGCAGACAATGGAGATGAGTATGTTGATGATCAAGATAATCTGGCGATGGACTTCCTCGTACGATAAGTCGTCTTCCTCGCTAGTCGTCCGTGTAGCGCCCCCGATACTGAATGGTTCTGGTGCGCGGGGGAAGCGCTGTGAGAAAGTTTCGCGGGTGGGCGGTGGGTGTAGCATCCGCTCGTAGGAAAGGGCTTCTTGTTCGGCGCGCAGGCGGGACATGAGGGCTTCGTATTCGCGCGTCTTGGTTGGCTTTGGCCGTGGGGGCGGGGTGTAGACGGCTGTGTTGGCGACGAGGGACGCGAGGGTTCTTGGAATGAGCTCGTCGGCATCTTGTGTAGAGTCCTGATGGGCGGGAAGCTTCTTCAGCAGTCTCGACAAGTCGATCAACTGGGTGTGCGAGATGGGATTCCCTTCTTTGGGGTCCGCAAGCGTGGGCTCGTCGGCGCCTTGTAGGCCTGCATATTCGGCGGGCGACGATTCCCGGGCTTTTGCGACAGCCCGGGCTATGCCAGGAGTCATGGCCAGGAGCACCATCTCTGAATGCTACTGTATTGTGTAGAGAAGGCGAGATGCCGTCACTCAGCCAGGCACGCGCCGTATCGTCAACGCGACAGGGATGAGCGGCGGCGAGCGGCCCTAGGGAAGCTAGCGTTCCGAACGTCATGGATATTTTGATCTTAACAAATCTAGGCGATAGCTCGCAGGCGAAGTTCAATTGTGCGCCAACTAGCCAGCCCTCCAAACCGCCCACTTTGCTCGACTGCCCCAGGACCCTGATAGAGTCCCTCAATTGCACCTGGGATCCGCCATTCCCTGGCCTAAACTCGAGCAAAATTCCTCTTCGATGACGAGCCGAACACGCCGGTTCGCGACGTCTATCGCGCGACAGCAAACTGCCTCATTCTCCTCGGCAACCCGCCGCTCGACATGTCCGCACCGTAGTGCCGCCCTCCCCCGCTCCATCCAGAGCCAGAATGCAGTCCCAAGTCTACACCACCCCTCGCGGCGGCGAGACCAGTCCTCATGGGCCGCCGCCGTGAACGTAGCGCAGCACATTCGGTCGACGCCGCCGCCAGATGCGCCGATAAAGTTGGATCCCTTCCAAACCGTAGCACGAGAAATGAAGTTTCTCACAGGAAACATACGCCAATTGCTCGGCTCGGGACACCCCACGCTGGACACTGTAGCCAAGTATTACACGCAAAGTGAAGGAAAATACGTACGGCCGATGCTAGTTTTGCTGATGAGCAGAGCCACGGCACTTACACCCCAGAGAAATGTTTCAAGAGGCGGCATGGGAATCGGCAGTCAAAGCGCCGACATGAGCATAACGAAACCGAGCATTCTCGCAGACGAGAACCCAGACACCAGTCCCATCAGCAGCATACGACACGACTCGGCCTATACCCCCGAGGACAGCGATATCCTCCCTTCGCAACGCCGGCTGGCCGAGATCACCGAACTTATCCATACGGCCAGTCTGCTCCACGACGATGTCATCGACCATTCCGTCTCCCGCCGCGCCGCCCCCAGCGCAAACATTGAATTCGGAAACAAAATGGCTGTCCTCGCCGGCGATTTCCTGCTAGGCCGAGCCTCTGTAGCACTCGCGCGGTTGCGCGACCCGGAAGTTACCGAACTGCTCGCAACTGTCATTGCAAACTTGGTCGAAGGCGAGTTCATGCAGCTCAAAAACACGGCGCGCGATGAGAAGAACCCCGTGTGGACCGAAGATACCGTGTCGTACTATTTGCAAAAGACCTATCTCAAATCCGCCTCTCTCATCTCAAAAAGTTGTCGCGCTGCTGCTATCCTTGGTGGATCAACACCAGAGGTCGTCGAGGCCGCGTATTTATATGGCAAGAACCTCGGTCTGGCTTTCCAGCTTGTAGACGATATGCTAGACTACACTGTCAGCGAGGCAGAACTCGGGAAGCCAGCAGGCGCAGACTTGGAACTCGGCCTCGCCACCGCACCACTTTTGTTCGCGTGGAAGGAAGATCAGAGTCTGGGAAAGCTGGTGGGCAGGAAGTTTTCTCACCAAGGCGATGTGCAGCAGGTATGAACTTTTCTCTTTCCGCGAAATCACCGAAAAAGAAGGAATATCAAAGAAGAAGAAGAAAAAAACAACGTCGGAGAAGTGTATGCTAACGGCAAATTTTTCCAAACTAGGCCCGCGAAATCGTATCTCAGAGCTCGGGTCTCGAGCAAACACGCGCTCTGGCCCAGGAATACGTCGACAAAGCCATTGAGGCGATTTCCTTCTTCCCCGAATCAGAGGCCAAGGACGGCTTGGTGGAAATGTGCACAAAGGTCATGAAGAGGAGGAAGTGAAGAGAATCTCCTTTCTCATGAGAACCGGGGGGGTTTTTTTTTCTCACTCTTACGTTTTCTCTCAAGTTGGGACGTATACATGTCATGCCCTTACGCTATGATCATGTGGTACCTTGGATCGATGGAGACCTGGGGCGAAGCAGAGGAAGATCATGTACGAATACATGTTGTACAAATATACGAACTGCATATCCAAGCAAATTTTTTGGGTGTTGGGAGGTATGAATGGATTCACGCGAGAGCCTTTTAAGGAGGGGGGGAGCAGGGGGATGTGAACACGCCACTTCTTTCCGTCTGTGTAGATTTGTGTAGATATATTAGTTCTTTTCGGGGATGGTGTTGTAGAAGCTTTGTCGTGCTGGACCAGCCGCTACAATCAAGCATGCGTTAGTCATGTGATGAAAGAAATGTTGAGATCATGTCTGAAGTGTCGAATATGAGATTTCGAATTCTCGCTCTAGAGTGGCTATATTTCATCTTCAAATGGTCGCACAGCTTGGCCCTTTTCTTGCAAGTGGTCCTTGACCTGCTTGACTGTGTACTCGCCTCTATGGAACTGTTCTTCGTGTTAGCAGTCGTACCCGAAGCTCAAAGATGATGTTGACTCACCATTCCAGCGCCCAGCGCAGCATCCGTCTTGGTCTGTGCAAACACGTCTTCGAAATGTCCTGGGTGCCCCGCTCCACTGCTGGCAATGACGGGAATCTTGATGGCGGCCTTGACGTCGTTGATCAGCTCAGTGTCGAAGCCACTGTTGCTTCCGTCCTTGTCTATGCAGTTGAGAAGAATCTCTCCTGCACCCATGGCTTCCACAGCCTGAACCAGTTGCCGAACGTCAAAGTCACGGCCTTCGCGTCCACCCTTGATGGTGCATTGGTACCAGCAGTAGTTCTCGCCGTTCGGGCCCGGTGTGGCAGTCTTGATGGTATGGTGGGGTGTTGCGTCGGGTGAAGAAACGTATACGCGCTTTGGGTCGACACTGATGACGACTGCTTGGTTGCCATACGCCGAGGAGATTGTTTCTATCGCAGTGTTACCTGCGAGTTTGTTACCCCGCGAATAGTACTCCTCAGCTGCTGTGACAGCGTCGGAACCTATGCTGACTTTGTCGGCACCCGATTTGAAGTACATTGTGGCAATGTCGAGGGCGGATATCTTGGTGCCATCAGTGTCGACGGTGTCGCGGATGCCTCCACCTATGGTGAGAGGTACAAAGACAGTCTCGCTTGTTCGGCGCAGGATCTCAAGCATGGGGGTATCGGCGACGGGGCAGTTGCGGAAGGAGGTAATGTTGAGGAAGGTGACTTCGTCGGCGCCTTGCTCGTAGTACTTCTTGGCCATCTCGACAGGCTTCCCCAGGTTCCGCACGTCGTTTCCAGCGCCTTCTTTCTCCCTGACGTCGTATTGGTCGCCCTTTGTTACGACGAGATCGCCCTGGTCGTTGGTCCTTACGTCGAGACAGGCGATGACTCTTCGTGTTAGGCCTTCCTTGGTGTCAACAGCTGATGGCTTCTCAGGAAGCTTCTGCATCTTTTTGCCCTCGAGGAACGCCTTGAGAACGCGCAGTCCTGCGGCACCACTCTTTTCGGGGTGGAACTGAGTGGCGAAGACGTTGTCCTTGGCTACTGCACCAATGAACTCTTCGTCGCCATACCGCGCGGTCGCAACTGTCCATCCATGCTTCTCTAATTTGCCGGGTTCGTACAGAGCAGCGTATGAGTGAACATAGTAGTACTTGGAGGTAGGTCGCAGTCCGTATAGCGATTGGTCTGCGACGTCGCCGGTGTGCGACGTGTTGGCGCTGTTCCATCCAATGTGCGGAACACTCTTGTCCGTGGCCTGGAATTTGCGCAGTTGGCCTGGGATCACGCCCAGTCCTTTTACTTGCGCGTCTTCTTCCGAACCTTCAAATAGTGCCTGTATGCCGACGCATATTCCCATAAACGGCTTTCCGGCCTTGATATGTTCGCGGATCGGCTCACTGTAACCGGCCTTCTCCAGCTGAGAGAGACAGTGGCCAAAATGGCCGACGCCGGGGATGATGAGTTTCTACGTGCGATACTATATCAGCACTTGTCAATTGGTGTGCGCTTGTTGGTGAGAGGGTCGCGGTACCTCTGCGGCGGGAACATCGGCGGGCGTCCTGACCCATTCTACTGTGTACCCGACTTTCTCAATGGCATTGACGAGAGACCGGACGTTGCCAGCGACATAATCGAGCAAGTGCACAGTCGGCATAGTGAAATAATAGGTCGGAGGAGCAGAGGGGAATGTTTGACTCTTGACTCTTTACTCTTGACTCTGAGGCGGTCGAGGAAATTTGGATGCACCCCGCCGTCATTGGAGGGGCAGCAAGAGGCGCGCTAGCAGCTAGTGCCCGCAGAATCCCTGTCCGACAAATGTTCGCATCTTCGGCCTCAGCGCAGCATTTTCCGAGAGACGCCATTCAGCGCGCGACGCCCGACAACCCTCTCCCCACCACGTCACGCCCGCAAACATGGTGCGCAAACTCAAGTATCATGAGCAGAAGCTGCTGAAGAAGGTTTGTGCCCCCCCTGCGCGCTCGTCGGTCACGCGACAGCAAGCAGTCAAAATGCTAACAGCGCCTCTAGGTCGACTTCAACACATACAAAAGCGACAATGAGTAAGTATAATCCATCGCGATGAGAGAGCGCCCGCTCTAACTCTGCACAGCCACAGAGAAGCCGCGGTAATGCGCCGCTACGCCATCCAAGGGCGCGACGACTACCGAAAGTACAACCAGCTCGCTGGATCATTGCGACAGCTCGCCCACAAGATTGCCGCCCTCGATCCATCCGATCCCTTCAGGAGGAAGCAGGAAGACGTGATGCTGGAGAAACTATGGGACATGGGCATACTTGGAACCGGCGGTGGTGGCAAGGGAAAGCTGTCCGACATTGAGCACAAGGTCACCGTATCTGCATTTGCACGCAGGCGGCTGCCAGTCGTCATGACACGGTTGCGCATGTCCGATCACATCCAAGCCGCCACTACCCTCATCGAGCAAGGCCACGTCCGAGTGGGAACAGACGTCATCACCGACCCCGCCTACCTCGTCACCAGGAACATGGAGGACTTTGTCACGTGGGTTGACTCGTCCAAGATCAAGCGGAACATCATGAAGTACCGCGACAAGCTCGACGATTTCGAACTCGAAGCCTTGTAAAAAAAAGTTACATCAGTCATTTATCGCCCGGCGTTTAGGTCACTAGAGCATTTCAAGGCGTCATCTGCGATATCCGGCTATAAGAATGAATGGAACCTTGAATTGTCATGCAAGCTACAATCCAGCCGAATCTACCCCACAACATCAAATCCTTTCCACCCCTTCATGGTCTCCCTGCAATGCTTCTCATAGCTATTAATCCCCAGAATGTACGTCTGATTATCCGCCTTCTTCCCCGGTATGTTGGACGTATTCCACCAAGAATTTGTAAAAGGAAGCAGCGTATGCTTGATCATAGCGTCCATGCCTGCCTTCCACTCCTCTTCCGCCTGCCTTGTCGGCTCAATGACGGTTCTGCCTTGACTGACCAAGGTCTTGATCGTATCGCAAACGAAATCGCATTGGCACTCGATGATAGTCGGGCCGTTGGATAGCGTAGTAGGCGATTGGGGCGAGTAAACCATGAACGCGTTCGGAAACCCATGCATCGTCACGCCCAAGTACGTACGCACGCCATTACTCCAGACGTCCTTGATATCCACGCCATCCTTCGACTTGAGCCCCATGCTCGTCAGCGAGCCTGTGAAAGAATCAAACCCTGTCGCGCAAACCACATAATCAAACTCTCTATCCCGCTCTTCGTTTCCAAGCTGCAATCCCCGCTCCGTGAAAAACTCAATAGGATGGGCATTCAAATCCACAATCTCCACATTGTCCTGATTGAGCACGTCGTAATAATCATGTTCAAGCGGAGTCCGCTTCGTGTTGAAGTAATACGGCATCTTGTCCGGCGCCATGATTGCCGCTTTCGCGCCATCCGTAAGCCGCTGCCGGACCTTGTTTTTCCAAAAGTCATAGACGATTTGGTTCGCCTCGGGGTCCAGGACGAGATTGTTGTAATTGCAGAGGACAAATTGGAATCCGCCGGCCTCCCAATTCCTTTCAAACAATGCTTCGCGTTCCTCGGCCGACACGTCTTGCACGCCTACATCCGGCTGTGAGACGGGGAAGCCGACTGCGGAATCGCGTGCCGCAGCGAAGAGAGCGGGATAGTATGCGCGCCCGCCTTTCTGCTCTGCTTCCGTCAACGTGCGCTGGCCAATAGGGAGACAGTAAGATGGTCGGCGCACGAGCACAGTTAGCTTGGCTGCTTGTTTCCCGAGCTCTTGGACAATTTGAATCGATGTCGCGCCAGCACCTACTACAGCAACTTTTTCCCCTTTGACACTTGTGTCTTCTGGCCAGTCGCCCGAGTGCCGTATCACGCCTTTGTACGTCTCTTTACCTGGCCACAGTGGTACGTGCGTTTTGTGCAAGAGTCCCGTTGCTAGAATCAGCCATCGGCCGCTTGCTGTTGCGCCACTTGAAGTCTGGATGGTCCATTTAGCGGCGGCTTTGTCCCATGTACAGCCTGTGACTTTGCTGTTGAAGGATGTATCTTTTCGTAGCCCCAGGGTCTGATCGATGTGTGCCATGTAACGGCGTAGTTCATTGTGGTCTGGGAAGCGCTGCGAGAAGGTCCACGTATTGTATACTTCGGGTATGTTGAGTTGGTAAAAGGGCATTTCGCTGTCGACCCGGGCGCCTGGGTACCGGTTCCAGTACCACACCCCGCCGAAATCAGCACCTGGATTCGTCATAAGCCTTGGGCCTCGTTTCAATCATACCGGTTCAGGGAAGATGGCGAAGACATACCTGATTCGAAAATATGGGCTTTGAACCCATATTTACGCAGGCGGTGCAGTGCACTAATGCCAGAGAAACCGGCACCGATGATGAGCACGTCATACTCCTGCTGTGTTTTGGCACTGTTCCCGTTGGATGTGGTACCGTTTGTGCTCACACTGGGAGAGCCGGGGATAGGTGCCATAGTTGCTTGTGGCTTCGATACTTGGTACCGAAAAGAAAGATACAGAGGGAGTGAAATCGAGATGGGGATTACTCAAATGTACCAGTGATGAGGTTTATAAAAAGGGAAAAGGCCGCTGGAAAGGTCCACGCAAGCGCCTCACCCGAGACCTGGGATCCTCTACCTTGGACATGATGATTACAATCGAGCTACTCATAATGCCTCACATAGTAAACTCAACTGAGTCAAAAACGTGACTCACCTACCCCAGATGGCAAGCATGATTATTCAAATACTGTTCCATCTTGAATCGCTCACTCCGCCTCCACGGACCCTCGGGAGGCGTTTCGTCCGAAACTGGACAGCGGAGTGTCAGGCTTTGAGTGTTGGACCTTGGGACTTCCTTCTACCAAGTGGTCGCTCTCGATCATTCATGTTACGGAAGCGACTCGGACTAAACGAAAACTGTTGAAACCTGGCGATGGGGCTTTTGCATACAGTGGATACGAAAATGTGTTTACATTAGTTTGACCGAGGGTGCTCGACTGCGGCTAGACCATGCAGACAGGTGGGACGTAGCCTCTTCAATGCACCTCTCAATGGCGAGTTCAAACAAGATGGTCGTACGGTAGTCTTTGCCGCAGGCGCTGGCAATTCACAGGATATGATCTTCTCGCCCGCCCTCTACTTTTGGAATTGCCATTGAATTGTACCTGGATGAATCCTATTTATTTGTGCACTCTAGGTGTCGATAAACCGCATTGATAGAATTTGTTCTTTCTAATAGTGAGACCCTCTACTCTTGTGTTGGATGCGCACAGTTAGAAGTAATATGCAGTTGGGACAGAGAAGCTTACCCTATTTTCAATGCATCAGGTAAGGACGTGGATCTACCAAAATGCGGGGTATGCCGCAACCTTTGCCGGGAGATAACCGATATTTCCTCCGAATCATTGGCGTTTCCACTTCAGGATTTGATCTAGTCAGCATACGAATGATTTGGAAACACAAGGTTGAGGGAGCTAGAAGGATTACGGCCGAACCCGCGTTGCGGACTGGCGACAACTCCCACCTCCGAGGTCATCTCGGGTTCTATTCAACAACTAGATGGACAACGCATCACCTGCTTCTGCCACCTTCCGGCCCCGCAACCTCTTCCAGTCATGTTCCTGAATCGCGACCGTCTTGTTAGTGTACTTTCTCTTGTCGACACTCGGGATAAAGAAGGCTGCCACGACACCGAACAGCCCGAATGCCAGTGCAACTAGGTACGAAAGATGCGCGCCTTCAAGATATGCTTGTCTGTTGCCCAGACTGGCTGCAGTCTGTATGGCAGGCGTGATGCCTGGAATTGCTGCATAAGCAGCAGCAGTGTTTGCTCTCGCGGCGGCAATGAGCTGGGTGATGACCGAGGAAGAGAGATCGAAGGGAGCGAGGTTTGATCGAACACGCTCAGGCAATGAATCTCCGTATTTGTTGTTGGTCACGTTTCCAAAAATGGCGGTAGCGACTGCCCCGGCAAGGAGACGGGAAGTACCCGCCAGACCAGCCGCGGTACCGATGTCTTCTTGATACACGATACCGAAACCAACCAGAACCATGCCATTGAGGAGATTGACCGATGTGCATGCCGATATGATGACGGTCAAAACGATGGATTTTGCGGGGTTGTCCATCGTGGACGTGGACATGGCGCCAACACAAGCAGTTTGCAAAGCGACGGCGAACATGATGACCCAGCGTTGGTGACCGGTATACTTGCTGAAGGTTACGATGATACCACCAATGATGGTACCGAGCGGAAGAACTTCGGCGTATAAGCCCTTGGAGATCTCATCGCCAGCGTAAATGAGCTGCGATAGACGTGGCCACAGGGTTGCGTTCGAATAGTATTGCATGCCTCCGATTGCCATGACCAGCATTGGAACGGTAAAGTGCCGCAAAGCCCTGAAGAGACGAGGCGGAAAGAGTGGCCCCGTCAGAGCGTAGTGAGCCTCGTAGAATCCGAGTCCGATCAGCGTCAAAAGTCCAATAATGATGGGAGCGAGCACTGTCGCAGAGACCCAGGGAGCCATGGAACCGCCCCAACTCACACCAACGATGAAAAGTGTACATCCAGCAAGAAACAAGAACAAGCCCAACCAATCAAACTCCCTGAGCAGTTGACCAGCAGACTTCCCATGCTCTTTCTTTTTCTCCTTCCAAGACGGCGGATTGTAGAAGAAGACCAACAAAGCAAGATTGATGGCCTGAAAAGCGATCATAACGTAGTAACAAATACGCCAATTCCCCGTCTCCTTGATGATAACCCAACTAACCAACGGCATAATCTGCGCCACAATGGACGCAGCATCGAAAAGTCCAATTGTGACATGCCGATACTTGCTCGGCACAATCTCCTGTACAGCACCAAACGCCATCTCCAGGAACCCAGAGCCGCAGCCAAACAGCGCGCCCCCAGCAATCATCTGATTGATACTCTGGCCCGTGGCGCTAATGATACTGCCGATGATGAGGATGATCGCGCCAGCGATGAAGAAATACCGGCGACCGAATATATCGGATAGCCGACCGCCTACGGTGACGAACATGGCGCCCCCGAGATTCCACGATATCGTTATCCAGGTGTAGCGTGGGTCGGGCCCAAGGTCTGCGTTGATATATGTGAGGATTGCTGGCGGGATGAGGAGTGTGAAGAGGTAGGCGTTGTAGCACATGGCCATTGATACCGCGGCCATCAGTGTGCGGGCTGGGGGGGTTGTATCTTGGTTAGTTTATCGATGGGTACGCATGTTCGTGGGTGACTCTTACATGTTAAGCCTACGTCTTCACCTGTTGTCTGCAAGTGTCTGACGATGTCCTCATTGGCATCACTTTGTTCGGAGTTCGCATCTCGTTTGGTATCGTTTGTGCTCTCATGATTGTTGAAAGTTTCGATGTGTGTTGTTGATGGCTTTTCTGCTTGTTGTCGCCCTGCCATGATAGATGGACAGTGACAATGAGGAACAAATTCAAGGGGGGGGGGGGGGGGGGCAATCAAAGAAAGAACAACAGACTCTTGATGCTACTGGGGAGGACTAGTACCAAGAAAAGCAAAGATCAGTACCCTTCTAAATACTTTCTTCGCCCCAAAGTTCTGTTCGTCATCCTTGCTAATCCTACCCCAGGAAAATGCACGTTAACTCCACCTTGCCCAACAGGTGGGGACATCACTACTGCAGCTCGCAACGTCAAACCCGGGTAGCCTGTCGGGATACTCTACCGGTGCACTTATGGACGCGACCACTAACCGGGTCAGGCAAGGCCAATGGGTGATATGACATCTTTCCAAAATTGCTATTGGTTCGTAGATTAGAGATCGGAAAAGGTTAGCCAAGCGGCCAGGTTTGTGTGAATCGAGGGGCTATCGTTGTCCTGCACTAGAAGAACCACCGGTTGTAGGCCAGCGAGAAAAAAAAATAAGTAGACGTTTAGGAGATAGTAGGATGACTGCAGTAGAAGCTTGACAGGTAGGTAATACATCATGGAGAGCGTAACACATGTACGAATTAAAATAAACAGACGAAGCTGACGGGGGACATTAAGAAGTTGACTAAGAAACATTGCGCCATCAATCAAACCTAATACTCAAGTCGCATCCCACGCATCGGTTATCTGTAGATCCCCCAACTCGCATTGACATCTTCGGTACCCCGCCTGTGATCGCCGACATGGTTGCCAGATTTCATTTTCAATCTTTCTTTTCGCTTGCCATTGCGCCGATTTCGACATCAGTCCTGGCCCAGTAATGACTGAGATCGCCAACAGGCGGGCAAACAGACCATCGCATTTCCGCCGCCATGATCACGAAAAGCATATACCAGCCGAGCAAACCTACTACGAAAAGAAGAGCGCCGCCAGCCTGTTCACTGTCAGCACCAAAAGCAAGCCGAGAAGACTTTTACCCACCTTTTGTAGCCTCAATGCTCTTTCAAAATGCCCGTCACTTAACGCCCAATAGGCTCCACTCAGTACCCAAACCCCCACCGTCACAAACCCAAAGATACCCGCAAATACTATGTTGATTCTCAACGTGAACAGCCAGAACGTCAACAATGCGAAACCCCAAACCAGCAAATACAATGCTATGGCTGCATTCATCTCTTTGCTCACTGCGCCTTCTGCTGCGTCGCCGGTGCTTGAGTAGGAAGCTGCGAGACCAAGCGTGGGAAGTTGAAGCATTCCAAAGGAGAGCCTATCGAGGCAAAGATTTTTAGTCAGCATGTGTCTGAAATGCATCCTAGACATAAGAGACGTACCAGAAGACGCTGAACAGCCCACAAACCATCATTGTGAAGAATTGGTTCGCGATCCAGAGGAATATCGTGCTCAAGACGAGTAAAACGGGACCAGTGAAGAAGAAGATACCACTAGACCATGTCAGACTCTAGACTGGGATGCGAGGCCGGCCCAAATGTGTTGCTTACACGACGGCTTGGAGGCCGTTGGCGCCACCCCAGCCCATGAGAATCATGGAGAAGGTGAAGGTTGAGATTAAGAAACTAATCACAAATCAGCATACTCAAGCTGAGCTTGCAGATGGGAATGATACCCCAAGAAACCAAGAGGAGTCGCGTTGGCATATTGGCCAGCACGCTCGTTCGCGTGCGGCGTCTTCGGGGCTAAGTAGAGTTTCTCGAATAGCTCTGGGCTGAGAGAGATGTTGGTAGTTGCATGAGTGAGTCGTGGCTCCTTGTCAATACGATTTGAGTCGATGCTGTTCGCGGTAGCCATTGGATGCGTGGAGTTATTCGTCGTCGCCATTTTTGCTACGATAGTGAAGGAGTGTCTGAAACGCACAATGTTAACCCCGGGCGACAAGGGTTTATCAGTGCAGGATACTAGGCGCTCCCCATTGCGCGGCCCCTCTTGTTCTGCCGCAGGTACATGGGTTGTGTGGGGTGCATGTGCGCGTCCGCCCAAAGCCTTTCACTACATCACAAGAGTCTTGATGATGCGCGGGCTCGGACTTCAGAGTCTTGGGCATCAGGCTGCTATTCGTCTAGTATCGCCATTCGGACTCAGCAGTCCTGTGTAATTGGCTGGATATTTGACTTGAAGCGCCCCAAAAGTAATCACTACGAAGAAAGCTTTGGAGACTATCGTGAACTGTCAGCATCTCGTAAACGCGATAGCGGAGAGCGGGCTTCCCCGCTCGACTCTCTTGTCCTGGGCTGCCGGTAATTTCGAAGCTCTACTTAATTGGTCAGCGTTGGGTAGCCTCCTCTGCCCCATCTCTTGGCTTGGGTCAGCATTTCTTAAAGGACCGTGAGACGGCCGGTGGCTGTTTTTAGCGGCTTCATGAGGCACAGATCGAGATTTGAAGTGCGAAACATGAGATTGTATATATGTACCGTGAAGTCAGGGAGGTATAGGTACAACAAACGAGTATATGATCCAATGTGAGGCAGTAAGTTGAAAGTCAACAAAATCGTTGCCTATCAGAAGAAAAATGAAGTGCAGGATTGCAAAGGAGTGTAAAAATGAAAATCAACGACTCGTAAGAAAAGGGGAGGTCCCCCACACATCAACAAAAGCGGTACCCGTTTACCGCTTACTCAAGCTTCAATCCAGCTTCACTACAGACCCATCCTTAATGAGAGGAGGCCATCGCTTCTTGAGACCAGAATCATCCTGTGGCCAGACATCGGTATCTCCGGCCTTGTAAGCAGCCCAGTTATTGCAGTTTTTGTACCATTCAGAGTCAGTGGCAGGGAGTGCAATCTGTTGCTTCCGCTCGAGGAACTGAACACTTAGACCCATCCCTACGTGGAAAGCCTACGAAGCGTTAGTGAGAGAATGTTCTATGAGTAAGGTAGGCTTACAATGTGGCAGTGCATTAGCCAAGCGCCTGGGTTGTCGGTAGGGTAGGCAATAACAAGCCAACCGTTACCTTTGAGTTGGCTGACATCGCGACGAGGCGGATTTGTGAACCGCAGCTGGCTGAAGTGGGTGGCTGCATTGAATTGACCATCGCCTGCGCCCAGAATGTAACTGTCATGTCCATGAAGATGGATAGGATGAGCTATGGGTGGGGCTCCAACCGCCTGTTGTATCACCCAATAGGTCCAGGTGGACGCGGAAGTCGCGGGAACCTCAACAACATTGTACGATTGAGGGAAATTGTTGTTGTTCTCCGCAACGTACTTGATTGTGGGATTTCCAGGGTCGATGATCATCGAAGTACCATTGATCGTCCACAGCACCGTGTTGCCGTTGGCAGCGACCGGTCCGAAAGCAACCGGAAGATTCTTTGCCTGGGCGGCGAAAGTGCTGCTGGGCACATTCTTTACGATCTTGGGGGTAGTGACCGGGTCCAAGCACGCCGTAAATGGAACAGTAGGGGCCGTTGATGTAGGGTCCGCCACAGTCTGGCCTTGGTAAGTGAAAATGGCGCGCCCCTCCCGAGCATTACGTGATTGACAGAGTCCGTCAGCGGTAGCGCGGAACCAGTAATTTCCTGCTGTCTGGTTTGCGGTGATAACGACATCGTAGCGCTGGCCAATGCCAATCTGGAGATGAGTGGTGCTGTAGGGACTGATAGGCACAAAGTCTGTCGCGATGACCTGGAATGGATGGCCATCCAGATTGACCATCATGTTTGTATCAACAGCCGTGTTGACAAGTCGTAGCCGATAGCTTTTGCCAGCTTGAATGGTTACCCTGTTCCATGCGCCACCTCCGGCTGCATTCTTAGCTGTTCCGTTGATCAAGATGTTGTCCCCTACTGGTGGTCCTAATCCCGCTTGTCCATTCTGGAAGGCAATGGAAGCCGCCTGGAATGCTGTACTATAATACCAGTCCGTTATTGGCATTACTCCAAGGTCCTCATCATAATTTGCCGTAGCTGGCCCATTCACAATTACGGTGCCGACAACTCCGTCTCCATATTGATGCGAGAAGTGCGAGTGATACCAGGTGGTTCCATACTCAGTAGCTTGGAACTGGTATGTCTTGAAGTCGCCTGGTGCTAGGGCACATTCGGTGATGCCATTAACACCGTCTTGGATGTTTTTGTTCAGCATTCGGAATCCATGCCAATGAATCGACGTTCCGTTGGACTGGAGATTGTTTCGAACTGTAACTCTGATCGTGTCCCCCCAGTTTGCTACAATTGTAGGTCCTATGAATCTCCCATTGATCAACAGACAGACCCTTGAGCCAGCGCCATCGGGATTGCAAGTAGTGTTCTCCAGGCGTAAGTTGTATGAGCGGATGACGCCAGTGTTAGGCCAGGTAGTGTACATGTCTGTGGACGAGGTGAACCCCTGAGCCCAACAATGTCTCGTCTTTGGAGTATGGCCGACATTGATGCAGCTAGCCGGGGACTGGCGTTCCTCGAGCGCATCACGCTTTGCTGTGAAGGGGGCAAACTTGGGAAGCTCCAAGGGAAGAACCGCTGCATTGACAAGAGATTTGGAGATCCCAAAGAGGACAGCTCCAAAGATCAAGAGTGGCTTCATCCTAGTTCGCTGCAAGGGAAAGTGACGAATGTCAATCTGTAGAGACCGAAAGAAGAGGAAGAAGACAGAGGAATGCTGCTAGTTCATCGCACCGCAACTGCTGCTGTGATGTGATCAAGCAGCCCACCATCGGTTTCTTATACTCAATTACCTACCAACCCACATTCCCTCTTGAGTTGTAAGATGGTGATTCTCCAAACACTAGACAAGCCCCGTCTGAATTGGGCAACGCCTGACGTACCCACGGGCGTAACTCGACTCCATCTCTTTCCGCAGTCCGTCAGTATACGATAATAGAGATTTGATATCCGGATATCGTATTAGGTGTCAGACTACGGGAGTGTTCTGCCTCAGTGACAATGATCACAACCGGCTGAGCATGGACCTTGCAGGTGACCTCCCAAACCTGCCTGGACACAGTCAGCAGATACAATAACCGTAAGATTCAATGCCCTCCGCCACGTCGTATCGGCCTCTCAGAATATGTTATCGAGCTGCAAGCCATAGTGGTCAAGTCCGAAAGCAATGCTTTTCGCGAGCCCACAAGTTCCAGGGTCCGAAAAAAAGGCGTTTTATGCAGACGTGGCTTACGCCTAGCCAGCCACCCTGATTTCGTAATTTGTATTCAACAGCTAGCAAAACTTATGATAATAGTCGTGCGTGCAATACAGGCACACGAGATGCGCCTAGATGCAGCGAAGTCCGGAGGAAACGCACAGGCGCTGAGCACACAGAGAGACAGCAGAAAAAGTCGAGCATCAGCTTGGTGCCTTGAACTGGGTAGTTGCGCATATCCATTCGTCATGTATATCGCTGTTCGGAGGCTCAGCTGATTGCATGAGATCTTCAAGGTCGACGATGGATCACCCACAAACCCAATCGAAGAGTCACACTTTCGTCGCAAAAGGTGCAAAGGACTTGAAGTAAACGTTTCATCTCGGGTGTTGACATTGGTATTATAAGACGTCGGAACTTCGCCACATGGATGCACAATTGGTTTCCTTCGGCTCTTGCAAATTGCCATAACATAATGAGAGATGAGGAACTGCTCAAGCGGTATATGATCAGGAACCTTGTTCGCTATGTGCCCATTCTGCCATCGTTTGGCTCGAAACCCGGCGTTGGCAATTCGTAGCCATTCTCTGAAAACCCTGGGGCCACAGTCGTTCCGGCAAGTGTCCAATTGCCGAGACTAGTGGCTCTTTGCCATCTCCCTTCCTCTATGATGACTTGTGGGGTTTGGTTTCTCAAGATGTCGTTTCCAAGGATTTTGTGTTGAGTCGCCGTTCCATTATTCCATGAAAGATCAAGCGTCAACGGAGCGCCAGCATAGTAGTGCCAGATTTCAACAGAGTTAACAACCCGATGCCAGTACGACGCGCCAGCTTCGCCCTCCAAAAGATAGTAGATGGCTGTAGAATATGACCGATTATTGACGGTTCCGGTATCTTCGAAAGTTTGGCAATAATACCCTTTCTCTGGGTTTGGCTCCAGATTGAGCTCAGCGATGACGTCTTGTGCGCTGAGACTGTCATGATGCGAAACAACTCGTCGACAAAGCGATATTGCGAAACAAATGGCAGCGCACTTCTTCATCTTCTTTGGCAATATTCTTGGCTGCTTGTAGGTCCGAGAGAGGCTCCGAAGGCTCCTCATGGCAGCAGGGCGCTGCCGTCTCACTTTTGAACCGGCGGCACTTGCCAACATCATCGCGTCATTCGTCCCCGCCGATCAATCACCTAACACTAATCACCACTTATATTCTTCGAAAGCACAAATGTATCACTATACAAATGACAGGTTATTCCATAAGGAATACATTTCGTCTGTGTGCAGCGGATGTTGAGAGCGCGGCACGATAATTCGACATGCGCATCAACGGCTTCGCCTTTATCGCAGTCTTATCGGTAAGGAGAGCAAGATGCCCTAGGGATTGCCGTTACCTTCCGTAGCCTTACTTTGCTATGATCCGATAGTGGGGAGTCTTATCATGGACCTGGAAATCGATGTCACGTCCCAGAGACGTTATAATAACAGCCTCTCTCTCGCCCGAGTCTGTTGTCACGAACAACCTCACGATCCATTCCGGACAAATCTGCGCCTTGACCATCAGCCTGATTATTTGTCCACGCTGCACCATTGTAGCTATGCTCGCCCACCTCGGACTGACATGTGCGCTGGCCATCCTGATGTTGCTGTCATTTGTAAACTCGGCCGAGCAGCCAGCACGGGAATTGTTCGTGGACGCTGATCTCTTCGATGCGGTTGAGTAAGTGCTTATGCCAGAATAGACTAGCTCTCAGCTAACGTCCTGTCAGCGATACCGCAGCGCTACTTCTGGCATGCACATTGCCAAACACCAATCTCCTCGCTGTTAACATCAACGTCAATTCGACATACTCGGCGCTTGCTGCATCTGCCATAGTCAACCACTACGGTTACCCCTCCGTTCCCATCGGTCTTCCAAGACCCTACATGAATATAACATCTTCTGAACCGTTCGGAAATGAGTACGCGAGTAGGGTAGCCGCTGAGTGGTCGGGTGGCTCTGTGCCTTGGTTTGAAGTCAACAAAACCTGGGATCCTGTGGAGCTGTATCGCAAAACACTAGCGGAAGCAAAAAACAGCAGCGTAACCATTGTCTCAATTGGCTTCATGGGATCCATATCTGGTCTCCTCAATACGACGGCGGACATGTACTCTTCCCTAGACGGATATGGCCTTGCAAGAGCGAAGGTGAAGGAGCTAGTCGTAATGGGTGGCGGGTACCTACCACAGCCATCTCTTGATGAAGAGTACAATTTCTCGCGACAAGAAGCGCCGCATGTTGTCAACACATGGCCAGACGAGGTACCAATGACTTTTCTTGGCTCCGAAGTAGGCGTGCAAGCGCTGACCGGGGCACGTCTCACCGTGTGCGGACCCCCCGATGACCCAGTTAAGACGGCTTTTCAGTGGTGGGGCGGGTACAACATCTCGCAATACTCGTGGGACCATTTGACCATGGCGTATGCTGGCCGAGGTCTGGGCAATTGGTTCGAGTATGGGAACGCTAATGGGTACAACTATCTATACCCTAACGGCACGAACATCTGGGTGGAGGATGAACGCAAGACTAGCCAGCATTATCTAAGGCTCAAGGCCTCGAACATAACCGTGGCGAAAGAGCTTGACAACTTGCTACTGCGGGGCTCATGGACGCATGCCCAAGTGGACTGAAGCCTCGCACTAACAACTGGAGTGTTTTCTTGGTCTCCGGGTACCCTCAAGCTTTCTAGGCTGCTCGATGGCTAGTGCGACCTTCTGAATGACTTCGCTCCTAAAGCTGGCAGCAGCAATTCAGAAGAAACCGCCTGATCATGCTTATGATTGTCCGATACTTCATTTTTCCAGTCTCACCGACATTTGCTTTGTAAAATCCTGATCCCTTGTCAAGATGCAAGTCGCTGACGGTCGCACAAAGGTTTAAGTCCGACCAAAAAACTGCACACCTTGTTAACCCCAGTTTGCTAATCCACTAATCCTTTCTCCACAACTCGCGACCAGATCTGGGGCTCAGCGCGCGAGCGGCATATCTCAGGGATTGGCACAGACTATCATTGGGGGGTCGAAAGCGGATCTCCATGCCGAATCTCTATAACGCGGAATGCCTCTTTTGGTAAAGATGCACACTGCCAAGTACTGATTCCGCTTGACGCCAAGTACCCTATGTGGCGTCGTCAGCGTTCGTCGCAACATCGTCCCTTCGATAGTTTGCCGACGAAAATGCTATTGGTCGGAGGTACCAAACAGCCATGAGACAGCCCTCAGGCAGACTTCACGTGCCTTCTTGGCGGTGATAGACCCGCTACTCCCCTCCGCCGCCAAGTACAGCCTTTGCTTCCGCCGAGAAGAAAGACAAGCACAAGGACCCACTATGACATAGTCCCAGAAACGGCTGCTTCGTCAAAGCACAGCTTCATGTCTTGGTACGGCCGCCCCGTTGCCTGATTCCCATGTATGGTTACATGCGCCAACATGTTGGATGGTGTGGAGTGACCATGGGGAACCACCCACCGGTGCAGAAAGTGGCCCGCTCTTTCATGTAGAGAAAAGCGGGTATGAGCTGTGCCAGAGATTCCTATATAACAGGAGCTTTCATGGGTTGTTTGAGTTTGTCGCGTGGTCCTCGTCTCATCCACTTTGTGTTCTGCGATCTCCCTCGGATTGGGGGTCCTTATTTAGACGCGAAACTCGTACCCAGCCATCACCATGTCTCGCCGCAAGCCCGACATCGAGGCTACCGAGCCTAATCTATCCTCTTCGGGTAGCAGCAAGTCCGACCTGGGTGTCACACAGCATCATGAGCATACCGACGGTCAGCCTCGCCAGGCTTCTGTTGCTGCGAAGCTTCGCAACCCCCTAGCAGGCTTCAGCGAGGAACAAGTTCTGGCCGATGTTGATGCGTGGTGTGTGGACAAGGGTCTGCAAGAACACCAGGAATGGTTCCGCAAAGGCGCACTGATTGCCAGAGTGGGCCAACGGGACGACGGTTTCGAGTACGTACATCAACTGTCCGAAGAAGAAAAGGATCTCCTACGGCATGAGATCACACATCGGTGGTCTCAACCATTCATGTTGTACTTCTTGGTCGTACTTTGCGCCGGATCAGCTATTGTGCAAGGTATGGATCAGACAGCTGTCAACGGTGCTCAGGTAAGACTTCCTTGTATTTCATTTTCACGACTTCTCATGGCTAACATCTCGTAGGAATTCTACTTCAAGGAATTCGAGATTGGCGAAGATCAGGTCTGGCTTCGTGGCCTCTTGAACGGTGCACCGTATCTCTGCTCTTGCCTGATCGGTTGCTGGTCTAACGCACCCCTCAACAAATTTTTCGGTCGCCGCGGTACTATCTTCATCTCATGTATCATTTCTTTCATCACCGGTATCTGGATGGCTGCCTGCGAAAGCTGTAAGTGACATAGTCTTAGGTACTTTGAGGTGAGATGCTCACTATTAGCAGGGCCAAACCTTCTTGTCGCTCGGTTCATGCTGGGATTTGCTGTTGGCGCAAAATCATCTACTACACCTGTCTATGCGGCGGAATCAGCGCCGAAGACTATTCGCGGCGCGTTGACGATGATGTGGCAGGTGAGTTCCATGACAGCACTAAGATATGAACGTGACTAACATTCCTCTGATTAGATGTGGACTGCATTCGGCATTATGCTGGGTTTCATCGTATCGGTCGCATTCCAAAACGTTACTATCATCGGGGGTGAAAACTCACCGTGGAGGTGGATGTTGGCTAGTACCTCTATACCTCCCATGATTGTTTGCATTCAAGTCTACTTTTGCCCGGAGTCCCCACGCTGGTGAGTACATGCCTAGCACTGGCGCTTTTTCGCAAGCTAATCATATCAAAAGGTACATGGAGAAAGGGAAATTTGACAGAGCCTTCCACTCCCTTTGCCGCCTCCGCAAACACAAAATGCAAGCCGCTCGCGACATGTACTATGCATACAAGCTTCTCGAGATTGAGAATGCTGAACGTGAGGGCCGCAATCCGTTGAAGGAGTTTTTCATCGTTCGCCGCAATCGCCGGGCTGCACAAAGCGCATTCTTCGTCATGTTCATGCAACAATTCTGTGGCGTAAATGTAGGTATCGCACTATCTGTTTCCAAACCGCGCTAACAGACTTTCCAGGTCATTGCCTATTACAGTACATCAATCTTCAGGTCCGCCGGATTCAGTCAGTCCGAAGCGCTGCTCACATCCATGGGTACCGGCATCACGAACTTTCTATTTGCTATCCCTGCCATCTACACCATCGATACTTTTGGCCGCCGAAACTTGCTACTCACAACTTTCCCGCTTATGGGCCTCTGCCTCCTCTGGTGTGGTCTGTCTTTCTACCTTCCCGAGAACCCGGATGGCACGCCTTCCCAAGCCCGCCTCGGATCAATCGCTGCTGCCATTTACGTCTGTAAGTCTCCCCAATGTGTTTTGGCTCTTGCAAAAGACGATTTTTTTTGGCATATTTGCTGACATTCAAATAGTCATGGCCGTCTACTCGCCTGGTGAAGGCCCCGTTCCTTTCACGTACTCGGCCGAATCATTCCCTCTCCATCTCCGAGACGTTGGCATGTCTTTTGCCACTGCTACTTGCTGGGGTTTCAACTTCATTCTTTCGTTGACCTGGCCCGCCCTCGAAGCTGCTTTCACGCCCACCGGTGCCTTCTGCTGGTACGCTGCCTGGAACTTCTTCGGCTTCGTCTATGCCTACTTCTTCCTGCCTGAGACCAAGGCGCTCACATTGGAAGAACTGGATACCGTGTTCGACGTTGGAAACCGCCAATTCTCTGCCTACTACCGCAAGAAGCTGCCCTGGTACCTCAAGAAACATATTCTGCGGCAGGACGTTGCTCCAATGGAGCCGTTGTTTGACCTCCACGAGAAGGGCCAACATCATGATTTTACGAGTGAGCCTGTTGGTGGCGGAGGCAGCGCAGGTGGCGTAAAAGACACGGAAATTGTCGAGAAGAATGAGATCTCGAAGACCTGAGTATCTCCTCGATGTTGGTTGGAAAGATGGAATAGACTTGATCATTAGTTTTGTGACGCTTCTCAGAGGCACGGCGAGTGAACCTATTGGCATTTGGAGCACAGCTCGTTTGATATCCCAGATATTTCTATATGATTATTCTAATGCCCCTTGAATCTTTCTTGATGATCGAATTTCCCTTCAATCATAGTGACGTGAACATTTGCTAGCCTGTGACACAATGTGTTTCAGCAAGTACCTCTAGTTGCCAAGTAACAACACTCAACCCACACATGCCAATATCTAAGCTCCCTTTTACAACGGCTTGCTTCTACAGGCACTCCTTTCGGCACGGGTCGCATGTACGAAAACTCTATCTCATACTTGAACGATCTACTAAATCTCATTGTGCGAGCCGGATTTCCGTGCCAAAGATGCGGAGATGTGCTTGGCTGGGGCGGAATAAGGCTTGGAGCCTTACTCTTGGCACGCCTTGGGAAAGGCGGAGTGAGATTTTAAGCTATCTTGAAGCACGTGTGCCTTGTACAAGGAAGTCCCACAATGAAGGTGATGGGATTGTCAGAAAAAGGAAAGCCGATGCGTCTGGGGAGAACTACGACATAAGCTGACACGTGAACTGGGTGAAAGTGGACTCTTTTCCTTTCCTATTTTGTGACACACAAATACTCCCGCTGGTGCACTAGATTGAAAATTGGATGTGAAGATTGTTGCACATCCATCTATAGCCTTCCTTCTTCTTCTTCTTCTTCTTCTTTGAAGTCGTTTTCGCCCATGCACCCTTGATCACATGACATTGCAACCCCAATGCCTACCAAGCCCGCTCACACACCACCAGCCTGGAGCACGCCAACTGCGATTGCAACCACCAAACCGACCAAATTCATCTTGCCCACACTCTTGATACTAACAGCGCCGTTACCCGTACGCTCCTTGATCCCTTCCGTGCAAGTAAAAGGCCCATCAATCTTCCAGTCCTCCCTCAACACCGCTATACAAGCAAACGTCGGATCGCGCAACGAGCATTCATCCACCTTACAGGCCGCCTTTTGGAAACAATCATTTCCGTCGATGGTGATGTACGTGGTTGCCTGGGTGTGGCAGCAATTGTAGAGAATGTCGCGCTCCGGGCGGGTGAGACCGAGGGTGATGACGTCGCCGAAGTCGAACGGTGAGGCGGGGGGATTTGCGGGGCAGGTATCCGTGGCCTGAGAGACTGCTGAAATGGCGAGGTGCGAAGAAACCATTATTTGGGCACGAGGTCGCTACTGCTGGGGAAGGGACAGGTACGGGTTCTCGCGATGGTGATATGTTGATCACTGTGACTTCGTGGAACGTGTCCCCTTGTGTTGCTCGACGGCAATTGCAAATTTCGCGTTTGGGATGCTTTTTGAAAATCTCTACGTAGTGGAAGAGTGAGGAAGATTAAGGTTGATGATGAGAGTGAGGTGAAAGCGGGGACTACGCTCGCTGAAACCTCGAGACGCAAACCATCCGCCTATTGCAACAATAGACATCAGTTCGACGTGACTTTGCTGATCTCAGTTCTTATTGTATGCAATGAACGCACAATACAAATACTGTGGAGACAAACGTAGAGAAATATTTGCACACGTAATCATTCCAGATGTCAAGCTCACCTTTACCTCGAGTACTCGATATGCCATGATAGACGTGATATGAATTGATGGAGGAATTCGGCAGTGCGACTGAAGGCCGGCCCCTGATATTAGAAGCTGGTATCCCGCATTCGAACTGGAAACAAAAACCCTGCTCGTCCATCCGCCCATCCATTGTAGTCTTTGGCTATCTTGATGTGGACGTCTGGCGCCCGTTGTGATGGCGGTCTCGGTGTCGATGCCGATCTCGGTCGCGATCTTTACTCCTACTGCGACTTCGCCGTCTCGAACTGCGATGTGAGGATCTGTGTTCATGTCTTTCTCGACTACGACTCCTATGGCGATGCTTGCGACGCGATGATTCAGTAGCATCGCCAGTATCATCATCATCAGGATTGTTGTGCTCACGCCTTTTCCTTTTATGGGATTCGCTCCGTCTATCTTCTTTCTCTTGGGCGATCCGCAATTCTCGCAACTCTCGTGCACGCTCTTCTGCCCACTGCTTCTTGTCTTGTTTGGACTTGCTCAACTGGGCCTGGGCCTGCTGCATAAAGGCAAAAGGGTCGTTGGATGATATCCGGGCCTGTTCTCTCTCTTTGCGACGAGGATCCTCGTTTCCCCACACGTTCTTGTTCACAAAGCCCTCAAACATGTCCAGATCCTCGCCAGCTCTAGAGCCCCGCGAAGGTTTCTGCTGGGCGGCATACCAGGGCTGCTCCGTCGCGCCTCTTCCCGCGGCGTTTGCGAAGCGCATGGTGTACTGGTCCTCCAGGGCCTTTTCCTTCTTCCGCTTCTCCTTCTCTGCCTCGGCATTCTTCTCGCGCCGGATGGCCTCCTTCATGTCTACGGGGAACAAATCGATGTTGCCGGCATGATTTTGCAGAGGGGCGTCGTTATCCGTGCTGCGTAATTTCAAGACTCTCGCATCCTTCCCGCCGTCCTCGCCGGGCGTCGCGGCAGATTTGGCTAGCCGTATATCCATGTCGGTGTCATCCTCGCCGGCCAGCTTTCTCCTCTTGCGATCGTGTCCGCGTTCATCTTTGCTTCTTGCGCGCTTAGAGTCTTGGTCCTTGTTCGAGACATGCTCGGGCAACGGTGGGGGGGTTTGGCCGCGTAGGATTGCGGCACGTCGTTCGGCGTCGAGCTCTTGCATGCGCTGTTCATCGGCAGCTTCTCGGGCAGCGGCGGCAGCCTCGTCGGCTTTGACCCGCGCTATGTTGTCGGAATTGTAGACATTCCATGACTGCATTCGACGTAAGCACATAGGCGCAAGGAGATTGAAGCTGCACCCATACCTTCTTCCCGAGCAAATGCCTGCGTTCCCTTTAGTACCGGCGATGTGTTTCGCGCATGGCAAATGTACCTACAGAGGCATGGTGCCAGGTTGGAAGTTTGCCAGGCTGACAGAGACGCAGCTTCAGCTCGCAGGGGGGACGGCGGAGAACAACAAGAATAGTCGACGATGAAGTTTGGAATGCCGCGAGGGAAGCGCGTGAACGGGAGCGACGCTGCATTAGCGCAGGCGGGGCCAGGCGGTAGCTGTGATAGATCGTCGCAAGCTATCCATGATCCCCGTTCTCCCCGCAATACTCCCGGCACGCCAGGCAGCCACCGGAGCCTACTACTTGGGTTACAGCGTGCTAAGGTTGAGGCGGTACCAGGCTTTCGTCGCGGAACTTTGCAGTCGCTGCTTCTTTTGCTTCTTAGCGTGTTTACAAGGGGACAACTTCCCAACCACTCGCCGGCTTCATTTAGACTAGACCACAGCATAAACCTCGTCGAAACCCAACCCTGCCTTACGTGTGCAACCATGAACAGCATGCAAGCGAAAGTCTATTGAAGACCTCGTATAGTACATTATCAATGCTTGCCCCAATCCCCAAACCACCACACGCCTTCCTGTCGACACTCTTTCTCTCGACGGCGCTTCTCCCTCTGAAGCTGCGACTCGGGTGCGTATAAAATCACGACATGCCAACCTGGCTGGTGCACGGTTTCCGGTGGCCTCGTGCACAAATCCGTATACACATCATTCTCCAGAACCTCGACGATGCCGCCCCAGAATGGCTTATGGCCCCAGCTACGGTTGCTTGTATGAAGGGGAACTTCAGAGATCAATGGCCGGAGCCCATGGCACAATTACCCGACCTGCAATTCATCGAGCAATACGACCCCGAAGATCTTACTATCAAAGACCAGCCACACGCATACGTATGCGACATCGTACACGAAGTCAAGCTTGGGGTGGACGTGGAAGAGCTTAGGAGCAACGGTCTGGGGGATGACCAGTCGGCTGCAATTGCTGAACTACGGGATAAGGTGGCACCCGGAGAAAAGCTGGGTTGGTTCGTTGTAGTCAATGGCGACGTTGAGAGGTGGGCTCCGCCGCTCGAGGATGACGATGCAACGCTAGAGCCCAGCCCTTTCAGCCCGGAAACCACCCAGCTCAGGCAGTTCGGCCCGCAAAGTCAAAGGAGTAGTCTGGGGCAGTCGGATTCGCCTGACGCACCAGAGCCCGAACGGCCGTCCACAAGCCGTAGCATTAAAAAGTGGTTTGGAGGAAAACTAAGGAAAACAAAAAGGTAGGTGCGCTTTTCCGGGTATGTGCTCAGATGCTCACATGTTACAGCGGGCGATCTTTGAGAGGCGATGCTGCAGTTGCAGCTTCAGAACCAGTACCGCCACTACCGCCCATTTCCCCACGCCATGCCCTTCAGTCAAGGAACGGGAAAGCACCAATACAACAAACACCACCACGTTGAGTGCGAGCGAATAACGAGTAGATGAGCATAATGAGAGCATTGGGAATAGCAATCAAGCGGGCGTATCGGCGGATCATGTAATCTTTGGATGAAACGCAGTTTTGCAGCACATGTTCACGAAAATTAATGTATGAAGCGTTGGAGGACTACCTCTGTCTTTTTCTCGCGTGTAGGCGTTTGGCTCAAAGAAACGCGGCTACGTAATGATGTCATCCTACGTCCCATGATGGTAGCAAAATTGACTCAGGGTTACCGCATAAGAATAAAGATTGTAATCATTATCGATAGATCAAGAACGAGCAAGGTGAAATGCAAGTAGGCATGCGGCATTCGACGGCCTGTCGCAAACTTACCTTTGTGGTTAGCGTGACTTGAGCTCATGTGCACGTGATGCGCGACTGTCTAAGCTCAAATTATTACCATCAATGTCGCGACGGGTCGCCCAATCTTCAAACACCCGCCTCGACACACGCATATAATTCCACCGCAGGCCTCCGCCTAGTGCCGATAATCCTGGACAATACCTATAGATTATCTATCTCTCGTAATTCTCCGCAGCCGACTCGGAGTCTTCGGCGCAACCTGCGCGACTGTCCCATCCAGGGTTACAACCACTTTACGTCGAGAAACGCCAAAACACCGCCAAGATGAGTCGACGCGATTTCTTGTCGATGCCCGCGCCCGAAAACTATGTGGCTGGTTTGGGTAGAGGAGCGACGGGCTTCACGACCCGAAGCGATCTAGGTCCAGCGCGCGAGGGTCCCTCGGAAGAGCAGATGAAGGAGATGCTGGCAAAGCGTGCGGCATCGCTAGGCCAGGCAGCTCCATCTGCATATGGTGTCACGGAGAAGAAGGAAGAAGAGAGGGATGAAGAGGAGGACCGGTTTCAGGACCCCGACAACGAAGTTGGTCTATTCTCCAGTGGGATGAATTACGACAAGGACGACGATGAGGCAGACCGCATCTACCAAGAAGTCGACGAGAAGATGGACAAACGGCGCAGAGCAAGAAGGTTAGCACCCCTGTTTCTTTTCCCCACTGCCCCTCTATCTTTATTGTCGAAGTATTCATCGTGTTTTTTCCACGAACAGATACCGATTGTGTCCGCCCTAGGGAAGCTCGAGAGCAACAAGAACGCGACGAATATGAACGAAACAACCCTAAGATCCAACTCCAATTCGCCGACCTGAAACGAGCCCTCGGTGGCGTTTCCGAGGAAGAATGGGCAGCGTTGCCAGAAGTCGGAGATATGACGGGCAAAGCCAAGCGCGCGCGTGAAGCTCGTATGGCGAACGCAAGATCCTACGCCGTTCCAGACAGCGTGCTATCGGCGGCTTCCAAGAGTGGCGACCTCGATACGTCGATATCCTCCGGAGACGCTGACGGCATGACGACAAATCTTGCAAGTATTGGTGCGGCCCAGCTCTCTGCGTTGACTGTGCGGCTCGATTCAGCAGCAAGCACCCCCGGCGCCCAGACGACGACGACTTCAGGCACTGCGACATCTGTGGACCCGAAGGGCTACATGACTGCCCTGAGTAAAAAGGAGGCTATGGGAGAAGAAGTGCCAGTCGAGGACATCAACCGAGCACGTGTTCTTTTGGAGTCGGCTGTCAAGACCAACATACACAATGGACCTGGATATGTTGCGCTAGCACGACTGGAAGAGGTGGCTGGAAAGATTCATACAGCCAAGAAAGTCATTGCCAGGGGATGTGAGCTTTGCCCTCGATCTGTTGTGGTCTGGGAGGAAGCGATCCGTCTGAATCGCGATAATCTGCATAATGCAAAGATCATTGCCGCCAACGGAATTAAGCAGAATACCAAGGCAGTGAAGCTGTGGCAAGCTGCTGTGGATCTAGAGCAAACCCCTGCGTCCCGAAAAAAGGTTACTCGGCAGGCTTTAGATCACAACCCACAAAGTGTGGAGTTGTGGAAGACACTAATTAACGACACAGAGGAGCTGGATGCGGTGCGACTTCTTTTCGCTAAAGCTACAGAGACTGTTCCGCTATCTGAAGAGTTGTGGATTTCATATGCTCGGGTGTCAGAGCCGGAGGCGGCGCAACAGATTCTCAACAAAGCTCGCAAGGCCATTCCCACTAGCTGGGCCATTTGGATACATGCGTGCCGACTTCAGGAGGAGCTTGGAAAGGTAGAAATGTTGGATATGATTATGACTCGTGCGGTCAAGTCACTGATCAAGGAGAACGCTATGATCAAGCGGGAAGAGTGGATCACGCAAGCAGAGATTTGCGAAGAACAAGGCGACAAGGGTACCGCCGCTGCCATAATCAAAGCGACGGTCGGTTGGGGCCTCGACGAGGATGACGAACGCCGGGATGTATGGCTTGAGGATGCACGGAGCGTGTTGAATCGAAACAAACCAGAGACGGCAAGAGCCATCCTTGGATTCGCCGTTGCCATCTTCCCTTACAGCACAACAGTTTGGCATGCGTCCGCCGACCTTGAAAAGCACCATGGAACGATGGACACACTGCTAAGTGTATTGGAACGTGCAGTCAATGCCTGCCCGAACTCAGAATCGTTGTGGTTACTATACGCCCGAGAAATGTGGCAGTCTGGTGATCCTGAAGGCGCTCGTAAGGTGTTGGGTCGAAGTTTTGAGGCCCTTCCGGGTAACGAAATGCTGTACACGCGCGCTGTCGACTTTGAAGTGGATGCCGGCAACTACGAACAGGCTCGCAGTTTCCTGCAAGTGGCGCGTGAATCCGCTGCAACAGACCGCATCTACATGAAGTCTGCTGTGCTTGAACGGCAACTGGGCAACTTCGAAATGTCCATTGACATTTGCAACCAAGGCTTGCAGAACTGGCCGGGTAGCTGGAAGCTCCACGCAATCAAGGGACAGGTGTACGAGCAGTTATCCAAATTGCCAGAAGCCCACGAGGCCTTCAACATTGGTACTCGCGCAGCACCCAAAGCGCCCGTTCTCTACATTCTCCTCTCCAGGCTCCAAGTCAAGCAAGGAGCCGTGGTCAAGGCGCGATCCACGCTCGACCGAGGCCGACAACAAAACCCCAAGAGCGAACAAATCCTCCTCGAACAAGTGCGTCTGGAGCGCCGCCAAAACAACACAAGCGCCGCCCAACAACTCATGGCGGGTGCTCTTCAGCAATGCCCCAACTCAGGCCTTCTCTGGGCAGAAAAGATTATGCACCTGGAAGGCCGCACGCAGCGCAAGCCGCGCGCGCTGGAAGCCATCAAGAAGGTGGAAAAAGATGCGCTGCTCTTCGTCGTGGTGGCGCGCATCTTCTGGGCCGAGCGCCGCCTCGACAAAGCCGCGACGTGGTTCGTCAAGGCGGTGACGCTCGACAGCGACTTTGGCGATGCGTGGGTGTGGTACTACAAGTTTCTCGAGCAGCACGGCACCGAGGAGAAGAAGGAAGATACGCTGAGCAAGGCTGCGCTCGCCGAACCGAAACATGGTGAGATTTGGCAGGCTGTTGCCAAGGACCCGAAGAATGCGCGGAAGAGCGTCGAGGAGATTTTGAAGATTGCGGCGGAGATGGCCGAGTAGGGAGTTGGGGGGGTGCGTGTGTTTTCGTTGAGGCTGTTTTAGACAAGTGTATGGCTTTGAAGTCTCCATAGCATGGTTTGAGATGCTATACGCGAGGCCCATTTCGCCTTTGCGGTTTTACCAATGGGTTCAGCAGTAATCGTATCCTGACTCTGACTTGCAACTGGTAAACTTTGGATAACATGCATGCCGGGCTATTTTGATAAATCTACACATGCATTCAACAACCTTTGCTCTATCTGCTTTTTTTTCCTCTACCACGCCACAGTGCCTTGCTCTCAGCCCATGGGAAAGTTTCTATCTTTTCTTCTGCTGGTCCCCTTCCTCCCCATGCTCCGCCTCCTCCGCCTCCTCCTTGTCCACAAACATGGTCTCCTGTGCACTCCAAAGCTCGCTGTACAAGCCATCGCGATCAATGAGCTGCTGATGGGTTCCGCTCTCGGCCACACTACCTTCCCTCAACACAATGATGACATCAGAGTCGTAAATGGTGCGGAGGCGATGAGCTACAAAGACGGAAGTGCGTTTCTTTTCCTTGACGAGCGAGTTGATGTGGGAGAGAAGGGCTTGCTCGGTGTGTGTATCGAGGGCGGACGTCTAAAATGTTCTCGTTAGTTGCGCGTTTTCTACATCTGAGGAAATGCAAAAGAGAAGGAAAAAGGGGGAGGGGGGGAGGGGGGGAGAAACGTACGGCTTCGTCGAAGAATAGGAACGGTGGGTCTTTCAATACCAGCCTCGCAATGGCTAGCCGTTGCTTCTCGCCTCCGCTGATCATCATACCACGCTCGCCAACCATGGTGTTGTAACCGTCAGGGAAACGAGCAATGCTCTCATCGATACGGGCACGTTTCGCGGCCTCCTGGACTTGCTCTTGTGTCGCATCGAGGTTGCCGTAATGGATGTTGTGTTGAATAGTGTTGTTGAATAGGGGCGTGTCCTGTGGAACGACACCAATGGCGCGACGCAGACTCTCTAGCGAAACATGGCGGATATCCTGGCCATCGATCAGAATACGACCTTCCTGGGCGTCGTAGTAGCGGAAGAGAAGACGGAGAATGGTAGATTTTCCGCAGCCGCTGGGACCGACGATGGCGACCTTCTTGCCGGCGGGGATGGTCAGGTTGAGGTTCTTGATGATGGGGCGGTCGGGGCGGTAGCCAAAGGATACGTTTTCGAATTTGATCTCTCCCGTCTTCAAGGCGAGGGGTTTTGCGTCGGGCTTGTCTTTGACGGTAATGTTGACCTTTTGCAGGTTGAAGAGGGTTTCCATGTCGAGGAGAGATTGGCGCAGTTCGCGGTACATGGAGCCGAGGAAGTTGAGGGGTACGGAGAGCTGGAAGACGAGTTGGTTGACCATGACGAGGTCGCCGACAGTGAGTTGGCCGGTTGCGACGCCGTTAGCGGCGAGGTACATCATGGCGGTCAGGGCGGAGGAGAAGATGATGTTTTGGCCAGAGTTGAGGAAGGCGAGGGAAGTGGCGACCTTGATGGAGGCCTTTTCGTAGTCCTTGAGTGCCTTGTCGTAGCGGCCGACTTCGTACTTTTCGTTGTTGAAGTACTTGACTGCTTCGTAGTTGATCATGGAATCGACTGCAACGGTGGCGGCCTTGTTGTCGGCGGCGTTGGCCTGCTTCCGGAACTTGGTTCTCCATGATGTGGTCATGATGGTGAAGATGGAGTAGGCGGTCATGGTCGTGCCGGTGATGAGGGCGAACTGCCAGCCGTACTGATACGTCAGGATACCGCATACTAAGGAAATCTCCAGGGCTGTAGGGAAGATGTGAAAGACCATGGCAGTCAACAAGAAACTGATGCCCTTGGTACCACGGTCAATCGCCCTGGTCAGGCCTCCTGTTTGTCTGGAGAGATGGAAGCTCAGGTCCAGCTTCAGCAGATGCTCGTACACGCTGCACGCCACTTTTCTGATCGCCTTCTGGGCGACACTTGCGAAGACGGCATTGCGCAGTTCTTGCGAGACAGTTGCGCCGATGCGAGTCAAGCCGTCTGATGATAGTCTCAGCTGGGATGGGACGAAGATAGATTGCTGGGTCTAGCTTACATGCGATGATCATAGAGCCAGCCACGGTGGTCGCAGTGCCGCCGACAGCAGCAAAGTCTATGTTCATGGCGTCTACAATACTCTTGAAGTAGAAGGGAACCTGCACGTTCAGCAGCTTTGCGCCGACTAGCAACCCCACACTCAGTCCAACCCTGAAGCGCGTGCCCATGTTGTCCCTTGGCCACAGGTACTGCGACATTTCTTTCATAATGGCCCAATCGGCCTTGCGCTGCTCCTTGTTTGTCAAGACTTGCTCTTGCAGCAGCGGGTCCGTCTTTGCGACTTTGGATCTGGCGGCGTCGGCGGCGGGCTTGGAGCCCGGCATTGGCCGCTGGCCATGGGCATCTTTTCTGTGCAGGGGCGAGGAAGTGAAGACGCGGATGCAATGGTGTACGGGCTGCAGGCGCAAGGCAGATGCGTGGAGGCCCGGCCTACAGGCGGCGCGGGCGAGGGGTGGGATTAGCATGGCGACCTTCACATGTTAGGGTGGGTTGGGGGTTGGAGTGCGGGGGCGACCAAAAGAAGCTCTGTATGGCTTCAATTGCGAGAAGAATCGCAGAGAAGACGAGAGGTTGTTTGTGAGCACCCAGAGAGGGCCATGGATGCCTCCCATGCTGTCTAGCGCGTTTGCTGCGGGCGCATAGGGCTGAAGCGAGCGAGGCTTGCATCATGGCTGCTCCGAGCTTCTGCAGGACCGTCCACCACCACAACCCTCGAGTGCGCGCCAATTGACCGGCACAGCCATGTTACGACCGGCTGCCTCGCCCTGGAGAATCCTCGGCCGCACATCTGCTGCCGTTGCGCGCCCGCCGTCCATTGCGGCGCGATGCATCAACATATCAGCCACCAATTCGGCCTCCGACCCGGCCCTGCAGCAGGCCGTCAGTGTTGAGGGCTCCGCGACGCCCATGCACACGCCTGGTACCTATCTTCTGCCCCGCCTATGCGCTTCCACACGCTGATGCAGTTGCAGACGCCCGCTTCCAAGTCATCGGAACCCCCTTCTCCCTTCTCTCCGTCTCTCTCTCTGCCTCACAAACCCTCTACACCCGCCGCGGGACCTTGGTCGGTCTCAGTGGCAAGTCAGAAAACACTCTGTCCACCCTGTCCATACTTGAGCCCCTCCAGAGAGCACCCGTGGGCATACCCTTCCTCTACCAGAAAGTCTCGTCGACGAGCCCCATCACAGCCCTTGTCTCCACCAAAACGCCCATATCAAGCATCGTCTCAGTCAACCTGGACGGAAGAGATGACTGGATCATCAGCCAACGGCAGGCGCTACTCGCTTGGACTGGTCTCACCTTGAGGCTGAAGCCACAATACAATGTCAAGCTGGGCCTGGCTCACTGGGGAAACACATACATCACAGGCCGAGGCTTGTTGGCCCTCACGGGAAGCGGGCAGATATATCAGGTCCAAGTCAAGGCTGGCGAGAGCTACGTCGCGCATCCCAGGTACGGACTCAAAAGGCAAGACTATGTCGCGTTCCACTGACCCAACAAAGTAACGTCGTCGCATACACAGCCTCCAACACACCCCCAATTCCCTTCCGCTTTAAATCCTCCAATCTCCGCTTCCAAGTGCCCGACCTTGGCTTTGGATCAATGGTGCAGAACACCAACTTCTTTCGAACCATGAGCAAGACGGCTACATGGCGCGCCCTAGCCACGACATTCCACACTCTCAAGACGTGGCTGCGGAGAACAGTCTGGGGCGACAGGGTAAGTTGAAGTCTGTCACATGCCCTTTTCCCCACAACTTAACACTGCGCAGCTCTTCCTTCGATTCGAAGGCCCAACCACCATGCTACTTCAGTCTCGCGCTTCGCGTATTAGCGACGTCCTTAGCTTGAGAGACGTGGACGAAATCGCCGATAGCCCACCTGGTGCCGTAGAAGACGCCGTTACCAAGAAGATCAAGGAGGAGATCAAATCCATAGGCCATGGCACCAAGGCGCCCATACCCAACACAGATGCCTCCGGTACCGTGAGGTATGCCACCGTTAAAGATGGCAAGGCCGAGTTCGAGAAGCCTTCAGTTTGAGTCGAGGCAGCACTACGCAGATGTATGGACAGGATGATTCGGCCACAATTTTTGGAGTACAATAATGAATACTACACTAGCCCATACCAACTCTATTCTTTCTCCGTTGCACATTGAACCCTTGATGGCAGGTGGTGATCCCTCGAGGGGATCATGGCGGGGTATGTCCATGCCTTCCACTTGCATGACGGTACAGCTAAGCAACTTTCTCAAGAGAGCTCTTCTTTCCAGTAAATAGTGGTATTCGGCTGTTACCAGCAAGCGGAGCAGCATATCATTTTGACATTCGTATGATAATTGTCGCGCTATATTTATCTCATATTTCTATGCTTCTAATCCCGCACTAACTGAGTGCTAGCTAGCGCTTTTTTGTTATGACAACAATTTTTTCAATCGCCTTTCTATTCAATCCCTAGTACTGGTCATTGTCCTTGACATTCACGAAGTGCAAAATACGAACGATTAGGTCGCGAGAATTCTATCAAGCAATGAGCATGAGTATGTCCATGGCAGAAACGAGGACGCGCTGAGCATCACTTACGTCGAGGTAAAGAAAGAAGTCCCGGTTCTTGAGACGCCACAATCATACACACTCTTCACCAAAGCGGATCAGTGGGTCATAACATGGCTGGTTGGATGCAGCATGTTCTTCTCCAAGTCGACTTTTTCTCCTTTCGACTACACGACACCACCAAATCATATCGTCTGCGTTCCCCTCCCCCACTTACCCAACACACGCATGAACTTGGCCAGAAAACTCTCGTCGTTTACATCTTCAATATCGCACATCTCCCGCCAGTCTTGCAGGTACCGCCACCTCGCCACAGCCGTAAGCAATCGGCTTCGGCACATTGGCGGGTATAGCAGCGTTCAACGCGACTATAGACACGTTTTCAGACCTCACCATGGCTCTTGCATTGTCATCGTGGTATTCCTTCAAGAAAAACGATCCCGAAACTCCGGGCGTAGTGAAAACGTCGATCCGCGATAGAATGGACCATTGTGTTGCACCAATGGTGCGGACGCACGTTGTTCCTCCTGGGGGTATAGCTGCGATAGTATTGTGAGATTGATTAGGTATGAGAGTCAACCTTAAACAAGACGGTGGAAGCGAAGCAGTCAAAAGTGGGTTGGACGATCTGCACGTACCTGCTGCCATGTTGGCATCGAGCTTTTTTCCGAAATACTCGTCTTCATGCTTGATATTGGCTTGAGTAAAGCTGGCGTCGATTTGTATCATGATGGGAAGATTTCGGCATGAGTGGGAATGGTTCTCGAGTCGTTGGAAGAATAGGTTTTATGTATACCTATGACTGATTGAGCACGTTGCCTTCTATGTTCCGTCCATACAAATCAAGGTGCTCTGTTACTCGACTTGGAAACTAGGTTGTTCCGCATTGCATTATGGTGGGGTTGTTGCTGTGCCACACTACTGGGTGAGCAAGGGTTTGACCACGTGAGTTGGATTGGGTTACACACAGCTCTTGCGACCAAATTTTGCACTAACACCACACGAACCGGCGACTTGAATGTTGTTTTCAACTAATTTTCAACGCAATGGGCCCGGTTAGCCTATTTGGGGCGGTCAGCATGAAAGCGAACCATGGTAACCTTGGAGTGTTGCAAATGCTAGCTTAGCGAGTAGCCTCAAATGTCCGCAGTAATTCTTGACGACGCGGACTTATGCATAGCGCCATAAATGCATACCTATGCTGCTCTTGCGCTTTTGGTTGGAGCTGCTCTAGTGGGTCGAGATCATCTTGCCCACAGAAAAAAACGGTCGTTCATTAATCGAGTTTTCACTGGTAGTAATGCTGGCGTCGCAGTTTCTGTTCCCATGCTTGTCGTTCTTTAAAATCAGCTTTTGGGAATCGTCGTTCAGCACTGTGTTACTTGTGAATAAACGGAACCAAGATGGTGGATGTCAAGCTCAGAAGCCTAGTGATTGGCTCATGTTCTGGCAATCTCGCGCGATTGCGAGCTTTGATTTTAGTTACACGAGAGAAAAGGAAGAAAAAGCGCAGATAAGCTGTTGACAGTTAAAGTGCGAATTGATGCAAACGGAGATGAGGACGGTTGCAGCAGCATGATCCCACCCACGGCAATGGGAAGGCTTGATGACAGGATTTGACGCTTTGCCCAATAAATTGTATGCAATATGAGACGGTTGGGTTCGTTGGCTTTCACCCAATCAATTAGCGCTATCATGGAGGCACACTGGCCTTAGGGCGCATCGCCACGGCCATCATTCCAGTGGTGCTCTGTGACCCACCCGAGTGATGGCATGCGTCTGACAATGGCCAGCTTTGATTTACAATTCTCGATGCACTTTTCAAGTGCTGTGCAGCTCACGGAGCGTGGAAAATGACGTTCGAGGAGGTACAGTGTCGCTCCTTCGTTAAGATCGTACAGGCCTAACTCGCTTGCAGCCCACTTCGCTAGCAAGTCCTCAGAGCAAAGACAGGCGCCGCTATAATGGCATCTTGTCGAGACTCACCAACAGGCACGGTCTTTCAGTCCAAAAACCGCTGAGCTTACGTTCGCGTGCCAAATCTAATGATGGAGCGACATCGTCGATCAATGCCTTCGGTCCCTTCGGCCTCACCCTTCTCCACGAGCCAGTGGAGCCCCGCATCAATCTGGTTTTCGTTCATGGGCTTCGAGGCGGTTCAATCAAAACCTGGAGTAGAGGAAATGATGAACAATATTTCTGGCCACAGGCCTGGCTTCCTAAAGAGCCTGACTTTGCGCATGTTCGTATCCATACTTTTGGCTACAACAGCGACTGGGCGGAGCGCAAAGAAAGCTTCATGAGCGTGCACGACTTTGGGAAAGACTTGTTAGGAGAATTGAATACCAACCCATATCTAAAAGCAGATCAGATGCCTATCATACTTGTTGGACACAGTATGGGAGGACTAGGTAAAGTCTTCTACAAACTTTTACTTGAAGTTTATTGTGACTGACTGGGTTCTTTGTCGCGAGGTAGTGATCAAGAAGGCATACATACTCGCACGAAGAGAGAAGGGAACTCAAGCACTGGCTGCACGAGTGCAATCTCTCGTATTCCTCGCGACACCGCATCGTGGCGCTGCGCTGGCATCAGTTCTCAGTAACATGCTCAGGGCCGCTGGGGTGTTCAGCCCAAAACCTTTTCTCGCCGATCTAGAGAAAAATTCTCTCGGGCTTGAAATCATAAACGATGATTTCAGGCACTACGCAGATGAGGTTCGGCTCCTGTCTTTCTACGAAACAGTGAAGCTGAGTATCGGTGTTCAATCCGCATTGGTAGTCGAAAAAGATTCTGCGTCAATCGGCCTGAAACATGAGCGAATACAACCATTGAACGCTGACCATCGTAACGTGTTTTATAAGCGAGTGCGCATTACAAGCGAGTGCGCACCCTACCAACTT